>JASWHV010000008.1:36385990-36750213 GCA_030760725.1 Neostapfia colusana
AGGATTGGTTCGAGTGATGTGAGATCACATTAGTAATGAAAATGAGACTTGGCAGGGGCTAGGGCGCAGCAAGAGGGAGTCTTGTGTGTGCAGCCCTGTCCGTGTCAATTGAGGACCGATCCGTGTGCGGCCCACGCTGATCAAGTTTGAACATACCGAAGGCATATCGGATATATGGGCCCCGATAAACAGATGTAACCTAAACCTCCGGGCGTCGAGGCATAACGCACCGATTTATAGGTGTAGGCTGGGGGCAGCAAGGTGGAAATCTGCTAACGGGCATAGAGAGATGCTCCGTGTAGGGAACCTCCTGCTCGTTTCGGTGCGACCGGTTCGACCTTTGGGCTATTGGGTGAAAGGTTGTCCCGTACGACATCGAGTGAGCGTGCTGTGCAGCTCCACGGGTGGGCGTACGTGACGTGCTCTTTGGGTGTCCCAGCAGGTGTATATCGAGTCGATTCGCCGTTCCTCGCGGTGAAGAGTACCACTTGGTCACTGAGTCGTGACGTAGGCTAATGTATGAAATGTGATGATTCGATATTGCTGTTATGCTATAATTGTATTGCTACATGTGTGCCACCAAATAGTGCTTACTAAATTTCATATTTTTGAACTGTTAACTTGTTGCTAAAAGATGAATTAAGGATGAACTTGTAGGCGTGTCCATTTGCTGCAATGTTACTATCCTATGTTCATTGTACACCTCATGTATAGTTTCATGCCTAGGTGAGTCGGTTAAGTCTTGTTGAGCCCTCGTGCTCACGATTGCTTCTTAAGTGTTTTTCAGGTGAGGAGCCACCCACGGACTCGGGTTACGAGTCCACCGGCGAGGGTTACCCTCCGTCGGGG
Organism: Neostapfia colusana; assembly: GCA_030760725.1. Lineage (NCBI taxonomy): Eukaryota > Viridiplantae > Streptophyta > Magnoliopsida > Poales > Poaceae > Neostapfia > Neostapfia colusana. The sequence goes on from JASWHV010000008.1 coordinate 36,386,840, forward strand.
ACTACGGCTGAGTGGGAGCCGTACACGCCGTGCTGAGATGAGACGTGCAGCTAGTGTGGGTTGCCCTAGGGCTGGGCAACCGACTTTTGCTAGATAGGCGGGCGTGAGTTGTATAAAAGAAACTTCCACTGTGTAATAAAGACAAAAGTTTGTAACTGAAGGTTGTACCTGTTTGTACAGTTTCAGTTTGTTTTCCATGTAATGTATTGTGTCCTTATGACGTGTGCTGTCGTGTTTCGCATCGCGCGGCACCACCCTCTGCGATCCTGGATGAGCGGATCCCGGTCCGCCACAGCCTGGTATCAGAGCTGCTTTGGGGATAGAACAATACTTAAGGACTGTATTACGGGAAGACTTAGGTTTACGGTGAGGATTCGGTAGTTGCCCAAGTAAGGACTATATTAGAATAGTTACTTAAAGTGGCAAGGCTAACTTATGTGTTATAATTCTGAATTTTAATTATGTAACGACGCGCCTACGCTCTGGTAAGATTTGTAAGGAACGCCACCGAAAGCGGTTCAATTTTGGTTAGCTCCCCTGACGAGGAACGTGGTTCAGGGATAGGTCTCACAGCTTGGTGTGAGACGTCAATATGAAACCGTTGGACTCTTCATGTTCCTGAGTTCATATGAAACGCTGATCCCTAGCGTGCATTAGGCAAGTAAGTGGATACCGCATCGCGTGGTCAGTAACGCGAGAGTGTGTTCGTCTGGAAATAGCCCAGGAGGACATACGCAGCGCTTGCCATCGGCGTGCCCTGCCGGGCAGTAGGTGGTATATGCTGGGTTGATAACATTCCCAACCGTGACGACCCGTTCATGACATACTCGGGTTCCCCGTCGTGTGGTGTTGAAACACGATCACGTACCTTGAGACGTGACCTAACTCGAGGACGGCCGTATGGCAATGATACGGGTGTTTGTATTTACTTTCAAATATGTATCTGCCTGAAATGGAAATAACCCTTGAGTGCATCACTATTGTGTGGTATTCTGCAGGTACTAACCACGTATGTATCCGTGTAGTAAACGTGTGCGAGAGACCGTTTAGTGCCACACTTGAGACGTATATGCCGGTATAATCCGGTTAGGATTTTCTTTTGTGAGGAACGTAGTACCGAGATATTATAGGCATATGCATGAAAAATAATGATAACAAGGAATTAAAAATCACTAGGTTAAACATTTAGGACCCTGGTTGGGTAGAAAAATTGGAGGGTCATGAGTGTAGTTCCAAAAGACTGAAAAACAGAGTGCTCTGTTTTGGGCAGCAAGTTTGCTGATCTTCAACAGGGCATAACTCACAGGTCTTTTAGCCCAGGGAGGTGTGGTATATAGTTCTGGAAAGGTATTTAAATACTCTACAACTTTGTTGTAGACTTCCAGAGCTGAAACGCACCTTAAGATGGCTTAAATCCCAGAGGAATGTAAACTGTCCAGAACCAGGACAGAGTGAAACACTCTCTGGACTGTTCTGTTTTTCAAACATAACTCCCAGTACAAAAATATAAAAAATTCATATGATACATCTTTAGAAAGGGTAGAAGATGTGTTACATCTTTGCAATTCAAAGATTCTGAAACTTCAGCACAGAATTCAAGGGGAATCAGAGTTGAAAACAGCAACTTCCCAAAGGAGGTGCTGTTAAAATTCTTCCAGAAATTCTGCTGACTTTGAATTACCATAACTTTTTAACCAGAGCTGATCTGAGGGAAAATAAGTACTCGTTGGAAATATACTGAAGTTAAATTTAACTTTGGTATTCACCTGGAGTCATGAAAACACCCAGAACCAGATCAAAATCTCGGATATGTAGAAACTGGTCATTCTGACAGAGGAATGACAGTTGAACTCATTTGAGGGATTGTTGTAACCTAGAGGGGGTTTGAGTACTCCCAATGGGGTAGAACATACTCATGAGGGGTTATCTTCAACTAGTGAAAGATTTGAGTATAGGTCTCACTCAAGTTTCTTTTACTAGAGACCATGTTTGTGTCGTATTGAAGGTAAAAGGGTGGTATACGTGATGACAACGCGATAATAACGTCTCGTAGTGACCAAACCTAGTTGTGGTGAGCTTCCAAAGAGGAGGTTCTTCAAGTTGGATTAAAATAGCTTGTGTTTAGTCTGGTAATGGAGTAGCTTGTGCAAAGTTATTACATTATCTACATACGAGATATATCGCATGTTTCATTGTCATTACGTTTTTACGCCTATTTCAATTGACTGCATTGAAATGTGTTGCAGAACTGATGTTTATTGCCGTATGGTTGCAGATGGTTCGCACTAGGACCACACACGAGGTTGGCGGATCCAGCCAACAGGGAGGCGATGACTCCCAGCCACCGGCCTATGACAGCACCCCGCAGCAGCAGCCACCACCGCCGCCTCCGCTTACTCTAGCGGATGTGATAGCGGCATTGGTGGGGGGTCGTGAGGAGCAGACCGACCTGCTCCGCACGATCGTGCAGAATACGTCCCAGACAGGGGGGCGTCAAGAGAGGGGGCCCCCGGAGCCCCGTGAGGTGTCGTACTCAGACTTCATGAGTATGCACCCTCCAGTGTTCACAGAAGCTGAAGAACCACTGGAGGCCGACAACTGGCTGCGGACGATCGAGTCCAAGTTCGGGCTGCTCCAATGCACGGAGCGGCAAAAGACTCTGTTCGCGGCGCAGCAGCTTCACGGTGCCGCTGGTGCGTGGTGGGCGAACTATGTCGCCTCATGTCCGGCTGGCCATGCCGTGGAGTGGGAAGAATTCCGGGAGGCGTTCCGCACCTATCACATTCCTCCCGGAATAATGAAGAGGAAGTTCCAAGAACTCTTGGAGCTGAAGCAGGGCGGGAGGAGTGCCCATGACTACACCCGTGCCTTCAACCATCTGGCGCAATATGCGTCAGACTACATCTCCACTGAAGAGAAGAAGCGGGAACATTTCTATCGGGGGTTACACCCCGAGATGAAGACACATCTCGTTCAGTGGAATCGCGGCACCTTCAACGACCTAGTCAATGCCGCGATCATGCAAGAGGACGCTCAGCGGGAGTTGGCAGCTGAGCAGCGGAAGCGCAGCGCTCCACCCAGCAGTGGGGGTGGCACTCACCAGAAGTACCACATGGTGTATCGGACACCATCCGGGCAGCAGTGGCACCCACCGGCGCGACCTCAACGGTTCGGGGGACGATCTTTTCAGTCACCTCCGTTCCGACCGCCGATGCCACCACCGAGACAGCAGCAGCAGCAGCAGACGGCACCCCGGGCGTTTCCACCGCCACAACGCGCCCCGGGTTTCCGTCCACCAATCAGCGGGGGACCGCCCCGTTTCACCTGCTTCACGTGTGGCCAGGCGGGCCACTTCGCAAAGGACTGTCCCCAGGGGCAGCAAAGCAGCGGGCAAGCCCAGTTCCAGGGCGGTGCTCGAGGCCGACCTCCGGTCAAGAAGGTTGGTCAGCGGATTGGGGGCGTTCACCACCTCGACAATGAGGACGCCCCGGAGGGAGATAACATGCTGGCGGGTACGTTTACTCTCAACGACCAAGCCATCATCATATTGTTTGATTCTGGTGCAACCCATAACTTCATAAGTGCATTATATGTGGTTAAGCATCAGCTGGAAGCCTTTCCAACCGAGTGTTCTTATATGATCTGCTCACCGGGAGGAAAGATTTCAGCAACTATGATGATTCCAAAAGCACCACTTTGCTTGGGTGGGAAGATATATCCCACCACTATGATTATCCTTGAGGGGCAGAAGATTGATGCAATCTTGGGAATGTCATGGCTAAGCTACCATGGCGCTGTCCTGGAAACTTTAACACGGACGGTTCACCTCAACTCCCCATTACACCGTCCGCAGTCCCTCCTATTAGATAATCCAGTCCGAGAGGTTTCAGCGATCAACAATACTGAAGCTCTCAAGTTGGAGGACATCCCCGTAGTCCAGGAGTACCCCGACGTGTTCCCGGATGATCTTCCGGGCATGCCACCTAAGCGGGATGTCGAGTTCAAGATCGAGCTCGCACCCGGGACTACGCCCATATCACGGAGGCCATACAAAATGGCTCCAAATGAGCTGGCTGAACTGAAAGAACAGCTCAATGATCTGTTGAGCGAGGGTTTCATTGGGCCGAGTTCCTCACCTTGGGGATGCTCGGCGCTGTTCGTGAAGAAGAAGGATGAAACCTTGAGGCTGTGTGTGGACTACCGGCCGCTCAACGCCGTCACCATCAAGAATAAGTGCTACTGCCCCGCATCAACATATTGTTTGATCAACTTGTGGGTGCAAGTGTGTTCTCCAAGATGGACCTTCGCTCTAGATATCATCAGATAAAGATCCGGGCGGAGGATATTCCGAAGACGGACTTCTCAACGAGATATGGATTATATGAATATCTCGTCATGTCCTTTGGTCTCACAAATGCTCCAGCCCATTTCATGTATCTCATGAACTCGGTGTTCATGCCGGAGCTGGACAAGTTCGTGGTAGTGTTCGTCGATGATATCTTGGTTTACTCGAAGACAGAAGCCGAACATGCCGAACACTTGAGGATCATTCTTCAACGATTGCGAGAAAACAAGATCTACGCCAAGTTCAGCAAATGCGAGTTTTGGATCAGCCAAGTGCCATTCTTGGGACATATCATCTCCGCGGAAGGCATTGCGGTTGACCCAAGCAAGATAGAGCAAGTGCTGAAATAAAAAGCTCCCACTTCAGTTCATGAAGTCAGAAGCTTCCTCGGGTTAGCGGGATACTATCGGAGATTCATTCCAAGCTTCTCCAAGCTCGCTAAGCCGATGACAGGATTGCTTAAGAAAGGGACAAAATAAGTTTGTGACACGCCCCCATTGGTCTTGTCGAGCCAGGATCACGCTGAGGGGTGCTGCGTTGCACAGCACCGTATAACACACGTCAAAGGTACAAAGCGGAAGCGAAATTTTATTACATAAACAAGTTATGAACATGTTTACATCAAAATAAGTTCAGTCTACACTCGCGGGCGTAGACTAAGCATCAAGTGCACGTTCAGCCCTTGAACGTGCCCTTGCTAGCACACACGCGCACTAACTCTGCAGCGTGCACGACTCCCACTCGACGGGGCTCCCCTCCTGGGGTTCCGTCTCCTCTTCGGGAGTCCCTTCCTCATAGAACCCTGCAAAAGCTTCAAACACAAGCAGTGAGCACGAAGGCTCAGCAAGACTGACCCGTCTCACCTAAACATGGAACTTCTACATGAGGGTAATGGGTTACATGAGGTAAAAATCATTCGCAAGGACTCGCCTAATTAGTAGAACCTTACTTTCAAGTTTTAGCAGCAGGTTGTGGAGAACCTTACGCTAAGGTACATGAGAGAGCCGCAATCAAACAAGAAACGCATTTCTCACATGTACTTTGCCCAAAGTTGAATTGAACTTTAGTTAGCTCTAAACTACAGCAAGTCATTAGCAATCAAGTCCATCTTTCAATCAGCAACATTTTAACATGTAACTAGCCTGTTCTTTCTACGTCACGGTACAGTGAACAAGTGGTACTCACTGACCGCGAGGGACGGCGATTATAATCGATTTACACCTGCAGGGTTACCCGAACAACCCGTCACGTACGCCCGTACTCGATGTTGCCTACAACAACCATCACGGACGCCGTACGCGACTACCTTTCACCCGTTAGCCAAATATTGAACCGGTCCCATCGTCCCGAGCAAGAGGTCTCTGCACGCGCATCTACGTGCCGCCAGCCGATTTACACCTCAAGCTCTCAACCTACCCTCTGAACGACGGGCAATGCCTCAATAACCAGCTACCCGAGTTACATCAGTTTCCCGGTTCCCATATAGCCGGTAGGTCTTCGGTACTGTTCTAGCTTGTTCAACAGGCCCGCACACGGCTCGGTCCTCAATCGACACAAGCGGAGCTACAGCACACAGGCCCCAAAGTCCTTCTGCCCTTACTCTCCGCTCGTTCTCATTTTCTTGCCATGTGTATCATGTGCTATCTCTACCCGAGCAATGTGCCTCTAGCCTATTCTCGCGAGTAGTTCTAGCTACTCGACTTGTACCGAATCCTACTTTACCTTAGCATTGCAGTAGCTAACGGGGTTTGCAATCCTAAACCCAACCCGTGGTTTTCTTGGCTATGCAGTTGGATTTCCAAACAAGACTCTAATGCACAGAACAAAGGAAACAAGTATGTGCTCAAAACAATAAAAATTTGTAAAAAGGTTAATGCAAACCGGAGCTTGCCTTGCTGCTCTTGGTCGTAGGCTAGCTGCTCCTCCGGAGTTACGAAGTCTAGGACTTTGGGTTCCTCCTCGACCTTAGCGACTACATGATAAGAGCAATATATGTATCAATTTAAATGCATTTGTATTAACTTTGAAGTTGTGAAGTCTATAACCCTTGCTAGACAGACCTAATGACTGTGAAACTTTTACTGTGGCTTGGTTACAACCTAAACAGAGACTTGGTCAAGTTTTAGTTGCAGCAAAGCTCATTTGAGCCCTCCACAATTAATTATGTCCTTGACCTTAATTGGAACTCTTAGGGTGTTCTAGGAATTTTCATGAAACAAACTATGACTTTCTGAAAACTAGATTTTCAGAGGGTTCTAATGGAGTTGGTCTCACTTAATTTGGAAGTTCCTAACTAAACATATGAGCTAAACAATTTCAGAGAAAATTCTGAAAATGTTTCTGAACATTTTCTATTTTCTCTGGAACAGTTTCCCTAATCACACCATTAGGTGGGTCAAATGAGCTCAAATGGATCTGAAATTTTTATGGTAGTTCAGGGATACTTTGGTGAACATCCCAGCAAAATTTCAGGATTTTCCTCCACAGGATTCTCCAGTTAAAATTCCTAACAGTTTAATCTTTGAGGAATTAATTCTGGAAAATTAAGGGTTTTCATGAAGTGAAACTTGATTTGCTGGAAAGTACTCGGAGAGCTGAATCCAGCAAAATTTGGTTCACTCAATTAGGAGCTTTCTAGCCAAAGTTATAAGGATTTGAAGTTTGAACTGAAACTGAAATTCGGGAAAAAGTTTAAACTCTGGCTTGTGGGCCCCGCACACAGTGCGTCGTCTCCCTCCTCGCGCCAACTGCGCGGCGGCGGCGATCTCCGGCGACCCTCGCTGGAACTGAGTTCCCGGCCACCCCCTGGCCCAAAACTCGCCGCCTGCCCCTTTACTGACCCCCTGGACTCGATGGTGGGGTCGCCGGCCGCCGGCGATGACCGGAAACCCGTGCGCACCGGTGACAGCACCTGCTAGGGTTCCGGTGAGGTCGGTCCCGCTCTCCCGTGCACCAAATCGACCGGGAATCGGTCAGAGAGCATCAGTAGAGCGTGGGAAACACGAACCCGGGCTGGGTGGAAGCTAGGAATACCGGCAACTATGCTCTCGACGGTGAGCCAAGGTGTTGAGCCATGGCAGCGGGGAAAACAGCCATATCATGGCCGATTCTCGATGGTTTTCTCTAATTCCAGTTCGAGCGTGGGCGCTATCGTGCGTAGAAGCTACTAGGTAACGAGCTCGTCCAACCCTCGTGCATAGAGCACGAATTTCACCCGAAGGTGAGCTCGGTCCTTATGAACTGATCAAGAGTAAATTTGGAAATTCTCGGCCGAGGGTTGATCAATCACCAAACGGCTTCCGGCTACTCCATCTACATACAATCACACACCTTTCTTGTGTAGAGAAGAGGACGTGACAACGGCTGTGCTGTGCTGTCCATGAGAGCCCGATCGGCGGCGATGCTCGGCTCGCCGGAGAAACGGCTCGGTACAGCTCGAGGACGCTTGCTCACTGGCCAACACGGTGCCTAGGAGGTTGCTTACGATCCCCCGGTTCCGTTTTGCTGTGGAGGAGGCTGTGCTCGCGAGTGATCGGGCTTGATCAAGCGTGAGCTCGAGCGGCGGCGGTTGCAGTGGAAGAACAGGCCGAGTATGTCGGCAGCTTGGGGAAAGGGCGATCGGAGCACGCCGGGGAGGGGATAAGTAGCCCGGCGACTGGTCTCCGGCTTGGGGCGCGCAGCAGGAGCTGGCGCCGGCTGCCCCTCGGTGGCGCGCGCACACTGCACCCGGGAACCGATTGAGCTGTGTTTCAGTCGGTTTGTGTTGAAGTAGAGGCTGACATGTGGGTCCCACTCCCCATTTTAACCTCTGAAATTTACTCCAAATCACTGTTGTAAACAGTGAACCCCATACTACCCCTGTCAATTCAAATTATTCACCCATGAGCCATCTGAATTGATCAAAGTTCAAATGAGGTTTGGTTTGAATGAATTTCAGCACAAGTTCAGTTTGAAATTCAAATAAAGTTTGAATTTCTCCCACTTAGCTCATGTCAAGATCAACTCCAAATGGAGTGAAAATTGGTGTGTGAGCTCACAAAAATGTGCTGAGTAAGAATATGCCTCCCACTTTTAAATTCATGGGGTAAAAACAGTTTGAATTTGAATATGGTTTCAAACTGCCCTCTTTCTAATTGCACCCAAAATGTCCTCAAAAAGGTTTGGAATTTGGGTGAAACTTGGCATGGACATCCTTAGCAAAATGTAGGAGTTTTCATATGTCCAGCCCATCTATATCACATGTGGAAAATACCACTTTTGCCATGTGTGAGTTTGTTCTCTAATGAGCATGTTGATAATTGTTACTTGCTCTTCATTTGTGTTCATCATCCTTCCTCAAATGAGGTGTGTGGTAAGGTGATGAACACTGCAAATGTGTGTCAAAAACTGAGGCCCTTACATTCCTCCCCCCTTAAAAGAATCTCGTCCCGAGATTATAAGGTGAAAATGAGAGAGAGGACGGTGGAAAATTACCGGATATGCGACGTGAAAAATTCAGGGTAGTTAGTGCGAAGGAATTCTTCGCTCTCCCATGTCGCTTCGTCCATGGAGTGATTACTCCATAGAACCTTGTAGAACCACAACGTACGGTTGCATGTGGTTCGTGTCTTTTCATCAATAATCTGCACCGGTTCCTCCCGATAGGTGAGATCCGGTTGCAGTTCTTCAATGTCTTCCAGCTGAACGGTAGTTGATAGCTTGAGACACTTCCTCAGCTGGGAAATATGAAAGACGTCGTGCACACCGGAAAGTGCTTCTGGTAATTTCAACCGGTATGCCACTGATCCACATCTTTCGGTAATCTGGAATGGACCGATTAATCGGGGTGCCAACTTTCCTCTCACCCCAAATCTGTTTACGCCCTTCATTGGGGATACCCGTAGATATACGTGCTCTCCAACTTTGAATTGTAATGGGCGCCTTCTCCGGTCCGCATACTGTTTCTGTCGGGATTGAGCGGCTTTTAGGTTCGCTTGAATCAGTCGAACCTTTTCTTCCGCGTTGTTGACAAGGTCAATCCCGAAGGTAACCCTTTCGCCAGACTCACACCAGTTCAATGGTGTGTGGCATTTTCTTCCGTATAGCGCCTCGTAGGGCGCCATCTTGATGCTGGCTTGGTACCCATTGTTGTACGAGAACTCGGCTAACGGCAAGTGATCATCCCAATTCTTGCCGTGGTTGATAGCGCAAGCTCGTAGCATGTCTTCTAAGATTTGATTTACCCGCTCCGTTTACCCATCCGTCTGCGGGTGGTAGGCTGAACTACGGATCAGCTTCGTCCCCAAGGCAGCGTGTAGCTGCTCCCAAAAACGGGACACAAATAAAGTGCCCCGATCCGATATGATAGTACGGGGTACGCCGTATAAGCTTAGGATCCGTGAGATGTACAGTTCAGCGTACTTCTTGGCGTTGTAGTTGGTGTTGACCGGGATGAAATGGGCAACTTTGGTGAGCCGATCAACGATCACCCACACAGGATCATGTTTCTGCAAGGTGGTGGGTAAACCGACGATGAAATCCATGCTCACGTCCTCCCACTTCCAGGCAGGAACGCCCAGTGGTTGTAGCAGTCCCGGTTTCCGCATGTGGTCTGCCTTTACCCTTCGACATGTATCACACTCGGACACGTATTTTGAAGTCTCTCGCTTCATCCGTGTCCACCAAAACTTGCTTCTGAGTTCTTAATACATCTTGTTGCTGCCGGGGTGAATAGAGAGCTTTGATAAGTGAGCCTCATCAAAGATCTTCTTCCGTAGTTCTGGGTTACGGGGTACGACGATCCGGTCCTTAAACCATAGGACGCCGTCTCCGTCTTTCCGGAAACATTTCAGCTCCCCACTATCTACACGTCTCCGCAAATGTGACATGCCCTTGTCATTCTTCTGGGCTGCCGCTATCTCTTCACAGATGGTGGGGATCAAAGCTAGGTTGTAGAGAGCTCCGTATGGAATCACACGTAGTGGTGGTTCGCTCTCTTCCAACGGTGTGATGGTCAGATTGTTGACGTGTGACTTGCGGCTCAGCGCATCTGCCACAACGTTTGCCTTGCCCGGATGATAATGGATCTCTATCTCGTAATCCTTTATCAGTTCTAACCATCTTCATTGCCTCATGTTCAGCTCCTTCTGAGTGAATATGTACTTGAGGCTTTTGTGGTCGGTATATAAATGTACGAGGTTACCGAGTAGGTAGTGCCTCCACATTTTTAGTGCAAGTACCACGGCAGCGAGCTCCAAGTCGTGAGTTGGATAATTCTGCTCATGGTTCCTAAGCTGCCGTGATCCATACGCGACCACTCTTCGGTCTTGCATCAGCACACATCCGAGCCCAATGCCGGATGCATCGCAGTACACATCGAACGGTTTTGTTGTGTCTGGCTGCGCCAAAACCGGTGCTGATGTCAGGTGCTTGACTAAAGCCTTGTATGCTGCTTCACATGCTGGACTCCAAACATATTTGGTAGCCTTCTTCAGCAGCTCTGTCATTGGCTTGGCAATCTTCGAGAAGTTCAGAATGAACCTCCGATAATATCCCGCGAGTCCGAGGAAACTCCGTACCTCGTGAACAGTTCTCGGGGATTTCCAATTCAGCACTTGAGTGATCTTGCTCGGGTCCACAGCGATACCCTCCGCTGAGATGATATGCCCGAGGAAAGGCACTTGCGATATCCAAAACTCGCATTTGCTGAATTTTGCGTATAACTTATGGTCCCGCAGCCATTGCAAGACTATACGCAAATGTTTCTTGTGATCTTCCTCCGACTTGGAATATACCAGGATGTCGTCGATGAAGACCACGACAAACTTGTCCAGCTCCGGCATGAATACCGAGTTCATTAGGTACATGAAGTGAGCTGGAGCATTGGTGAGGCCGAAGGACATGACCAGGTACTCATAAAGTCCGTACCTTGTCGAGAAAGCTGTCTTTGGAATGTCCTCCGCCCTTATCTTAATCTGATGGTACCCGGATCTTAAATCCATCTTGGAAAAGATCTTTGCTTCGACCAACTGATCAAACAACATGTCGATCCGTGGCAACGGGTACTTGTTCTTGATGGTTACGGCATTTAATGGACGGTAGTCCACGCAAAGCCGCAACGTCTCATCCTTCTTCTTGACAAATAATGCCGAACAGCCCCATGGCGAGGAGCTCGGCCTAATAAAACCCTTCTCCAGAAGGTCCGTGAGCTGAGTCTTCAGTTCAGCCAACTCCTTGGGCGCCATTTTGTACGGCCTTCGGGATATTGGCATGGTTCCCGGTGCAAGTTCAATCTTGAACTCCACCTCTCTATCGGGTGGCATTCCCGGTAAATCATCCGGGAATACATCAGGGAACTCTCGGACCACTGGAATGTCTTCCAATCTGATAGTTGTGGACTGATAGACACTTGAAAGTTTTATTTCTGGACTGTCCAGAAATAATGAGTGAGAACTGTGCACCTCTGAGTTTAAGTGCACGACTCGAAGGACGGTGTCTAAAACAGCGCCGTGGCGGGTTAACCACGACATCCCTAGTATGACATCGACCTTCTGTCCCTCTAAGATAATGAGAGACGTGGGGTACACTCTACCCGCTAAGCATAATGGTGCTTTGGAGACCATTACGCTTGCTGAAATATTCCCCCCCCCCCCCGGTGAACAAATTAAATATGGACTATCGGTGGGTAGTATTGGCAAACTGTGTTTAGCAATGAAAGTTTGGCTAATAAAATTATGCGTGGCGCCTGAATCAAACAGTACTATAGCGGGATGCTGGTGGAGTTGGAACATACCCGCAAGGATTGGCTCGCCCTCTGGCACGTCCTCAATGGCAAGTTGGTGGACAGTGTCGGGCCTAGGGTTTGCCCGCCGCGCATTAGTAGGGTTCCGGGGTTGATTCCTCCCCGGAAACTGTGGTGCCACTCCGCCGCCTTGCCTCTCCGGGCAACTGCTTGCGAAGTGTCCTGGACGACCACACTTGTAACATGTGGCCGCGGCTGATGGAGTGCTCGGTGGATGAAAGCCCGGCATGCGTTGCTGAGGTGTAAACGCACGCGGCATCGCCCGCTGCTGCTGTTGTTGTTGCGGTGGTACTGGCAGTGCCGGCCTGAATGCCGGTGAAGAGTACGGTCGACTGCAGAATGGCATCGACCGCTGTGGTGGCAGCCAGCGTGGACCTGATGGTGGGCGATTCACCATCGGAAACTTCTGGGAAGGACTGCCTCCTTCTCCACTGCTCTGCGGCGCGCTTCGCTTTCTCTCCGCCGCCGCTAACTCCTTGCTGGAGTCCTCCTGAACAATCGCAGCATCAATAATGTCGTTGAGGCTGCCGCGATTGAACATCGCCAATTTGTCCTTCAGGAGCGGGTTAAGCCCCTGGTAAAAGTGGTCTCGCCGCTTCTCGTCGGTATCAGCATGATACGACGCATATAGCGTGAGATCGTTAAATGCCCTGGAGTATTCCAGCGCGTTCCGGCTCCCTTGTTGCAGGTGTAAGAAGTCCTGCATCTTCCTCTTCATCAGACCTGGCGGTATATGATAGGCCCTGAAGGCCGTCCAGAACTCCGTCCAGGTCATCACTCGCTCGGTGGGTTGTGAAGCACAGAAGTTGGCCCACCACGCGCTCGCGGATCCTTGGAGCTGCTGGACCGCGAACTGAGTCTTGCGCTGCTCGCTGATTTGGAGCAGCCCGAACTTCATATCTATGGCGCGGAGCCAGTTGTCCGCGTCAAGTGGTTCATCCGCCCTTGAGAATACAGGGGGATGAGTCGCCAGGAAGTCGGAGTAGGAGCTCTGTTGGCGCTCCTCACGATCTTGATGTCTCTCTGGGCGAGACGTATTGGTGATGAGAGTCTGCAGCAACTCTGTGTGCTGCTGATGCGAGCCCGCCATTGCCGCGACAATGTCGGCCAATGTAACCGTTGGCAGTGGCGGTGGCGGTGTTTGCTGTTGCTGTTGCTGCTGCTGTCCCGAGGAGTCCTCGGGAGGTGGTTGGGAGGTCTCTCCCCCTTGACTGGTACCCCCAACGTCAGGGTTGGCACGAGTACGCGTCATTCTGAAATTCAAAACAGCAGCATTTAGCACATGTCTTACTGAAAATTCCATGAGCAACAGTAGGTATTGAAGCGACACATGATTAATTTGCACAACATTCACCTATATTGATAAAGCATAAACTTTATACAAGATACATTATTCTTGGATCTCCGAGAAGTCGTGCTCATGTCGTCACTACCTATACATACGCTACTGTCTACACGACATGCCACCGATTACAAAAGTTGGGTTACGCTACCCTAGCTGCCCTACTTGGCAACCGTAACCCCCTACTCGGAGTAGAACTCGACCTCCTGTGGGTCGTCCTCCTCCGGTACCTCTGCTGGTGGCTCTGGTTCTACCACCTCTTCTCCCATCCCGGGTTCTCCCATTGCTGGAAGACCCAAGACTACCGGTACGCCTAACACCGGGGGCACGAGGTCCTGCAAAGCATGCACCTCGTCCATAGCTTGGTTGTAGTCCTCTTCCCAGTCTTGGCCTTCCTCGATAGCGTCGTCCCGCTCTTGAGCAAGGTCCTCATTCTGCTGGGTTGGGTCTGCACCAGCTCTTGCAACGCCGCGATGTCAACACGGCTCTTCTTCTTTGCCTTCTTCAGACAATGCAACTGATTGTGCTGTTCATTCAGTCGCTTGATCGTCGAAAGGAGCACATTGCGGAGTGCGCTGTGAGCACTCTCGAAATGGTCTCCACGGCTTGTGCTCTCCTTGAGCTTTGTAGCGAGATGCTCCGTATGAACAGCTTTGCTGTCCATCACGGCGTTTCCCGCCCTCATTTGGAGGCTGAGATTTGCCTCCGCGGGGTTGTACCTTGGGCAACTTGGGTCTGTTGCCTCCAGGTACCTCTCTTCCCACACATGCTGAGCTTGTCCCTCCACCGGAACGAGTGCGTATGGAGTGCCCTCCATAGCATGCACGTGTAGTTGGCAGAAACGTGACATAGTGTCACGGGCCGCCACTTGCCACATCCCTTCCGGTTGTCTTCCCCTCACCGTGACGGTGAATGGCACCCAACCGGGTGGCGTAGGTCCTGCAGGAACCTCGACATGGATCGTCCACGTCTTGTTCCCCCCTTCGCCATCTTCTTTGGCGAAGTACTGCGGCATCTGATTGTACCCGAAATATTGGAGCATTTGCCACAATGCTTCCGGGTAGCCGCTCCGGTCAGAACAGTGGGAAACTACCCACCTGTTCTCCAACTGTTTATCTGCTGCCGTCTGTAAAAATATATTTGAGAAATGTCAAATATTTATTTAAACAGTAAACCATTGAGTTATAACATAAGACATGTCATTGAACCCATAAAACTTGGAAACATAGTTCAAATTTTAAACAAATTTGACTGCTGATCTGCTGTTCCCATGACAGCCCTGACCAGTTTCCATTTCAACCTGATTTAGGCCATGTTAAAGGCAAAACTAATTCTGGAGCTCAACATCAAAGTTGAAGCTAACTTCAATAGATTTCCAGCCAGTATTTTCTTGGCCTAAGATCTGTCCTGGTTCAAAGGTTATGAGATGTCAAAGTTAACAGAATTTCTGGAAACAATTGGACAGCACCTCCCTGCCTTAGGTACTGATTTGATCCAAGAATCCCAGTTACTTCTGTTCCTAATCTGACAAAACTTTCTGTTACAAAGTTGTAACCCATCTCATAAGCTTTCCAGAACTACCTCATTTTCTATTTTTGGATTTTTATGCAGGAAGTTATGCTTATTTTACAGAGAGTCTATAGAGAGTCTTTGCTCTGTCCTGTTTTCTGGACAGTTTCAACTCTACTGCATTTTTCGAGTGGTTAAGGGATGAAACACCTCTGGACCTCAACAGAAAAGTTGTAAAGTTCTTCCAAAGATTTCCAGAAATGTATCATACGACCCCAACCTCGAAAGAACTCAACCTCTAACCTCTGATTAACTTCAGCCTTGATTCAGCTAAAAACAGAGTGCTCTGTCCTTAACAACCTATAAGTTGAAAACTTGTTAACTTTGAATATCCTGTTCAAGGGAAGGAGTTTCATCAAGTTTTACTACTTTGGATCAAAACTTTCAAGTTTTTATTGAATTTGTTCATTTAGTTGGGTGTGACGCCGATGCGTCACCAGATCATGTCGGTACTACGTCCTCACAAAGAAAAACCTATACCGGACTTAGCCGGCTTCGTTATTTCAGTGGCACTAAACGTCACTTGCACACGGATGCTACACGTCTACCGTTTCATAGTCAGGCTACCTGCAGAAACTCAAACAATCATCAGACTCGGCTGCACACCGAGCCCGGAATCCATACAGTTAGTACACCCGGCCGTCATCACTCGCACGGATGTTCTCAAGCCAACCACGCCTTGAGTTACGTGTTCACGTTTTAGACCACGTGACGGGGTCTCCCAAGTTGCACCACGCACGCCAGGGACAGACGTTGCTCGAATACCCCAAACGACATGAAGAGTCGTAGAGGATATCAAAGCGGGTCGGGTTACCTGCCACCCGTGGGTCTCCACCCTTCAGCTTGTGCGCACTGGTGGACAGCGCTTACGTGCACCCCCCAAGACATGAACGTCCCAAGATGCACGATTTTCCGACATAACAAATAGGTTAATATGCCACTTTCTATATGCTAATAACATCCTTATACGGGCTACTAACTCGTTCCTCACTGGATTTTTGAAAAAGAAGACCTTTGTACTGTGGTAAACCTCAAGCGAGCTCTGATACCACGCTGACACGACCCCATTGGTCTTGTCGAGCCAGGATCACGCTGAGGGGTGCTGCGTTGCACAGCACCGGATAACACACGTCAAAGGTACAAAGCGGAAGCGAAATTTTATTACATAAACAGGGTTATGAACATGTTTACATCAAAATAGGTTTAGTCTACACTCGCGGGCGTAGACTACGCATCAAGTCCACGTTCAGCCCTTGAACGTTTCCTTGCTAGCACACACGCACACTAACTCTGCGGCGTGCACGACTCCCACTCGACGGGGTTCCCCTCCTGGGGTTCCGTCTCCTCTTCGGGAGTCCCTTCCTCATAGAACCCTGCAAAATCTTCAAACACAAGCAGTGAGCACGAAGGCTCAGCAAGACTGACCCGTCTCACCTAAACATGGAACTTCTACATGAGGGCAATGGGTTACATGAGGTAAAAATCATTTGCAAGGACTCGCCTAATTAGTAGAACCTTACTTTCAAGTTTTAGCAGCAGGTTGTGGAGAACCTTACGCTAAGGTACATGAGAGAGCCGCAATCAAACAAGAAACGCATTTCTCTCATGTAGTTTGCCCAAAGTTGAAATGAACTTTAGTTAGCTCTAAACTACAGCAAGTCATTAGCAATCAAGTCCATCTTTCAATCAGCAACATTTTAACATGTAACTAGCCTGTTCTTTCTATTTCACGGTACAGTGAACAAGTGGTACTCACTGACCGCGAGGGACGGCGATTATAATCGATTTACACCTGCAGGGTTACCCGAACAACCCGTCACGTACGCCCGTACTCGATGTTGCCTACAACAACCATCACGGACGCCGTACGCGACTACCTTTCACCCGTTAGCCAAATATTGAACCGGTCCCATCGTCCCGAGCAAGAGGTCTCTGCACGCGCATCTACGTGCCGCCAGCCGATTTACACCTCAAGCTCTCAACCTACCCTCTGAACGACGGGCAATGCCTCAATAACCAGCTACCCGAGTTACATCAGTTTCCCGGTTCCCATATAGCCGGTAGGTCTTCGGTATTGTTCTAGCTTGTTCAACAGGCCCGCACACGGCTTGGTCCTCAATCGACACAAGCGGAGCTACAGCACACAGGCCCCAAAGTCCTGCTGCCCTTACTCTCCGCTCGGTCTCATTTTCTTGCCATGTGTATCATGTGCTATCTCTACCCGAGCAATGTGCCTCTAGCCTATTCTCGCGAGTAGTTCCAACTACTCGACTTGTACCGAATCCTACTTTACCTTAGCATTGCAGTAGCTAACGGGGTTTGCAATCCTAAACCCAACCCGTGGTTTTCTTGGCTATGCAGTTGGATTTCCAAACAAGACTCTAATGCACAGAACAAAGGAAACAAGTATGTGCTCAAAACAATAAAAATTTGTAAAAAGGTTAATGCAAACCGGAGCTTGCCTTGCTGCTCTTGGTCGTAGGCTAGCTGCTCCTCCGGAGTTACGAAGTCTAGGACTTCGGGTTCCTCCTCGACCTTAGCGACTACATGATAAGAGCAATATATGTATCAATTTAAATGCATTTGTATTAACTTTGAAGTTGTGAAGTCTATAACCCTTGCGAGACAGACCTAATGACTGTGAAACTTTTACTGTGGCTTGGTTACAACCTAAACAGAGACTTGGTCAAGTTTTAGTTGCAGCAAAGCTCATTTGAGCCCTCCACAATTAATTATGTCCTTGACCTTAATTGGAACTCTTAGGGTGTTCTAGGAATTTTCATGAAACAAACTATGACTTTCTGAAAACTAGATTTTCAGAGGGTTCTAATGGAGTTGGTCTCACTTAATTTGGAAGTTCCTAACTAAACATATGAGCTAAACAATTTCAGAGAAAATTCTGAAAATGTTCCTGAACATTTTCTATTTTCTCTGGAACAGTTTCACTAATCACACCATTAGGTGGGTCAAATGAGCTCAAATGGATCTGAAATTTTTATGGTAGTTCAGGGATACTTTGGTGAACATCCCAGCAAAATTTCAGGATTTTCCTCCACAGGATTCTCCAGTTAAAATTCCTAACAGTTTAATCTTTGAGGAATTAATTCTGGAAAATTAAGGGTTTTCATGAAGTGAAACTTGATTTGCTGGAAAGTACTCGGAGAGATGAATCCAGCAAAATTTGGTTCACTCAATTTGGAGCTTTCTAGCCAAAGTTATAAGGATTTGAAGTTTGAACTGAAACTGAAATTCGGGAAAAAGTTTAAACTCTGGCTTGTGGGCCCCGCACACAGTGCGTCGTCTCCCTCCTCGCGCCAACTGCGAGGCGGCGGCGATATCCGGCGACCCTCGCCGGAACTGAGTTCCTGGCCACCCCCCGGCCCGAAACTCGCCGCCTGCCCCTTTACTGACCCCCTGGACTCGATGGTGGGGTCGCCGGCCGCCGGCGATGACCGGAAACCCGTGCGCACCGGTGACAGCACCTGCTAGGGTTCCGGTGAGGTCGGTCCCGCTCTCCCGTGCACCGAATCGATCGGGAATCGGTCGGAGAGCATCAGTAGAGCGTGGGAAACACGAACCCGGGCTGGGTGGAAGCTAGGAATACCGGCAACTATGCTCTCGACGGTGAGCCGAGGTGTTCAGCCATGGCGGCAGGGAAAACAGCCATATCATGGCCGATTCTCGATGGTTTTCTCTAATTCCAGTTCGAGCGTGGGCACTATCGTGCGTAGAAGCTACTAGGTAACGAGCTCGTCCAACCCTCGTGCATAGAGCACGAATTTCACCCGAAGGTGAGCTCGGTCCTTATGAACTGATCAAGAGTAAATTTGGAAATTCTCGGCCGAGAGTTGATCAATCGCCAAACGGCTTTCGGCTACTCCATCTACATACAATCACGCACCTTTCTTGTGTAGAGAAGAGGACGTGACAACGGCTGTGCTGTGCTGTCCACGAGAGCCTGATCGGCGGCGATGCTCGGCTCGCCGGAGAAACGGCTCGGTACAGCTCGAGGACGCTTGCTCACTGGCCAACACGGTGCCTAGGAGGTTGCTTACGATCCCCCGGTGCCGTTTTGCTGTGGAGGAGGCTGTGCTCGCGAGTGATCGGGCTTGATCAAGCGTGAGCTCGAGCGGCGGCGGTTGCAGTGGAAGAACAGGCCGAGTATGTCGGCAGCTCGGGGAATGGGCGATCGGAGCACGCCGGGGAGGGGATAAGTAGCCCGGCGACTGGTCTCCGGCTTGGGGCGCGCAGCAGGAGCTGGCGCCGGCTGCCCCTCGGTGGCGCGCGCACACTGCACCCGGGAACCGATTGAGCTGTGTTTCAGTCGGTTTGTGTTGAAGTAGAGGCTGACATGTGGGTCCCACTCCCCATTTTAACCTCTGAAATTTACTCCTAATCACTGTTGTAAACAGTGAACCCCATACTACCCCTGGCAATTCAAATTATTCACCCATGAGCCATCTGAATTGATCAAAGTTCAAATGAGGTTTGGTTTGAATGAATTTCAGCACAAGTTCAGTTTGAAATTCAAATAAAGTTTGAATTTCTCCCACTTAGCTCATGTCAAGATCAACTCCAAATGGAGTGAAAATTGGTGTGTGAGCTCATAAAATTGTGCTGAGTAAGAATATGCCTCCCACTTTTAAATTCATGGGGTAAAAACAGTTTGAATTTGAATATGGTTTGAAACTGCCCTCTTTCTAATTGCACCCAAAATGTCCTCAAAAAGGTTTGGAATTTGGGTGAAACTTGGCATGGACATCCTTAGCAAAATGTAGGAGTTTTCATATGTCCAGCCCATCTATATCACATGTGGGAAATACCACTTTTGCCATGTGTGAGTTTTTTCTCTAATGAGCATGTTGATAATTGTTACTTGCTCTTCATTTATGTTCATCATCCTTCCTCAAATGAGGTGTGTGGTGTGGTGATGAACACTGCAAATGTGTGTCAAAAACTGAGGCCCTTACAGTTTGGGACATGGCATGTGAAGGAGCGTTCCAAGCATTGGTGAAGCATCTGACCACAGCCCCGGTCTTAGCTCAGCCGGATACAACAAAGCCCTTCGACGTGTATTATGTCGCGTCCGGTATTGGGATCGGCTGCGTGTTGATGCAAGAAGGACGTGTGGTCGCATATGGCTCACGCCAACTTCGGAACCATGAGCAGCATTATCCGACTCATGATCTTGAGCTTGCTGCCGTGGTGTTGGCGCTAAAAATGTGGAGGCACTATCTCCTGGGGAATCTGGTGCATCTCTACACCGACCATAAGAGCTTGAAATACATTTTCACCCAGAAGGAGCTGAACATGAGGCAAAGGAGGTGGTTTGAATTGATCAAAGATTATGAAATTGAGATTCATTACCACCCCGGCAAGGCGAATGTGGTTGCCGACGCACTGAGTCGGAAATCACATGTCCATCACCTCACCATTACAACGGTGGAGGAGGAAGAGCCGAGTTTATGCTTGGTTCCTTATGGATCACTTTACAACCTTGCCCTTATCCCTACTATTAGGTAGGACATCATGGCAGCTTAGAAGACTGGTAAAGGCATGGCACATCTCCGGAGACGGATAGACAATGGAGAGATCAAATGTTTCCAGAAGGACGATGAGGGGACGCTATGGTTCAATGACCGCATAGCCGTACCCCGGGATATGGAACTGAGGAGGAAGATCCTCGATGAAGCTCACTTGTCTAAATACTCCATTCATCCGGGCAGCAACAAAATGTACCAGGATTTGAAAAAGAAATTTTGGTGGACACGGATGAAGCGGGAGGTAGCGAAGTACGTATCCGAGTGTGATACGTGTAGACGAGTGAAGGCGGATCATATGAGGAAATCAGGGCTGTTGCAACCCATGAAGGTTCCAGCATGGAAGTGGGAGGATGTGAGCATGGATTTCATTGTGGGATTACCCCTAATATCCAACAAGCAATATTCCATTTCGGTGATCGTTGACCGACTAACCAAGTCGGCTCACTTCATTCCCGTGCATATACATTTCCATGCCAACAGATATGCAGAGTTATATATTGCCAATATTCTATGCTTGCATGGTGTACCCAAGACCATAGTCTCAGACCGAGGTGCATTGTTTGTATCTCGCTTTTGGGAGCAGTTGCATACTGCATTGGGTACTAAGCTGATCAGGAGCTCCGCCTACCACCCTCAAACCGATGGGCAAACAGAGAGGGTGAACCAAGTATTAGAAGACATATTGAGAGCATGTGCCATCCACCATGGTAGGAACTGGGATGATCACCTACCATTGGTGGAATTCTCGTACAACAACGGCTATCAGGCGAGTATCAATATGGCACCCTACGAAGCTCTCTACGGTCGCAAATGCCGCACCCCATTAAACTGGTGCGAGACCAGTGAAAGGGTCACATTCGGGGTTGATGTGGTGAACGACGCCGAAGAGCGCGTTCGGACGATTCAAGCCAACTTGAAGGCCGCTCAATCCCGGCAGAAGAGCTACGCTGATAAGAGGCGTAGACCGTTGCATTTTGACGTCGGAGAACACATGTACCTCCGCGTGTCTCCGATGAAGGGCATGCACCGGTTCGGTGTGAAGGGGAAACTCGCTCCCCGTTTCATTGGACCCTATGCTATCACCGGGAAGTGTGGACCAGCGGCGTATAGACCGGAGCTACCGGCATACCTTGCTGGTGTCCATGGCGTTTTCCATGTTTCGCAACTGCGAAAATGTTTAAAGCATACAGCTGCTGTTCCTACTGAAGACATCAGCGAGCTGAAACCGGATTTAACTTATGATGAATATCCGGTGGCAATTCTTGATGAGAAAGCCCGGACCACGGGTAGTAGAAAGTTGTGGTTCTACAAAATACTCTAGAGCAACCACACCGCCGAAGAAGCGACGTGGGAGAGCGAGGAATCCCTTCGCTCAAATTACCCGGAGTTCATGGCCTCTCAGCACGGGTAAGTCCCTACTACATCGCTATCTCTTCTTTTATAATCTCGGGACGAGATTCTTTTAAGGGGGGAGGGATGTAAAAGCCCAAGAAAAGGGACATGCAAAGACTTTTCATCACCTCACAACACCACAGTTTTTGTTGTGGATAGATTGTGAAAAATTGTGAAGAGCAAGTAACCTCCATCAAAAGAGTGATTAGGGGAGGAAGCCTTCACTTTCACCAAGTAGGATTTCGACACATGAACATGAGAGGTTGAGCTCACCCCTAGGACTTGAAAAGTCTTGGGAAGGTTCAAGCCAAGTTTCATGCAAATCCAACACTTTTTGAGGCACTTTTGGAGGTATTTGAAAAAAGAGCCCAATTTGAATGTAATTTCAAATTGCAGCAACTTTCATCCCTCAAATTCAAAAGTTAGCTTCATATTCAAACGCAGCATATTTTCCTGAGTTATCCCACCAATTTTCAGTCCCATTGGACTTCATCTTGTCGGGAGCCAAATTTGTAACAATTCAAACTGAGTTTGAACTCTCAACTTCAAATATGAAGGGAATGTGGCCAAACCAGTTTTAAGTTGATGAATTCAAATTCTTCCTCTGAATTGGTGTCTAAGTTTCATTTTCAAGTCTGAGTAGGTGGGATATTTGCACAACAGAGAGGATTAGGGGGGAGAAGAGGGCCCACTAGTCAGTTAGAGTTCGGGTCAAAGGTAACACCGGGCGAGCTCGGTTTACCGGGCCTCGGCAGCGCTCGACACCGAGCCATACGAGCGGCCACCTCACCCCACCTCGCACGCTGGCGACCAGCTTACCGGCTCCGCTGCCTCGGCCTGATCTTTACCCCGGGAGCCAACAGCGGCAAGTCGCCCTCCTCATTTGATCGCGCGCTCGCTGTCTCTCACACCCGAACAGAACCGGAGCTCACCGCCGCACCCTCTTTTTCCCGATCGCCGGCACCAACCGAGCCTCGGTTGCTCGTGCCAGCAGCACCGAAAAGCAGCGCCCGTGCATGCTCTACCACGCCAGCCCCACAACACCGAAGATCCTAGCCTGTGGCGCGCGCAATTCAGCAACTGGCGCCGAGGAACAGAACTCACCGGCGGAAACCGAGGATGGCCCCCGTGGACAGCACGCCACGGCCGTTTTCACCAGAACTCCTCAACATGAAAAAGGTGCGCCATGATCCCTAGCTCATGTTGCTGCAAACCACATAGCAAAAGATCCACTGAGTAGGGAGAATTTCCGAAGTTCCCAAAACATGGTCCATACGGGTAGGGGTCGGTCTACCCCATAATTCTAGTGGCACCATCCACCCAAGCTCGGGCGAGTTTGCACACAGCCTCTACACCTCTTGGCAATCATCCTCGAAGAAGGACCGAGCAAAAACACCTAGGATCGACCGAGTTAGAGCTAATTTTCGTGCCGCCATGAAGAAATCATCTCGGGTCACCGTGGAGCTCTATGCTGCCGGCCTTTCCATGAGGTTTGGCGCCCATTTCCAACATTCCCAAGCTTCCACGGTACTCTCTGAGCAATCCCCTACCGTTTTGATGCGGTGTAGGCGATTTCCGAGCTCACCAGAACCCTAGCGGCCACTGCCGCCGCCGCGCACCTATCTCCGGCGATCTACGGCCGCCGGCGACACCTCAGACGAGTTCAGTGCCACGAATTACAGGGGGGGGGCGGCGAGTCTGAGGTCGGAAGGCGACCAGGAAAGCCATTCCGGCGACGCTCGCCGGAGGGCGCCGCCGCGGGCCCCTGTTTGGCGCGAGGAAGGGGAAGACCTGCCGGGTGGGGCCCCTGGCAGACATTTAAACATTTTGGAATTTTCAGTTCTCGTTGAAACTTTAGAGAGCCACAACTTGGTGTAGGAGAATCCAAAAATTATGAAACAAATTTTGTTGGATTCTTCTAATAAAGTACAATCCAAATATGAAACCCAATTAGTATGAAACCCATCATTTAATTTTGGAAAATTCTTTAAATCTTTTCAGAAAATGAACTTTAGAGGGAGTTTGGTTCATCCAAAAATCCTCAAATTTTGCCAGAATATTCATTAGGATGTTAGAGAACCCCTGTAAAAGTTTCAGACCATTTGGAGTTGATTTGACCAGGGCAATTCAGATTTGAAGGTGCTGTGATCATTTGAATACAGAAACATTTTCAGATGATTTCCAAAATTTGGAAATTCAGTTCTGGACAAATCTTAGCTCCAAAAATACTAGGAAAATTCATGCAAACTCTATGAGCTATAATTGAAATTGTAGTTCTCTAAGTTTGGCATGAACATGGGTGTTATTTCAGAATTAATTCTTCTTTGCTTAATTGCTTAGATAAATTATTCTGAACAAACCACTCAATGAAAAGTGCTAATCTTTGGTCCAGAGGGTGTTCTGGTGACAAGGAACTCACACAAAAATTCCCAGCTCCATTGGAGCTCTGGATCACCCCTGTTATGTTTAACCACTTGAGGTGATCAATATGGAAGAGGGGGAAAACCATTTAGCACTTAATCATGTGCTTAGATCCAAACCCAAACCACTAGCCCCAGTTTCATTTTAAATTCTTAAACAGAGTTCCAGTTGTTAAAAACTTGTTATAGAACTTGTAGCAGAAACATTACAATAAACTTATGTGCATATTCATTAACATGCAGTATTTTATTAACGTGTAGTCACTGAAGGCGAGGAGGCTCCGGAAGTACTTGACTTCCTCCTTCCGGAAGAAGAACTAACCCCTGACCAGCAGCAACAAGGCAAGCCCCGGTTTGCATTAACCCTTTTTACAAGTTTTACTTTGTTTACATGTGTCGTATGAAGTATGAATTTGCATTGGGTATAGGATGGATGGAACCCCACTTGCATAACGAAAAAGTTTCCGATAAGAGTGAGGGTAGTGTCTATGACCTCGAATAGACAGGCTATGCTTAATGATTCATAGGACTTCGGTACAAGTCGAGTAGTTGGAATCTACTCGCGAGTTAGGCTTGGGACACACAGGATTGGTTCGAGTGATGTGAGATCACATTAGTAATGAAAATGAGACTTGGCAGGGGCTAGGGCGCAGCCAGAGGGAGTCTTGTGTGTGCAGCCCTGTCCGTGTCGATTGAGGACCGATCCGTGTGCAGCCCACGCTGATCAAGTTTGAACGTACCGAAGGCATATCGGATATATGGGCCCCGGTAAACCGATGTAACCTAAACCTCCGGGCGTCGAGGCATAACGCACCGATTTATAGGTGTAGGCTGAGGGCAGCAAGGTGGAAATCTGCTAACGGGCACAGAGAGATGCTCCGTGTGGGGAACCTCCTGCTCGTTTCGGTGCGACCGGTTCGACGTTTGGGCTGTTGGGCGAAAGGTTGTCCCGTACGACACCGAGTGAGCGTGCTGTGCAGCTCCACGGGTGGGCGTACGTGACGTGCTCTTTGGGTGTCCCTCCAGGTGTATATCGAGTCGATTCGACGTCCCTCGCGGTGAAGAGTACCACTTGGTCACTGAGTCGTGACGTAGGCTAATGTATGAAATGTGGTGATTCGATATTGCTGTTATGCTATAATTGTATTGCTACATGTGTGCCACCAAATAGTGCTAACTAAATTTCATAATTCCAAACTGTTAACTTGTTGCTATAAGATGAATTAAGGATGAACTTGTAGGCGTGTCCATTTGCTGCAATGTTACTATCCTATGTTCATTGTACACCTCATGTAGAGTTTCATGCCTAGGTGAGTCGGTTAAGTCTTGTTGAGCCCTTGTGCTCACGGTTGCTGCTTAAGTGTTTTTCAGGTGAGGAGCCACCCACGGACTCGGGTTACGAGTCCACCGGCGAGGGTTACCCTCCGTCAGGGACTACGGCTGAGTGGGAGCCGTACACGCCGCGCTGAGCTGATACGTGCAGCTAGTGTGGGTTGCCCTAGGGCTGGGCAACCGACTTTTGCTAGATAGGCGGGCGTGAGTTGTATAAAAGAAACTTCCGCTGTGTAGTAAAAACAATAGTTTGTAACTGAAGGTTGTACCTGTTTGTACAGTTTCAGTTTGTTTTCCCATGTAATATATTGTGTCCTTATGACATGTGCTGTCGGGTGTCGTATCGCGCGGCACCACCCTCTGCGATCCTGGATGAGCGGATCCCGGTCCGCCACACGGCGAGCTCTATGGCGAGGGGTCACGGCGGCCGAGCGCGGGATGTCGGAGGTAGACGAAGCCCCCGGTCTCACGCGTCAGCGGCAGATATTTTAAAACCGTGATTCAATGTGGCACTGGATCGGGTGCGGCTGCGCGTGAAAGATGCTGTATCCCCGTGTGTCGGCCGCTGAGAAGTTGACACGTAGCCCCGGTCCCACGCGCAGCGGTTTAAACTTTTTCCCGATTTTTAGATTTAGTTCAAATTTCAAACCCACATAACTTTGGCTAGGAAACTCCAAATCGAGTGAACCAAATTTTGTTTGATTCATCTCTCTGAGTACTTTCCAGCAAATCAAGTTTCACTTCATGAGAATCCTTATTTCTCCAGAATTAATTCTTCAAAATTCAAACTAGTTAGAATTTTAACTGGAGAACCTTTTGGAGGAAAATTCTGAAATTTTGCTGGGATGTGCACCAAAATATCCCTGAGCCACCATAAAATTTCAGACCCATTTGAGCTCATTTGATCCACCTAAGGGAGTGATTAATGAAACTGTTCCAGAGAAAATATAAAATGTCCAGAAACATTTTCAGAATTTCTCTGAAATTGTTTAGCTCATATCTTAGGCTAGGAACCTTCAAATTAAGTGAGACCAACTTCATTAGAACCATATAAAAATGTAGTTTTCAGAAAGTCATGGCTTGCTCCATGAAAATCCCTAGAAAACCCTAGGATCTCTAATTAAGGTCAAGTACATAATTATTTGTGGAGAGCTCAAATGAGCTTTGCTGCAAATAAAACTTGGCTAAGTCTCTGTTTAGGTTGTAACCAAACCACAGTAAAAATTTCAGAGTCATTGGGTCTGTCTAGTAAGACTTATAGTCATCGCAAGTTTAAATTCAATTCAAATGCATTTAAATTAATACATATACATGTTATCTCATGTAGTCGCTAAGGTTGAGGAGGAACCTGAAGTCTTAGACTTCGTGACTCTAGAAAAGCAGCTAGCCTACGACCAAGAGCAGCAAGGCAAGCTCCGATTTGCATTAACCTTTTTACAAATTTTTACTGTTTTGAGAACTTACTTTGAGTACCACTTACTTCTTGCATTAGAGTCTTGTTTGAAACCCAAATGCATAGCCAAGGAAACCATGGGTTGGGATTAGGATTGAAAACCCCGTTTAGCTACTGCAATGCTAAGATAGTGTAGGATTTGGTACAAGTCGAGTAGTTGGAACTACTCGCGAGGATAGGCTAGAGGCTCTCGACTCGGGTAAAGATAGCAAATGAAACACATGGCAAGAAAAATGAGACCGAGCGGAGAGTAAGGGCAGCAGGACTTTGGGGCCTGGGTGCTATAGCTCCGCTTGTGTCGATTGAGGACCGAGCCGTGTGCGGGCCTGTTGAACAAGCTAGAACAGTACCGAAGACCTACCGGCTATATGGGAACTGGGAAATCGATGTAACTCAGGTAGCTGGGTATTGAGGCATTGCCTGTCGTCCAGAGGGTAGGTTGAGAGCTCGAGGTGTAGATCGGCTGGCGGCACTATGGATGCGCGCGCAGAGAGCTCTTGCTCGGGACGATAGGACCGGTTCAATATTTGGCTGACGGTTGAAAGGTGGTTGCGTACGACGTCCGTGATGGTTGCTGTAGGCAACATCGAGTACGGGCATACGTGACGGGTTATTCGGGTAACCCTGCAGGTGTAAATCGATTATAATCGCCGTCCCTCACGGTCAGTGAGTACCACTTGTTCACTGTACCATGACGTAGAAAGAACAGGGTAGATACATGTTAAAAGTTTGCTGATTTGAAAGTTATACTTTGCTTGTTAATGTCTTGTTGTAGCTTAGAGATAATTAAAGTTCTTTTCAACTTTGGGCAAAGTACATGAGAGAAATGTGTTTCTTGTTTGATTGCGGCTCTCTCATGTGCCTTAGCGTAAGGTTCTCCACAACCTGCTGCCAAAACATTGAAAGTAAGGTTCAAATAATTAGGCGAGTCCTTTGCAAATTATTTACCTCATGTACTCTATACCCATCATGTAGAAGTTTCATGTATAGGAGAGACGGGTCAGTCTTGCTGAGCAATCGTGCTCACTGCTTGTGTTTGAAGCTTTGGCAGGGGTTTATGAGGAAGGGACTCCCGAGGAGGAGGCGGAACCCCAGGAGGGGAACCCCGTCGAGTGGGAGTCGTGCACGCCGCCATGTTAGTGTGTGTGCGTGCTAGGGGGACACGTTCACGGGCTGAACGTGAACTCGATGCTTAGTCTATGCCCGTGAGTGTGCACTGGACTCTGACACGACCCCACTGGTCCTGTCGAGCCAGGATCACGCTGAGGGGTGCTGCGTTGCACAACACCGTATAACACACGTCAAAGGTACAAAGCGGAAGCGGAAGCTTTATTACATAAACAAGTTTATTAACATGTTTACATCAAAATAAGTTTAGTCCACACTCGCGGGCGTAGACTAAGCATCAAGTGCACGTTCAGCCCTCGAACGTGTCCTTGCTAGCACACTCGCACACTAACTCTGCGGCGTGCACGACTCCCACTCGACGGGGTTCCCCTCCTGGGGTTCCGTCTCCTCTTCGGGAGTCCTTTCCTCATAGAACCCTGCAAAAGCTTCAAACACAAGCAGTGAGCACGAAGGCTCAGCAAGTCTGACCCGTCTCACCTAAACATGAAACTTCTACATGAGGGTGATGGGTTGCATGAGGTAAAAATCATTTGCAAGGACTCGCCTAATTAGTAGAACCTTACTTTCAAGTTTTAGCAGCAGGTTGTGGAGAACTTTACGCTAAGGCACATGAGAGAGCCGCAATCAAACAAGAAACGCATTTCTCTCATGTACTTTGCCCAAAGTTGAAAAGAACTTTAGTTAGCACTAAGCTACAACATATAATTAACAATCAATATCCAACTTTCAATCAGCAACATTTTAACATGTAACTAGCCTGTTCTTTCTACGTCACGGTACAGTGAACAAGTGGTACTCACTGACCGCGAGGGACGGCGATTATAATCGATTTACACCTGCAGGGTTACCCGAACAACCCGTCACGTACGCCCGTACTCGATGTTGCCTACAACAACCATCACGGACGCCGTACGCGACTACCTTTCACCCGTTAGCCAAATATTGAACCGGTCCCATCGTCCCGAGCAAGAGGTCCCTGCACGCGCATCTCTGTGCCGCCAGCTGATTTACACCCCGAGCTCTCAACCTACCCTCTGAACGACGGGCAATGCCTCAATACCCAGCTACCCGAGTTACATCAGTTTCCCGGTTCCCATATAGCCGGTAGGTCTTCGGTACTGTTCTAGCTTGTTCAACAGGCCCGCACACGGCTCGGTCCTCAATCGACACAAGCGGAGCTACAGCACACAGGCCCCAAAGTCCTGCTGCCCTTACTCTCCGCTCGGTCTCATTTTCTTGCCATGTGTATCATGTGCTATCTCTACCCGAGCAATGTGCCTCTAGCCTATTCTCGCGAGTAGTTCCAACTACTCGACTTGTACCGAATCCTACTCTATCCTAGCAATGCAGTGGCTAACGGGGTTTGCAATCCTAAACCCCAACCCATGGTTTTCTTGGCTATGCAGTGGGGTTTCCAAACAAGACTCTGATGCACAACATAAAGAAAACAAGTATGTGCTCAAAACAATAAAAATTTATAAAATGGTTAATGCAAACCGGGGCTTGCCTTGCTGCTCTTGGTCGTAGGCTAGCTGTTCCTCCGGAGTAACGAAGTCTAGGACTTCGGGTTCCTCCTCGACCTTAGCGACTACATGATAAGAACAATGTATGTATTAATTAAATGCTTTTGTATTAACTTTGAAGTTGTGAAGTCTATAACCTTTACTAGATAGACCTAATGACTGTGAAACTTTTACTGTGGCTTGGTTACAACCTAAACAGAGACTTGGTCAAGTTTTAGTTGCAGCAAAGCTCATTTGAGCCCTCCACAAATAATTATGTCCTTGACCTTAATTAAAGGCTTTTAGGGTGTTCTAGGTATTTTCATGAAACAAACTATGACTTTCTGAAAACTAGATTTTCAGAGGGTTCTAATGGAATTGGTCTCACTTAATTTGGAAGTCTCTAACTAAAGATATGAGCTAAACAATTTCAGAGAAAATTCTGAAAATGTTTCTGAACATTTTCTATTTTCTCTGGAACAGTTTTACTAATCACACCATTAGGTGGACTAAATGAGCTCAAATGGATCTGAAATTTTTATGGTAGTTCAAGGATATTTTGGTGAACATCTCAGCAAAATTTCAGGATTTTCCTCCAAATGATTCTCCAGTTAAAATTCCTAACAGTTTAAACTTTAAGGAATTAATTCTGGAGAATTAAGGAATCTCATGAAGTGACACTTGATTTTCTGGAAAGTACTCAAAGAGCTGAATCCAGCAAAATTTGGTTCACTCAATTTGGAGCTTTCTAGCCAAAGTTATAAGGATTTGAAGTTTGAAGGAAATCTGAAAATCGGGGAAAAGTTTAAACTCGCGCGTGGGCCCAGGAGACACGCGTCGCACGCCGAAGCGACAGCACACCGCGGCCCACAAGGCTTTTGCGCGCCAGCACACCCGATCCCGGCCGCAGCCGGATCCCGATTCAAAATATCGGCCGCTGACAGCTGGGGTCCACCCCCTTCTTCAACCTCGCGACACCCGCGCTCCGCCGCCGAGGGACCTCGCCGGAGAGCTCGCCGCCGGCTGCTGTACAGCTTCAAACTTCTTGATTCTGGCCGCCCCTGCCCACTTTTACTTGGGGAACATGATCCGAGGGTCAGCTGCTCATGACAACGGCCGGAGCATGGTCGGCGACGAGCCGCCATATCGGAACGACTTCGGCCATGTCGGCTGATGCTCCTAGTGCCTCAGCTACTTGGGAAACCGGTCGGGGAGCATCAGTGGACCTCAGAGAAGGTCGACATGAACTCGGGGCAGCTCGGGGAAGGCCCGAAATAGGTCCTCACCGTGCGCCCGATACCCCCCGTGCGTTCCGCCATTAGTAGACCTTGAATTACGCCGGGCACAGAAGTTCTCCGGCCCAGAGTTGTGAAGGCAACTTGTGCGTCACCGTGTCTAGTTCGTGTGGGAGTGGCCTGAGGCCCTCTAATCCTTTCTAGAGCACGAATTAAACAGAATCGTACCCGAGGGTCGTTCTGCACACAGAAAGGGGAAAAGTGGAAATTCGCCGCCGGTGAGCAACCACTCGAGCTGTGGCTCGGGGATGAGCAGCACCGATCACTTGCGCGTCCAAGGGTGCCTTGGCTCGGGCGTGACAACGCCCAGGTTGGGCTGTCCACGAGAGCCCGAGGTGCGGCGGTTTCCAGTTCCGAGTTTGATCTTTCGGCACAGCCGATATCACTCGGTTTCAATCGATTTCTATCAATGGGAAGGATGGAGGATGGTTGCTAGTACCTTGCTGGGACCTTGGAATGGAAAGAGGGAGCTGCGATCGGCTTGATCAAGCAGGAACTCGAGCGGCGGCGATGGCAGTGGGAAAAGCAGTCGCGCACGTCGGTAGCTCGGGGAAATGGTGACTGAGGCACGCCGGGGAGGGAATAAATAGCTCGGCCGGCTGGCCTCCGGCTTGGGGCACGCAGCAGGAGCTGGCGCCGGCCGGCCCCTTCGGTGGCGCGCGCGCACAACAGCCGGGAACCGACTGAACTGTGGTTCAGTCGGTTTGCTTTGAGGCTGAGGCTGACATGTGGGTCCCACTCCTCTTTTAACCTCTGAAATTTATTCCTAACAGCTGTGGTAAACAGTGAACCCTATTCTACCCTTGGCAACTCAAATTATTCACCCAAGAGCCATTTGAATTGATCAAAGTTCAAATGAGGTTTGGTTTGAATGAATTTCAGCACAAGTGCAGTTTGAAATTCAAATAAAGTTTGAATTTCTCCCCCTTAGCTCATGTCAAGATCAACTCCAAATGGAGTGAAAATTGGTGTGTGAGCTCACAAAAATGTGCTGAGCAAGAATATGCCTTCCACTTTTAAATTCAGTGGGTGAAAACAGTTTGAATTTGAATATGTTTTCAAACTGCCCCTTTCCTATCTACACCCAAGATGACCTCAAAAATGTTTTGAATTTGGGTGAAACTTGGCATGGACATCCTTGGCAAAGTGTAGGAGTTTTCATATGTCCAGCCCATCTATATCACATGTGGGAAGTACCACTTTTGCAATGTGTGAGTTTGTTCCCTAATGAGCATGTTGATAATTGTTACTTGCTCTTTATTTGTGTTCATCATTTTTCCTCAAATGAGGTGTGTGGTGTGGGGATGAACACTGCAAATGGGTGTCAAAAACTGAGGCCCTTACATTCCTCCCCCCTTAAAAGAATCTCGTCCCGAGATTATAAGGTGAAAATGAGAGAGAGGACGGTGGAAAAATTACCGGATATGCGACGTGAGAAAGTCGGGGTAGTTAGTGCGAAGGAATTCTTCGCTCTCCCATGTCGCTTCATCCATGGAGTGATTACTCCACAGAACCTTGTAGAACCACAACGTACGGTTGCGTGTGGTTCGGGCCTTTTCATCAATAATCTGCACCGGTTCCTCCCGATAGGTGAGATCCGGTTGCAGTTCTTCAATGTCTTCCAGCTGAACGGTAGTTGATAGCTTGAGACACTTCCTCAGCTGGGAAATGTGAAATACGTCGTGCACACCGGAAAGTGCTTCTGGTAATCTTAGCCGGTATGCCACCGATCCACATCTTTCGGTAATCTGGAATGGACCGATGAATCGGGGTGCTAACTTTCCTCTCACCCCAAATCTGTTTACGCCCTTCATTGGAGACACTCGTAGATATACGTGGTCTCCAGCTTCGAATTGTAACGGACGCCTTCTCCGGTCCGCATACTGTTTCTGTCGGGATTGAGCGGCTTTTAGGTTCGCTTGAATTAATCGAACCTTTTCTTCCGCGTTGTTGACAAGATCAATCCCGAAGGTAACCCTCTCGCCAGACTCACACCAATTCAATGGTGTGCGGCATTTTCTCCCGTATAGCGCCTCGTAGGGCGCCATCTTGATGCTGGCTTGGTACCCATTGTTGTACGAGAACTCGGCTAACGGCAAGTGATCATCCCAGTTCTTGCCGTGGTCGATAGCGCAAGCTCGTAGCATGTCTTCTAAGATTTGATTTACCCGCTCCGTTTGCCCATCCGTCTGCGGGTGGTAGGCTGAACTACGGATCAGCTTCGTCCCCAAGGCAGCGTGGAGCTGCTCCCAAAAACGGGACACAAATAAAGTGCCCCGGTCCGATACGATAGTACGGGGTACGCCGTATAAGCATAGGATCCGTGAGATGTACAGTTCAGCGTACTTCTTGGCGTTGTAGTTGGTGTTGACCGGGATGAAATGGGCAACTTTGGTGAGCCGATCGACGATCACCCACACAGAATCATGTTTCTGTAAGGTGGTGGGTAAACCGACGACGAAATCCATGCTCACGTCCTCCCACTTCCAGGCAGGAATGCCCAGTGGTTGCAGCAGTCCCGGTTTCCGCATGTGGTCTGCCTTCACCCGTCGACATGTATCACACTCGGACACGTATTTTGCAGTCTCTCGCTTCATCCGTGTCCACCAAAACTTGCTTCTGAGTTCTTGATACATCTTGTTGCTGCCGGGGTGAATAGAAAACTTTGATAAGTGAGCCTCATCAAAGATTTTCTTCCGTAACTCCGGGTTTCGGGGTACGACGATCCGGTCCTTGAACCATAGGACGCCGTCTCCGTCCTTCCGGAAACATTTCAACTCCCCACTGTCTACACGTCTCCGCAAATGTGATATGCCCTTGTCATTCTTCTGGGCTGCCGCTATCTCTTCACGGATGGTGGGGATCAAAGCTAGGTTGTAGAGAGCTCCATGTGGAATCACATGTAGTGGTGGTTCGCTCTCTTCCAACGGTGTGATGGTCAGATTATTGACGTGTGACTTGCGGCTTAGCGCGTCTGCCACAACGTTTGCCTTGCCCGGATGATAATGGATCTCTATCTCGTAATCCTTTATCAGTTCTAACCATCTTCGTTGCCTCATGTTCAGCTCCTTCTGAGTGAATATGTACTTGAGGCTTTTGTGGTCGGTATATAAATGTACGAGGTTACCGAGTAGGTAGTGCCTCCACATTTTCAGTGCAAGTACCACGGCAGCGAGCTCCAAGTCGTGAGTTGGATAATTTTGCTCATGATTCCTAAGCTGCCGTGACCCATACGCGACCACCCTTCGGTCTTGCATCAACACACATCCGAGCCCAATGCCGGATGCATCGCAGTACACATCGAACGGTTTTGTTGTGTCTGGCTGCGCCAAAACCGGTGCTGATGTCAGGTGCTTGACTAAAGCCTTGAATGCTGCTTCACATGCTGGACTCCAAACATATTTGGTAGCCTTCTTCAGCAGCTCTGTCATTGGCTTGGCAATCTTCGAGAAGTTCGGAATGAACCTCCGATAATATCCCGCGAGTCCGAGGAAACTCCGTACCTCATGAACAGTTCTCGGGGATTTCCAATTCAGCACTTGCGTGATTTTGCTCGGGTCCACAGCGATACCCTCCGCTGAGATGATATGCCCGAGGAAAGGCACTTGCGATATCCAAAACTCGCATTTGCTGAACTTTGCGTATAACTTGTGATCCCGCAGCCGTTGCAAGACTATACGCAGATGTTTCTTGTGATCTTCCTCCGACTTGGAATATACCAGGATGTCGTCGATGAAGACCACGACAAACTTGTCCAGCTCCGGCATGAACACCGAGTTCATTAAGTACATGAAGTGAGCTGGAGCATTGGTGAGGCCAAAGGACATGACCAGGTACTCATAAAGTCCGTACCTTGTCGAAAAAGCTGTCTTTGGAATGTCCTCAGCCCTGATCTTAATCTGATGGTACCCGGATCTTAAATCCATCTTGGAAAAGACCTTTGCTTCGACCAACTGATCAAACAACATGTCGATCCGTGGCAACGGGTACTTGTTCTTGATGGTTACGGCATTTAATGGACGGTAGTCCACGCAAAGCCGCAACGTTTCATCCTTCTTTTTGACAAATAATGCCGAACAGCCCCATGGCGAGGAGCTCGGCCTAATAAAACCCTTCTCCAGAAGGTCCGTGAGCTGAGTCTTCAGTTCAGCCAACTCCTTGGGCGCCATCTTGTACGGCCTTCGGGATATTGGCATGGTTCCCGGTGCAAGTTCAATCTTGAACTCCACCTCTCTATCGGGTGGCATCCCCGGCAAATCATCCGGGAATACATCAGGGAATTCTCGGACCACTGGAATGTCTTCCAATCTGATGGTTGTGGCTTGATAGACACTTGGAAGTTTTATTTCTGGACTGTCCAGAAATAATGAGTGAGAACCGTGCACTCCTGAGTTTAAGTGCACGACTCGGAGGACGGTGTCTAAAACAGCGCCGTGGCGGTTTAACCACGACATCCCTAGGATGACATCGACCTTCTGTCCCTCTAAGATAATGAGAGACGTGGGGTACACTCTACCCGCTAAGCATAATGGTGCTTTGGAGACCATTACGCTTGCTGAAATCTTCCCACCCGGTGAACAAATTAAATATGGACTATCGGTGGGTAGTATTGGCAAGCTGTGTTTAGCAATGAAAGCTTGGCTAATAAAATTATGCGTGGCGCCTGAATCAAATAGTACTATAGCGGGATGCTGGTGGAGTTGGAACATACCCGCAAGGATTGGCTCGCCCTCCGGCACGTCCTCAATGGCAAGCTGGTGGACAGTACCGGGCCTAGGGTTTGCCCGCCGCGCATTAGTAGGGTTCCGGGGTTGATTCCTCCCCGGAAACTGTGGTACCACTCCGCCGCCTTGCCTCTCCGGGCAACTGCTCGCGAAGTGTCCTGGACGACCACACTTGTAACATGTGGCCGCTGCTGGTGGAGTACTTGGTGGACGAAAGCCCGGCATGCGTTGCGGAGGTGCAAACGCACGCGGCATCGCCCGCTGCTGCTGTTGTTGTTGCGGTGGTGCTGGCAGTGCCGGCCGGAATGCCGGTGAAGAATACGGCCGACCGCGGAACGGCATCGACCGCTGTGGTGGCTGCCAGCGCGGACCTGATGGTGGGCGATTCACCATCCGAAACTTCTGAGAAGGACCGCCTCCTTCTCCGCTGCTCTGCGGCGCGCTTCGCTTTCGCTCTGCCGCCGCCAACTCCTTGCCGGAGTCTTCCTGAACAATCGCAGCATCAATTATGTCGTTGAGGCTGCCGCGATTGAACATCGCCAGCTTGTCCTTCAGGAGCGGGTTAAGCCCCTGGTAAAAGTGGTCCCGCCGCTTCTCGTCCGTATCTGCGTGATACGACGCGTAGAGTGCGAGATCGTTGAACGCTCTGGAGTACTCCAGCGCGTTCCGGCTCCCTTGTTGCAGGTGTAGGAATTCCTGCGTCTTCCTCTTCATCAAACCGGGCGGTATATGATAGGCCCGGAAGGCCGTCCGGAACTCCGCCCAGGTCATCACTCGGTCGGTGGGTTGTGAAGCACAAAAGTTGGCCCACCACGCGCTCGCGGATCCTTGGAGCTGCTGGACCGCGAACTGAGTCTTGCGCTGCTCGCTGATTTGGAGCAGCCCGAACTTCATCTCTATGGCGCGGAGCCAGTTGTCCGCGTCAAGTGGTTCATCCGCCCTTGAGAATACAGGGGGATGAGTCGCCAGGAAGTCAGAGTAGGAGCTCTGTTGGCGCTCCTCACGATCTTGACGTCTCTCTGGGCGAGACGTATTCGCAATTAACATTTGCAGCAGCTCTGTATGCTGCTGATGTGAACCCGCCATTGCCGCGACAATGTCGGCCAATGTAACCGTTGGCAGTGGCGGTGGCGGTGTTTGCTGTTGCTGTTGCTGCTGCTGTCCCGAGGAGTCCTCGGGAGGTGGTTGGGAGGTCTCTCCCCCTTGGCTAGTACCTCCAACATCGGGGTTGGCACGAGTACGCGTCATTCTGAAATTCAACACAGCAGCAATTAGCACATGTCTTACTCAAAATTCCATAAACAGGAGTAAGTATTGAAGCGACGCATGATTAACTTGCACAACATTCACATATATTGATAAAGCATAAACTTTATACAAGATACATTATTCTCGGATCTCCGAGAAGTCGTGCTCATGTCGTCACTACCTATACATACGCTACTGTCTACACGACATGTCACCGATTACAAAAGTTGGGTTACGCTACCCTAGCTGCCCTACTTGGCAACCGTAACCCCCTACTCGGAGTAGAACTCGACCTCCTGTGGGTCGTCCTCCTCCGGTACCTCTGCTGGTGGCTCGGGGTCTACCACCTCTTCTCCCATTCCAGGTTCTCCCATGGCTGGAAGACCCAAGACTACCGGTACGCCCAATACCGGGGGCACGAGGTCCTGCAATGCATGCACCTCGTCCATAGCCTGGTTGTAGTCCTCTTCCCAGCCTTGTCCTTCCTCAATAGCGTCGTCCCGCTCTTGAGCAAGGTCCTCATTCTGCTGGGTTAGGGTCTGCACCAGCTCTTGCAACGCCGCAATGTCAACACGGCTCTTCTTCTTTGCCTTCTTCAGACGACGCAACTGATTGTGTTGTTCATTCAGTCGCTTGATCGTCGGAAGGAGCACATTGCGGAGTGCACTGTGAGCACTCTCAAAATGATCTCCACGGCTTGTGCTCTCCTTGAGCTTGGTGGCGAGATGCTCCGTATGAACAGCTTGGCTGTCCATCACAGCGTTTCCCGCCCTCATTTGGAGGCTGAGATTTGCCTCCGCGGGGTTGTACCTTGGGCAACTCGGGTTTGTTGCCTCTAGGTACCTCTCTTCCCACACATGCTGAGCTCGTCCCTCCACCGGAACGAGTGCGTATGGAGTTCCCTCCATAGCCTGTACGTGTAGTTGGCAGAAACGTGACATAGTGTCACGGGCTGCCACTTGCCACATCCCTTCCGGTTGTCTTCCTCTCACCGTGACGGTGAATGGCACCCAACCGGGTGGCGTAGGCCCTGCAGGAACCTCGACATGGATCGTCCACGTCTTGTTCCCCTCTTCGCCTTCTTCCTTGGCGAAGTATTGCGGCATCTGGTTGTACCCGAAATATTGGAGCATTAGCCACAATGCTCCCGGGTAGCCGCTACGGTCAGAGCAGTGGGAAACTACCCACCCGTTCTCCAACCGTTTATCTGCTGCCATCTGTAAAAATATATTTGAGAAATGTCAAATATTTATTTAAACAGTAAACCATTGAGTTATAACATAAGATATGTCATTGAACCCTTAACACTTGGAAACATAGTTCAAATTTTTAAACAAATTTGACTGCTGATCTGCTGTTCCCATGACAGCCCTGACCAGTTTCCATATCAATCTGATTTAGGCCAGGTTAAAAGCAAAACCAGTCCTGGAGCTCAACATCAAAGTTAAAGTTAACTTCAATAGCTTTCCAGAAAGTATTTGGTTGGCCTAAGATCTGCTCTGGTTCAAAAGTTATGAGATGTCAAAGTTAACAGAATTTCTGGGAACAATTGGACAGCACCTCCCTGCCTTAGGTACTGATTTGATCCAAGAATTCCAGTTAATTCTGTTCCTAATCTGACAAAACTTTCTGTTACAAAGTTGTAACCCATCTCATGAGCTTCCCAGAACCACCTCATTTTCTATTTTTGGATTTTTATGCAGGAAGTTATGCTTAATTTACAGAGAGTCTACAGAGAGTCTTTGCTCCGTCCTGTTTTCTGGACAGTTTCAACTCTACTGCATTTTTCGAGTGGTTAAGGGATGAAACACCTCTGGAACTCAACAGAAAAGTTGTAAAGCTCCTCCAAAGATTTCCAGAAATGTATCATACGACCCCAACCTCGAAAGAACTCAACCTCTAACCTCTGATTAACTTCAGCCTTGATTTAGCTGAAAACAGAGTGCTCTGTCCTTAACATCCTATAAGTTGAAAATTTATTAACTTTGAATATCCTGTTCAAGGGAAGGAGTTACATCAAGTTTTACTACTTTGGATCAAAACCTTCAAGTTTTTAAATGAAGTTGTTCATTTAGTTGGGTGTGACGTCGAGGCGTCACCAGATTATGTCGGTACTACGTCCTCACAAAGGAAAAACCTATACCGGATTTAGCCGGCTTCGTTAGTTCAGTGGCACTACTCGTCACTCGCACACGGATGCTACACGTCTACCGTTTCGTGGTAAGGCTACCTGCAGAAACTCAAACAATCATCAGACTCGGCTGCACACCGAGCCCGGAATCCATACAGTTTGTACACCCGGCCGTCATCACTCGCCCGGATGTTCTCAAGCCAAACACGCCTTGAGTTACGTGTTCACGTTTCAGACCACGTGACGGGGTCTCCCATGTTGCACCACGCACGCCAGGGACAGACGTTGCTCGAATACCCCAAACGACATGAAGAGTCGTAGAGGATATCAAAGCGGGTCGGGTTACCTGCCACCCGTGGGGCTCCACCCTTCAGCTTGTGCGCACTGGTGGACAGCGCTTACGTGCACCCCCCAAGACATGAACGTCCCGAGATGCACGATTTTCCGACATAACAAATAAGTTAATAAGCCACTTTCTATATACTAATAACATCCTTATACGGGCTACTAACTCGTTCCTCACTGGATTTTTGAAAAAGAAGACCTTTGTACTGTGTTAAACCTCAAGCGAGCTCTGATACCACGCTGACACGACCCCACTGGTCCTGTCGAGCCAGGATCACGCTGAGGGGTGCTGCGTTGCACAACACCGTATAACACACGTCAAAGGTACAAAGCGGAAGCGGAAGCTTTATTACATAAACAAGTTTATTAACATGTTTACATCAAAATAAGTTTAGTCCACACTCGCGGGCGTAGACTAAGCATCAAGTGCACGTTCAGCCCTCGAACGTGTCCTTGCTAGCACACTCGCACACTAACTCTGCGGCGTGCACGACTCCCACTCGACGGGGTTCCCCTCCTGGGGTTCCGTCTCCTCTTCGGGAGTCCCTTCCTCATAGAACCCTGCAAAAGCTTCAAACACAAGCAGTGAGCACGAAGGCTCAGCAAGTCTGACCCGTCTCACCTAAACATGAAACTTCTACATGAGGGTGATGGGTTGCATGAGGTAAAAATCATTTGCAAGGACTCGCCTAATTAGTAGAACCTTACTTTCAAGTTTTAGCAGCAGGTTGTGGAGAACTTTACGCTAAGGCACATGAGAGAGCCGCAATCAAACAAGAAACGCATTTCTCTCATGTACTTTGCCCAAAGTTGAAAAGAACTTTAGTTAGCACTAAGCTACAACATATCATTAACAATCAATATCCAACTTTCAATCAGCAACATTTTAACATGTAACTAGCCTGTTCTTTCTACGTCACGGTACAGTGAACAAGTGGTACTCACTGACCGCGAGGGACGGCGATTATAATCGATTTACACCTGCAGGGTTACCCGAACAACCCGTCACGTACGCCCGTACTCGATGTTGCCTACAACAACCATCACGGACGCCGTACGCGACTACCTTTCACCCGTTAGCCAAATATTGAACCGGTCCCATCGTCCCGAGCAAGAGGTCCCTGCACGCGCATCTCTGTGCCGCCAGCTGATTTACACCCCGAGCTCTCAACCTACCCTCTGAACGACGGGCAATGCCTCAATACCCAGCTACCCGAGTTACATCAGTTTCCCGGTTCCCATATAGCCGGTAGGTCTTCGGTACTGTTCTAGCTTGTTCAACAGGCCCGCACACGGCTCGGTCCTCAATCGACACAAGCGGAGCTACAGCACACAGGCCCCAAAGTCCTGCTGCCCTTACTCTCCGCTCGGTCTCATTTTCTTGCCATGTGTATCATGTGCTATCTCTACCCGAGCAATGTGCCTCTAGCCTATTCTCGCGAGTAGTTCCAACTACTCGACTTGTACCGAATCCTACTCTATCCTAGCAATGCAGTGGCTAACGGGGTTTGCAATCCTAAACCCCAACCCATGGTTTTCTTGGCTATGCAGTGGGGTTTCCAAACAAGACTCTGATGCACAACATAAAGAAAACAAGTATGTGCTCAAAACAATAAAAATTTATAAAATGGTTAATGCAAACCGGGGCTTGCCTTGCTGCTCTTGGTCGTAGGCTAGCTGTTCCTCCGGAGTAACGAAGTCTAGGACTTCGGGTTCCTCCTCGACCTTAGCGACTACATGATAAGAACAATGTATGTATTAATTAAATGCTTTTGTATTAACTTTGAAGTTGTGAAGTCTATAACCTTTACTAGATAGACCTAATGACTGTGAAACTTTTACTGTGGCTTGGTTACAACCTAAACAGAGACTTGGTCAAGTTTTAGTTGCAGCAAAGCTCATTTGAGCCCTCCACAAATAATTATGTCCTTGACCTTAATTAAAGGCTTTTAGGGTGTTCTAGGTATTTTCATGAAACAAACTATGACTTTCTGAAAACTAGATTTTCAGAGGGTTCTAATGGAATTGGTCTCACTTAATTTGGAAGTCTCTAACTAAAGATATGAGCTAAACAATTTCAGAGAAAATTCTGAAAATGTTTCTGAACATTTTCTATTTTCTCTGGAACAGTTTTACTAATCACACCATTAGGTGGACTAAATGAGCTCAAATGGATCTGAAATTTTTATGGTAGTTCAAGGATATTTTGGTGAACATCTCAGCAAAATTTCAGGATTTTCCTCCAAATGATTCTCCAGTTAAAATTCCTAACAGTTTAAACTTTAAGGAATTAATTCTGGAGAATTAAGGAATCTCATGAAGTGACACTTGATTTTCTGGAAAGTACTCAAAGAGCTGAATCCAGCAAAATTTGGTTCACTCAATTTGGAGCTTTCTAGCCAAAGTTATAAGGATTTGAAGTTTGAAGGAAATCTGAAAATCGGGGAAAAGTTTAAACTCGCGCGTGGGCCCAGGAGACACGCGTCGCACGCCGAAGCGACAGCACACCGCGGCCCACAAGGCTTTTGCGCGCCAGCACACCCGATCCCGGCCGCAGCCGGATCCCGATTCAAAATATCGGCCGCTGACAGCTGGGGTCCACCCCCTTCTTCAACCTCGCGACACC
This sequence comes from Neostapfia colusana, assembly GCA_030760725.1. Taxonomy (NCBI): domain Eukaryota; kingdom Viridiplantae; phylum Streptophyta; class Magnoliopsida; order Poales; family Poaceae; genus Neostapfia; species Neostapfia colusana. Next base: position 36,429,015 of record JASWHV010000008.1, read on the forward strand.
CGCGCTCCGCCGCCGAGGGACCTCGCCGGAGAGCTCGCCGCCGGCTGCTGTACAGCTTCAAACTTCTTGATTCTGGCCGCCCCTGCCCACTTTTACTTGGGGAACATGATCCGAGGGTCAGCTGCTCATGACAACGGCCGGAGCATGGTCGGCGACGAGCCGCCATATCGGAACGACTTCGGCCATGTCGGCTGATGCTCCTAGTGCCTCAGCTACTTGGGAAACCGGTCGGGGAGCATCAGTGGACCTCAGAGAAGGTCGACATGAACTCGGGGCAGCTCGGGGAAGGCCCGAAATAGGTCCTCACCGTGCGCCCGATACCCCCCGTGCGTTCCGCCATTAGTAGACCTTGAATTACGCCGGGCACAGAAGTTCTCCGGCCCAGAGTTGTGAAGGCAACTTGTGCGTCACCGTGTCTAGTTCGTGTGGGAGTGGCCTGAGGCCCTCTAATCCTTTCTAGAGCACGAATTAAACAGAATCGTACCCGAGGGTCGTTCTGCACACAGAAAGGGGAAAAGTGGAAATTCGCCGCCGGTGAGCAACCACTCGAGCTGTGGCTCGGGGATGAGCAGCACCGATCACTTGCGCGTCCAAGGGTGCCTTGGCTCGGGCGTGACAACGCCCAGGTTGGGCTGTCCACGAGAGCCCGAGGTGCGGCGGTTTCCAGTTCCGAGTTTGATCTTTCGGCACAGCCGATATCACTCGGTTTCAATCGATTTCTATCAATGGGAAGGATGGAGGATGGTTGCTAGTACCTTGCTGGGACCTTGGAATGGAAAGAGGGAGCTGCGATCGGCTTGATCAAGCAGGAACTCGAGCGGCGGCGATGGCAGTGGGAAAAGCAGTCGCGCACGTCGGTAGCTCGGGGAAATGGTGACTGAGGCACGCCGGGGAGGGAATAAATAGCTCGGCCGGCTGGCCTCCGGCTTGGGGCACGCAGCAGGAGCTGGCGCCGGCCGGCCCCTTCGGTGGCGCGCGCGCACAACAGCCGGGAACCGACTGAACTGTGGTTCAGTCGGTTTGCTTTGAGGCTGAGGCTGACATGTGGGTCCCACTCCTCTTTTAACCTCTGAAATTTATTCCTAACAGCTGTGGTAAACAGTGAACCCTATTCTACCCTTGGCAACTCAAATTATTCACCCAAGAGCCATTTGAATTGATCAAAGTTCAAATGAGGTTTGGTTTGAATGAATTTCAGCACAAGTGCAGTTTGAAATTCAAATAAAGTTTGAATTTCTCCCCCTTAGCTCATGTCAAGATCAACTCCAAATGGAGTGAAAATTGGTGTGTGAGCTCACAAAAATGTGCTGAGCAAGAATATGCCTTCCACTTTTAAATTCAGTGGGTGAAAACAGTTTGAATTTGAATATGTTTTCAAACTGCCCCTTTCCTATCTACACCCAAGATGACCTCAAAAATGTTTTGAATTTGGGTGAAACTTGGCATGGACATCCTTGGCAAAGTGTAGGAGTTTTCATATGTCCAGCCCATCTATATCACATGTGGGAAGTACCACTTTTGCAATGTGTGAGTTTGTTCCCTAATGAGCATGTTGATAATTGTTAATTGCTCTTTATTTGTGTTCATCATTTTTCCTCAAATGAGGTGTGTGGTGTGGGGATGAACACTGCAAATGGGTGTCAAAAACTGAGGCCCTTACAGACTCTTTTGTTGTAAAAATGTTCATAAACTGGTTTATGTAATAAAATTTTGCTTCCGCTTGTATCTTTGACGCGCGTTATCCGGTGCTGTGTAACGCAGCACCCCTCAGCGTGATCCTGGCTCGACAAGACCGTGGGGTCGTGTCAGCGTGGTATCAGAGCTCGCTTGAGGTTTAACGCACTACAAAGGTCATCTTTTTCAAAAATCCAGTGAGGAACGAGTTAGTATCCTATATAAGGATGTTATTAGTGTATAGAAAGTGGCATGCTAACCTATTTGCTTATGTCGGAAAATCGTTCATCTCGGGACGCTTTATGTCTTGGGGGTGCATGTAAGCGCTGTCCACCAGTGCGCACAAGCTGAAGGTTGGAGCCCCACGGGTGGCAGGTAACCCGGCTCGCTTTAATATACTCTACGACTCTTCATGTCGTTTGGGGTATTCAAGCAACGTCTGTCCCTGGCGTGCTTTGGGCAATTTGGGAGACCCCGTCACGTGGTCAGTAACGTGAACACATAGCTCAAGGCGTGTTTGGCTTGAGAACATCCGGGCGCGTGATGATGACCGGGTGTACGAACTGTATGGATACCGGGCTCGGTGTCGAGTCTGATGGTTGTTTGAGTTATCTGCAGGTAGTCTGACCATGAAACGGTATACGTGTAGCATCCGTGTGCGAGAGACGCTTAGTGCCGGCTAAGTCTGGTATTGGTTTTTCCTTTGTGAGGACGTAGTACTGACATGAACTGGTGACGCATCGATGTCACACCCCACTAAATGAGCAACTTAATTGTAAAACTGGAAAGTTTTAATCCAGAGTACAAAAACTTGATGTAACTCCTTCCCTTAATCAGGACATTCAATGTTAACAGGTTTTGAACTTATAGGATACTAAGGACATAGTCCCCTGTTTTCAGCTGAAATAAGGCTGAAGTTAATCAGAGGTTAGAGGTTGAGTTATTTCGAGGGTGGGGTCATATGATACATTTCTGCAAAGCTTTGGAAGAGCTTTACAACTTTTCTGTTAAAGTCCAGAGCTGTTTCATCCTTAACCAACCGAAAAATTCAGTAGAGTTGAAACTGTCCAGAAAACAGGGCAGAGCAAACACTCTCTGTAACTCTCTGTAAATTGAGCATAACTTCCTGCATAAAAATCCAAAAATAGAAAATGAGGTAGTTCTGAAAATTTTAAGAGATGGGTTACAACTTTGTAACAGAAAGTTTTGTCAGATTTGGAGTAGAATTAACTGGAATTCTTGAATCAAATCAGTACCTAAAGCAGGGAGGTGCTGTCCAATTTTCTCCAGAAATTCTATCAACTTCGACATCTCGTAACTTTTGAACCAGGACAGATCTTAGACCAAGCAAATACTTTCTGGAAATATATTGAAGTTAGCTTTAACTTTGATGTTGAGCTCCAGAATTGGTTTTGCATTTAGCATGGTCTAAATCAGGTTGAAATGGAAACTGGTCAGGGCTGTCATAGTGGACAGCAGATCAGCAGTCAAATTTGTTTAAGTTTGAACTATGTTTCCAAGTTTTATGAGTTCAATGACATATTTTATGTTATAACTCGATGGTTTACTGTTCAAATAAATATTTGATATTTCTCAAATATGTTTTTACAGTTGACAGCGGATAGACAGTTAGAGAATGGGTGGGTGGTGTCCCACTGTTCTCACCACAGCGGCTATCTGGAAGAATTGAGGCAAATGCTTCAATATTTCGGGTATAGCAAGAGGCCACAGTACTTCGCCAAGGAAGGTGGCAAGGAGGGGAACAAGACGTGGACGATCCATGTCGAAGTTCCTGCTGGACCTACGCCACCCGGTTGGGTGCCGTTCACCGTCACGGTGAGAGGCAGACAGCCGGAGGAAATGTGGCAAGTGGCAGCCCGCGACACCATGTCGCGTTTCTGCCAACTACACGTGAGGGCTATGGAGGGCACTCCATACGCGCTCGTTCCGGTGGAGGGACAGGCTGATAATGTGTGGGGGCAAAGGTACATGGAGGCAACCGATACGGGTTGCCCAAGGTACAGTCCCGCAGAGGCAAACCTCAGTCTCCAATTGAGGGCAGGAAAAGCCGTGATGGACAGCCAAGCTGTTCGTACGGATTGTCTTGCTGCAAAGATCAAGGAGAGCAACGGCCGTGGAGATCATTTCGAGAGTGCTCACAGCACGCTCCGCAATGTTCTCCTTCCGACGATCAAGCGACTGAATGAGCGACACAATCAGTTGCATCGTCTGAAGAAGGCGAATTAGAAAAGCCGTGTCGACATCACGGCTTTGCAACAACATGTGCAAGATCTGACCCAGCAGAACGAGGTCCTTACTCAAGGGCGGGACGACGCTATTGAGGAGGGGCAAGGCTGGGAGGAGGACTACAATCAAGCCATGGACGAGGTGCACGTGTTGCAGGACCTCGTACCTCCGGTAATGGGCATACCGGTGGTAGGTGCTGTACCTGTGGTTTTGGGTCTTCCGGCAATGGGAGAACCCGAGCCGGAAGAGGAGGTTGTGGACCCAGAGCCACCAGAAGAGGTACCGGAGGAAGACAACCCTCAGGACGTCTGTTCTACTCCGAGTAGGGGGTTACTGTTGACAAGTAGGGCAGCAAGGGTGATGTAACCCAAACTTTTGTAATCGATGACATATCGTGTAGACAGTAGTGCATGTATAGGTAGTGACGACATGAGCATAACTTCTTGGGGATCCGAGACTAATGTATCTTGTATAAAGTTTATACTTTATCAATATATGTGAATGGTGTGCAAATTATTCATGTGTCAGTTCAATACCTACTGTTTCATATGGAATTTTAAGTATGACATGTGCTGATTTCTGCTGTTTCGAATTTCAGAATGACTCGTACTCGTGCCAACCCAGATGTTGGGGGTTCCAGTCAGGGGGGAGAAACCTCCCAGCAACCTCCCGAGGACTCCTCGGGACAGCAACAGCAGCAGCAGCAACAGCAACAACTGCCACCGCCACCACCAATGGTTACTTTGGCTGACATTGTGGCAGCGATGGCGGGCTCTCATCAGCAGCACACAGAGTTGCTGCAAACCCTCATTGCGAATACATCTCGACCAGAGAGACATCAAGATCGTGAGGAGCGTCAACAGAGCTCCTATTCTGATTTCTTGGCTACTCATCCCCCGGTATTCTCAAGGACGGATGAACCCATCGATGCGGACAACTGGCTCCGCACGATGGAGATGAAGTTCGGTCTGCTCCAAGTGAGTGAGCAGCGTAAGACTCAATTCGCGGTCCAACAACTTCAGGGATCCGCGACTGCTTGGTGGGCAAATTTCTGCGCCTCGCAACCCACCGAGCGAGTTATGACCTGGACGGAATTCAGGATGGCCTTCAGGGCCTATCACATACCGCCGGGTACCATGAAGAGGAAGACGCAGGAGTTCCTACGCCTGCAACAAGGAAGCAGGAACACGCTGGAATATTCCAGGGCGTTCAATGATCTTGCGCTCTACGCTTCGTATCACGCCAATACCGATGAGAAGCGGCGGGATCACTTCTACCAGTGGCTTAATCCGCTCCTGAAGGACAAGCTGGTGATGTTCAATCACGGCAGCCTCAATGACATTTTTGATGCTGCAATTGTTCAAGAGGACTACGGCAAGGAGTTAGCGGTGGCGGAAAGGAAGCGATGTGCGCCGCAAAGCAGCGGAGAAGGAGGTGGTCCTTCTAAAAAATATACTGGATGGTGAATCGCACACCATCGGGTCTACGCTGGCAGCCACTACGGAGGCCGATGCCATTCCGCAGTGGCCATATTCTCCACCGGCATTCAGGCCGGTACTGCCAGTACCACCTCCGCAACAACAACAACAGCGGGCAATGCCGCGTGCGTATGCACCTCAGCAGCGCATGCCGGGCTTTCGTCCCCCAAGCACCGGACAAGCAGCAGCCACATGCTACAAGTGTGGTCGTCCGGGACACTTTGCCAGCAGTTGTCCGGAGAGGCAAGGCGGCAGAGTTGCACTGCAACTTCCAGGGAGGAATCAGCCCCGGAACCCCACTAATGCGCGGCGGACAAATCCTAGGCCCGGCACCATCCACCAACTTGCCATAGAGGACGTGCCGGAGGGAGAGCCGATCCTTGCGGGTATCTTCCAACTCCACCAGCATCCCGCTATAGTATTGTTTGATTCAGGCGCCACGCACAATTTTATTAGCCAAGCTTTCATTGCTAAACACAGCTTGCAAATACTACCCACCGATAGCCCATATTTGATTTGTTCACCGGGTGGGAAGGTTTCAGCAAGCATGATGGTTTCTAAAGTACCATTATGCTTAGCGGGTAGAGTATACCCTACGTCACTAATAGTTCTAGAGTGACAGAAGGTCGATGTCATCTTAGGGATGTCGTGGTAACCCACCACGGCGCTATTTTAGACACCGTCCTCCGAGTCGTGCATCTACACCCAGAAATGCACGAGTCACATTCCTATTTCTGGACAGTCCAGAAATAAAACTTCCAAGTGTGTATCAATCTACAACCATCAGATTGGAAGACATTCCTGTGGTGCGTGAGTTCCCTGACGTGTTCCTGGATGATTTACCGGGGATGCCGCCCGACAGAGAGGTGGAGTTCAAGATTGAACTTGCACCGGGAACCATGCCAATTTCCCGAAGGCCATACAAGATGGCGCCCAAGGAGTTGGCTGAACTGAAGACTCAGCTAACGGACCTACTGGAGAAGGGTTTTATTAGGCCGAGCTCCTCGCCATGGGGCTGTTCGGTATTATTCGTGAAGAAGAAAGATGAGACGTTGTGGCTTTGCGTGGACTATCGTCCATTAAACGCCGTGACCATCAAGAATAAGTACCCGTTGCCACAGATCGACATGTTGTTTGATCAGTTGGTCGAAGCAAAGATCTTTCTCGACGAGGTACGGACTTTATGAGTACCTGGTCATGTCCTTTGGCCTCACCAATGCTCCAGATCATTTCATGTATTTGATGAACTCGGTATTCATGCCGGAGATGGACAAGTTTGTCGTGGTCTTCATCGACGACATATTGGTATATTCCAAGTCAGAGGAAGAGCACAAGAAGCATCTGCGTATAGTCTTGCAACGGCTGCGGGATCACAAACTATACGCGAAATTCAGCAAGTGCGATTTCTGGATACCGCAAGTGCCTTTTCTCGGGCATATTATCTCAGCGGAGGGCATCGATGTAGACCCGAGTAAGATCGCACAAGTGCTGAATTGGAAATCCTCGAGAACTGTTCATGAGGTACGGAGTTTCCTCGGACTCGCGCGATGTTATCGGTGGTTCATTCCAAACTTCTCGAAGATTGCCAAGCCTATGACGGAGATGCTGAAGAAGGCTACCAAATATGTTTGGAGTCCAACATGTGAAGCAGCATTCAAGGCATTAGTGAGACACCTAACATCAGCACCGGTTTTGGCGCAGCCAGACACAACAAAACCGTTCGATGTGTACTGCGATGCATCCGGCATTGGGCTCGGATGTGTGCTGATGCAAGACCGAAGGGTGGTCGCGTATGGGTCACGGCAGCTCAGAAACCATGAGCAGAATTATCCAACTCACGACTTGGAGCTCGCTGCCGTGGTACTTGCACTTAAAATGTGGACGCACTATCTACTCGGTAACCTCATACGTTATATACCGACCACAAAAGCCTCAAGTACATATTCACTCAGAAATAGCTGAACATGAGGCAGCGAAGATGGTTAGAGTTGATAAAGGATTACGAAATAGAGATCAATTATCACCCCGGCAAAGCAAACATAGCGGCTGATGCGCTGAGTCGCAAGTCACACGTCAACAACCTGACCATCACACCGTTAGAAGAGAGCGAACCACCACTGAATGTGATTCCACATGGAGCTCTCTACAACTTAGCCTTGATCCCCACAATCCGTGAAGAGATAGAGGCAGCTCAGAAACATGACAAGGGCATGTCGCATTTGCGGAGACGTATAGACAGTGGGGAACTGAATTGTTTCCGGAAAGACGAAGACGGCGTCCTATGGTTCAAAGACCGGATCATCGTACCCCGTAACCCGGAGTTACGGAAGAAAATCTTTGATGAGGCTCACTTATCAAAGTTTTCTATTCACCCCGGCAGCAAAAAAATGTATCAATAACTCAGAAGCAAGTTTTGGTGGACACGGATAAAGCGGGAGATCGCAAAGTACGTGTCCGAGTGTGATACATGTCGAAGGGTAAAGGCAGATCATATGCGGAAACCGGGACTGCTACAACCACTGGGTGTTCCTTCCTGGAAGTGGGAAGATGTGAGCATGGACTTCATCGTCGGTTTACCCACCACTTTTCAGAAGCATGATTCTGTGTGGGTAGTCGTCGACCGGATCACCAAAGTTGCCCATTTCATCCCGGTCAACACCAACTACAACGCCAAGAAGTACGCTGAACTGTACATCTCACGGATCTTATGCTTGTACGGCGTACCCCATACCATCATATCGGATCGAGGCACTTTATTTGTGTTCCGTTTTTGGGAGCAGCTACACGCTGCATTGGGGACGAAGCTGATCCGTAGTTCAGCATACCACCCGCAGACGGATGGACAAAGTGAGCGGGTAAACCAAATTTTAGAAGATATGCTACGGGCTTGCGCTATCAACCACGGCAAGAATTGGGATGATCACTTACCATTGGCCGAGTTCTCATACAACAATGAGTACCAAGCCAGCATCAAGATGGCGCCTTACGAGGCGCTATACGGGAGAAGATGCCGCACACCACTGAATTGGTGTGAGTCTGGCGAAAGGGTTACCTTCGGGATTGATCTTGTCAACAACGCGGAGGAAAAGGTTCGGCTGATTCAAGCGAACCTAAAAGCCGCTCAATCCCGACAGAAACAATATGCGGACCGGAGAAGACGCCCATTACAGTTCGAAGTCGGGGATCACGTATACCTACGTGTGTCTCCAATGAAGGGAGTGAACAGATTCGGGGTGAGGGGAAAGTTGGCATCCCGATTCATCGGTCCATTTCAGATTACCGAAAGATGTGGATCGGTAGCATACCGGCTGAAATTACCAGAAGAACTTTCTGGTGTGCACGACGTCTTTCACATCTCCCAGCTGAGGAAGTGTCTCAAGATGTCAACTACCATTCAGCTGGAGGATATAGAAGAACTGAAACCGGATCTCATGTATCGGGAGGAACCGGTTCAGATTATAGATGAAAAGGCCCGAACCACACGCAACCGTACATTGTGGTTCTACAAAGTTCTATGGAGTAAACACTCTGTGGACGAAGCGACATGGGAGAGCGAAGGATTTCTTCGTGCGAACTACCCTGACTTTTTCACGTCGCGTATACGGTAATTTTCCACCATCCTCTCTCTCATTTTCACCTTATAATCTCGGGACGAGATTCTTTTAAGGGGGGAGGAATGTAAGGGCCTAAGTTTTTGGCACATATTCAAAGTGTTCATCACCACACACACCCTTCATTTGAAGAAACTTGATGAACACATTTGAAGAGCAAGCAACCACCATCAACATGCTCATTAGGGAATAAACCCACAAAATGCAAAAGTGGCATTTCCCACATGAATCATCTAGGGGCTGAGCATATGAAAAACTCCAACACCTTGCTAGGAAGGCTCATGCCAAAATTTACCCAAATCGAAAACCTTTTGAGGTCTTTTTGGGTATAACTAGAAAGAGGGTGGTTTGAACTCGAATTCAAATTCAAACTATTTCCATCCCATGAATTCAAAAGTGGGAGGCATATTATTGCTCATTGCTGCAGGCGTAAGAACTCCTGTGTCTTCCTCTTCATGAGACCCGGCGGCATGTGATAGGCCCAGAAGGCCGTCCGGAATTCCGCCTAGGTCATAATTCGCTCGGTGGGCTGAGAAGCAGTAGTTCGCCCACCAAGCGCTCGCGGATCCTTGGAGCTGTTGGACCGCGAACTGAGTCTTGTGCTGCTCACTCACTTGGAGCAGCCCGAACTTCATCTCCATCGTGCGGAGCCAGGTTTCCGCATCGAGGGGTTCTTCCACCTTTGAGAATACCGGGGGATGAGTCGCTAAAAAGTCGGAGTAGGAGCTCTGTTGGCACTCCTCAAGATCTTGACGCCTCTCTGGTTGAGATGTATTTGCAATGAGAGTTTGCAGCAACTCTGTGTGCTGCTCATGAGAACCCGCCATTGCTGCCACAATGTCAGCCAAGGTGACCGTTCGCGGTGGTGGTGGCGGTTGTTTCTGTTGCTGTTGCTGTCCTGAGGAGTCCTCGGGAGGCTGTTGGGAGGTTTCTCCCCCCTGACTGGAACCCCCAACGTCCGGGTTGGCACGAGTACGAGTCATTCTGAAATTCAAAACAGCAGCGGTCAACACATGTCATACTTAAAATTCAATATGAAACAGTAGGTATTGAAGTGATGCATGAATAACTTGCACAACATTCACATATATTGATAAAGCATAAACTTTATACAAGATACATTAGTCTCGGGTCTCCGAGAAGTCATGCTCATGTCGTCACTATCTATACATATGGTACTGTCTACCCGACATGTCACTGATTACAAAAGTTTGGGTTACATCACTCTAGCCGCCCTACTTGGCAACGGTAACCTCCTACTCGGAGTAGAACTCGACCTCCTGCAGGTCGTCCTCCTCCGGTACCTCTACTGGTGGCTCTGGGTCTACATCCTCCTCTTCTGGCTCGGGTTCTCCCATTGCCGGAAGACCCAAGACCACGGGTATGGCACCTACCACCGGTATGCCCATTACCGGGGGTACGAGGTCCTGCAACGCATGCACCTCATCCATGGCTTGATTGTAGTCCTCTTCCCAGCCTTGCCCCTCCTCAATAGTGTCATCCCGCTCTTGAGTAAGGACCTCGTTCTGCTGGTTCAGAGCCTGCACTTGTTATTGCAAAGCCGTGATGTCGACACGGCTTTTCCTCTTCGCCTTTTTCAGACGATGCAACTGATTATGTTGTTCGTTCAGTCGCTTAATCGTCGGAAGGAGAACATTGCGGAGTGCGCTGTAAGCACTCTCGAAATGGTCTCCACGGCTGTTGCTCTCCTTGAGCTTCATAGTGAGACACTCTGTATGAACAGCTTGGCTGTCCATCACGGCCTTTCCCGCCCTTATCTGTAGGCTGAGGTTCGCCTCCGCGGGGTTGTACCTTGGGCAACCCGGATCAGTTGCCTCCTTGTACCTCCCTTCCCACACGTGATTAGCTCGTCCCTCCATCAGAATGAGCGTGTATGGAGTCCTCTCCATAGCTCTCACGTGTAGTTGGCAGAAACGCGGCATGGTGTCGCGGGCTGCCACTTGCCACATTCCTTCCGTCTGTCTACCTCTCACCGTGACGGAGAACGGTGCCCAACCGGGTGGCGTAGGTCCGGCAGGAACTTCGACATGGATCATCCATGTCTTGTTCCCCTCCTCGCCTTCTTCCTTGGCGAAGTACTGCGGCATCTTGCTATACCCGAAATATTGAAGCATTTGCCTCAATGCTTCCGGATAGCCGCTGTAGTGAGAACAGTGGGACACCACCCAACCGTTCTCCAATTGTTTATCTGCTATCATCTGTAGAAACATATTTGAGAAATATCAAATATTTATTTAAACATTAAACCATTGAGTTATAAAATAAAACATGTCATTGAACTCATAAGACTTGGAAACATAATTCAAACTTAAACAAATTTAACTGCTGATCTGCTGTCCAATATGACAGCCCTGACCCGTTTCCATTTCAACCTGATTTAGACCATGCTAAAGCAAAACCAATTCTGGAGCTCCACATAAAAATTAAAGCTAACTTCAATAGCTTTCCAGAAATTATTTTCTTGGCCTAATATCTGTCCTGGTTAAAAAGTTATGAGATGTTGAAGTTGATAGAATTTCTGGTGAAAATTGGACAGCACCTCCCTGCTTTAGGTACTAATTTGATCCAAGAATTCCAGTTAACTCTACTCCCAATCTGACAAAACTTTCTGTTACAAAGTTGTAACCCATCTCATGAACTTTTCAGAACTACCTCATTTTCTATTTTTGGATGTTTATGCAGGAAGTTATGCTCAATTTATAGAGAGTTACAAAGAGTGTTTGCTCTGCCCTGTTTTCTGGACAGTTTCAACTCTACTGCATTTTTCGGTTAGTTAAGGATGAAACAGCTCTGGACTTTAACAGAGAAGTTGTAAAGCTCTTCCAAAGCTTTCCAGAAATGTATCATATGACCCCACCGTCGAAATAACTCAACCTCTAACCTCTGATTAACTTCAGCCTTATTTCAGCTGAAAACATGGGACTCTGTCCTTAGTATCCTATAAGTTCAAAACCTGTTAACTTTGAATATCCTGATTAAGGGAAGGAGTTACATCAAGTCTTAGTACTCTGGATTAAAACATTAAAGTTTTAGAATGAAGTTGTTCATTTATTGGGGTGTGACGTCGATGTGTCACCAGTTCATGTCGGTATATGTCCTCACAAACAAAAACCTATACCGGACTTAGCCGGCTTCGTTAACTCAGTGGCACTAAGCATCACTCGCACACGGATGCTACACGTCTACCGTTTCATTGTTAGACTACCTGCATATAACTCACAAAATTGTCAGACTCGGCTGCACACCGAGCCCGGTGTCCATACAGTTCGTACACCTGGCCGTCATCACTCGCCCGGATGTTCTCAAGCCAAACACGCCTTGAGCTACGTGTTCACATTACTGACCACGTGACACGGTCTCCCAAATTGCCCAAAGCACGCCAGGGACAGACGTTGCTCGAATACCCCAAATGACATGAAGAGTCGTAGAGGATATGAATGTGGATCGGGTTACCTGCCACCTGTGGGGCTCCACCCTTCAGCTTGTGCGCACTGGTGGACAGCGCTTACGTGCACCCCCAGGACATAAAGCGTCCCGAGATGCACGATTTTCCGACACAAGCAAATAGGTTAGCATGCCACTTTCTATACACTAATAACATCCTTATATGGGCTACTAACTCGTTCCTCCCTGGATTTTTGAAAAAGATGACCTTTGTAGTGTGTTAAACCTCAAGCAAGCTCTGATACCACGCTGACACGAACCCACGGTCTTGTCGAGCCAGGATCACGCTGAGGGGTGCTGCGTAGCACAGCACCGGATAACACACATCAAAGGTACAAAGTGGAAGCAAAATTTTATTACATAAAAAGGTTTATGAACATTTGTACAACAAAATATGTTCAGTCTACAATCACGGGCGTAGACTACGCATCGAGTTCACGTTCAGCCCGTGAACGTGTCCCCACTAGCACGCACACACACTAACACGGCGGCGTGCACAACTCCCACTCGATGGGGTTTCCCTCCTGGGGTTCCGTCTCCTCCTCGGGAGTCCCTTCCTCATAAAACCCTGCAAAAGCTTCAAACACAAGAAGTGAGCATGATGGCTCAGCAAGACTGACCCGTCTCTCCTAAACATGAAACTTCTACATGGATGGTTAGAGGTTACATGAGGTAAAATAAGTTGCAAGGACTCGCCTAATTAGTGGAACCTTACTTTCATGTTTTAGCAACAGGTTGTGGAGACTTTACGCTAAGGCACATGAGAGAGCCGCAATCAAACAAGAAACGCATTTCTCTCATGTAATTTGCCCAAAGTTGAAAAGAACTTTAGTTAGTTCTAGGCTACAGCAAATCATTAACAATCAAAGTCCATCTTTCAATCAGCAACATTTTAACATGTATCTAGCCTGTTCTTTCTATGTCACGGTACAGTGAACAAGTGGTACTCACTGACCCCGAGGGACGGCGATTATAATCGATTTACACCTGCAGGGTTACCCGAATAACCCGTCACATACAGCCGTACTCGATGTTGCCTACAGCAACCATCACGGATGTCGTACGCAACCACCTTTCACCCGTCAGCCAAATGTTGAACCAGTCCAATCGTCCCGAGCAAGAGGTCTCTGCGTGCGCATCCACAGTGCCGCCAGCCGATTTACACCTCAAGCTCTCAACCTACCCTCTGAACGACCAGCTATGCCTCAACACCCAGCTACCCGAGTTACATCGGTTTCCCGGTTCCCATATAGTCGGTAGGTCTTCGGTACTGTTGTAGCTTGTTCAACAGGCCCGCACACGGCTCGGTCCTCAATCGACACAAGCTGAGCTATAGCAACCAGGCCCCAAAGTCCTGCTGCCCTTACTCTCCGCTCGGTCTCATTTTTCTTGCTATGTGTTTCATTTGCATATTCTACCCGAGCGATGTGCCTCTAGCCTATTCTCACGAGTAGTTCCAACTACTCGACTTGTACCAATTCCTACTCTATCTTAGCATTGCGGTGGCTAACGAGGTTTTCAATCCTAATCCCAACCCATGGTTTTCTTGGCTATGCATTTGGGTTTCAAACAAGACTCTAATGCAAGAGATAAGTGGTACTCAAAGGAAGTGCTCAAGACAATAAAAATTTGTAAAGAGGTTAATGCAAACCGGAGCTTGCCTTGCTGCTCTTGGTCGTAGGCTAGCTTCTCTTCCGGAGTGACAAAGTCTAAGACTTCGGGTTCCTCCTCAACCTTAGCGACTACATGAGATAACATAAATATGTATCAATTTAAATGCATTTGAGTTGAATTTAACTTGTGAAGACTATAAGTTTCACTAGACAGACCCAATGACTCTGTAATTTTTACTATGGTATTGTTACAACCTAAACAGAGACTTGGCCAATTTTTATTTGCAGAAAAGCTCATTTGAGCTCTCCACAAATAGTTATGTACTTGACCTTAATTGGAGCTCTTATGGTGTTCTAAGGATTTTCATGGGGAAAGCCATGACTTTCTGAAAACTAGATTTTCAGAGGGTTCTGATGGAGTTGGTTTCACTTAATTTGAAGGTCCCTACCTAATGATATGAGCTAAACCATTTCAGAGAATTTCTGAAAATGTTTCTAGACATTTTCTATTTTCTCTGGAACAGTTTTATTAATCACACCATTAGGTGTATTAAATTAACTCAAATGGATCTGAAATTTTTATTGTAGCTCAGGGATATTTTGCTGAACATCCCAGCAAAATTTCAGAATTTTCCTCCAAAGGGTTCTCCAGTTAAAATTCTAACCAGTTTAAATTTTGAAGAATTAATCCTGGAGAAATAAGGATTTTCATGAAGTGAAACTTGATTTGCTGGAAATTAATCAGAGAGCTGAATCCAACAAAATTTGGTTCACTCGATTTGGAGTTTTCTAGTCAAAGTTATGTGGGTTTGAAGTTTGAATTAAATCTGAAAATCGGGGAATTGTTTAAATCTGCCGGTGGGTCCACAGATACATGTGTCGGGCGCCGAAGCGACGGCACACCGGGATACTGGTTTAATTCCCACGCTTCCACAGTCGATCCGTGCCCACAGAAGATCAAACCGCCCGGTTTCCTCCCACTGACAGCGGGCCCGGCTCGGTCGTCTTCAACCTCGCTCCTCCCGCGCGGTAGCGCCGCCGAGGTCGCCGGAGCACCACCGAACTCGATCGTCCGGTCAGCTCCCGAGCTCCAACTTGCTGATAGCCCCAAACTTGGTGCGCTGAACACATTGGGAGGGATTCCCCTCATCGACGTTGGCTCTAACCGAGTTCGCGACGGCGCAGCGGCTCGGGAAGAGTCCGGTGACGTCGCTCCGGCGTACTAGCCTGCTAAACGCCTGGTGAAGCGGCTCTACAGAACCAGTGGTGGCTCGGGAAGCTCGACATAGCGATGGGCAGTCTCGGAGAGGGCTCCAAAGTGGGTCTCACCGTGCGCCCGATTCTGCCCGAATAAGCCGCCGTTGGTAAGCTCGGAATTACGCCATGTACAAGGGTTCCACGCTATTGGTTGTGAAGCCAACTAGTGCGCCCCTAAGTCTAGCTCCTACTGCGAAGTTTGATGGTATTTAAACGAGAATCCAACGGGAATTTCAACGTTTCTTACACGAAGGTGACTTTGCACCGGCTGGAAGCAAACTGCAAAATTCGCCGCCGACACTCAACCTCTTGGCTCAGGCTTCGGAGATGAGTTGCAGGCGGTGCATGCGCGTCCGAAAACAGCTTGGCTTGATCGTGACAAGCCCGGGATGAGGCTGCCCATGAGAGCACCTCTTCTCGGCTTGGTGGCGACTGCCGCGGATCGGTGTGATTCTCGGGGTAGAGAGCACAAGATCACTGGATGATGGTTTGAGGGGGTAGTGGAGAGTGCTGTGGTGCCGTTTTGCTGCTCAGCTGAGGCTTGTGCACGAGATTGGCGGGTGGCCGACGATCGGAGGAGCAGCGGCTGCTCTGATCAGTTTCTTGCGCTGGGAAGCAGAGAAGTGATCGGTACTGCCTTCGATTGGGTCGTCTGCGGGGATAAGAGGGAGAGGCGACGTCGGTTGGCACTGCCAGCCCGAGCAGGAGCTGTCCCGGCGACCAGATCGGTGGCGCCCTCGGAGGAAGCCCGAGAAACCGAGTGCTGAAGTTTCAGTCGGTTGGATTAGCTGTAGAGGCTGAAAGGTTGGTCCCACCCCCCTTTTAACCTCTGAAATTAACTTCCTCTCACTGCTACAAACAGCAATCCCTCTAATACCCTTGGGCATTTGAATTATCTACCACATGCCCATTTGGAATTGGTAGAATTCAAATTGTGAAGTGTTTGACTAAATTTCAGCACATATGCAGTTTGAAATTCAAATAAAGTTTGAATTTGCTAAACTTAGCTCATGTTCTGAGTAATGTGCTGAGTAATAATATGCCTCCCACTTTTGAATTCATGGATGGAAATAGTTTGAATTTGAATTTGAGTTCAAACCACCCTCTTTCTAGTTATACCCAAAAAGACCTCAAAAGGTTTTGGATTTGGGTGAAATTTGGCATGGACATTCCTAGCAAGGTGTAGGACTTTTTCATATGTCCAGCCCATATATGATGCATGTGGGAAATGCCACTTTTGCATTTTGTGAGTTTGTTCTCTAATGAGCATGTTGATGGTGGTTACTTGCTCTTCAAATGTGTTGATCAAGGTTCTTCAAATGAAGGGTGTGTGTGGTGATGAACACTTTGAGTATGTGTCAAAAACTGAGGCCCTTACATTGAAGACATGCTATGCGCTTGTGCCATCCACCACGACAAGAATTGGGACGATCATTTGCTGTTGGTGGAGTTTTCTTACAACAATGGCTATCAAGCTAGCATCAAGATGGCGCCGTATGAAGCTCTCTACGGCCGGAAATGCCACACACCTCTCAACTGGTGCGAGTCCGGCGAGCGAGTTATCTACGGCATTGAACTTGTGAATGAGGCTGAATAACGAGTGCGAGTAATACAAGCCAATCTCAAGGCTGCTCAATCTCGTCAGAAGAGCTATGCGGATAAAAGACGCCGTCCTCTCCATTTCGACACCGGGGACCATGTTTATGTCCGTGTGTCTCCGATGAAGGGAGTTCATCGTTTCGGAGTGAAGGGTAAACTTGCACCGCGGTTCATTGGTCCGTTCTCCATCATTAAAAGATGTGGACCCGTGGCCTATCGCTTGGATTTACCAGCGTCGCTCGCAGGAATTCAAGAGGTCTTCCACATCTCTCAGCTGAGGAAGTGCCTCAAACCCTCCGCTGAAATCCGCACTAAAGACATAGAAGTTCTCCAACCGGACCTCACGTACACGTAGTATCCAATCCGGATTATCGATGAAAAGACTCGCGCCACAAGAAACCGGACCTTATGGTTCTACAAGGTCTTGTGGAGTAATCATACCGCTGACGAGGCGATATGGGAAAGCGAGGAATATCTACGAACCAATTATCCGGACTTGCTATCATCATATACCTGGTAAAGTTTCCCCACACTGCTATTCTTTTGGAATCTTGGGACGAGTTCCTTTTAAGGGGGGAGGGATGTAAAATCCCCAAAAAGTGGTAGCAAGAAAAATTTAGCTCATATATACTTAGGAAAAATGAGAGGAATTAAAACTTTGAATTATAAAGGTGTAAGTTCAAATTGAGGATTCAAACTTCCCAAAACTTCCAAACATGGAGATATAAATGCATAACTTGGATCTTCATATTCCAAATATTCAACCTTCCAAATTTCTGCTCATTTGGAGGAGTTTTAATATTTGTTTGGGGTTAAAAGAGGAAGCCCTCTAATCTGAATTTCAAATTCAGTTTCAAATTCCAATTTCCTCAATTTGCAAATCTGGTTCCACAAATGTGTTCTCCACATTTGAATTAGCAGCCATGCCAAAAATCAGAAACTTTGGGCTTGGTTTGCTATGTTTTTGGAGCAAGGCAAAAAGGTGAATTCAAATTCTATTTCAAATTCAAATGATCAAACACAATTCAAACTTCACACCAGAATTCAAACCATTTGAATTCAGCAAGTTTAAACCATGACTTGGTGTGAATGTATAGCCTTAAATGTTGAATAGCTGGGGGAGAAATATCAGTGGAAATTGGATGAAAATTTGAGGTGGTGGGACCCAATTGTCAGCCACACAAAAGAGTAAACTGACCTGTTTTTCACCTCGGTCAATCACAGGCGCGCCAGCGCTCGGCTGCTACCCGCGCCCGAGGCTCCACCGAGCTGGTTCTCGCTGCCCCCGATGTCGGCGCGCGCGTGGGCGATCAGAGCAACCACCCGAGTGCCCCAGCCCTATTTCTCTTCCCCCCCTCAGCTCGTGTTGTGCCACAGCCGTTTCATTCACACCGAACACCGCCGGCCATTTCCTCCCGATCACACCACAGCCACCGAGCTCGGTTGCTCGAGCTTCCAACAGCGAAGAGCTGCGCCCACCAGTGCTCTAGCTGGCTAGCCACTCCTCCCCATGGTCCCGAACTTGTTTGCACTAGAAAACGGCAAAGTTGCCGCGTTTCTCGGGTGAACACTGAAAAACCGAGAGAGGTCACCGTGGATAGCTCACACCGAGCAAGATCATGCCAAAACCAGCCAGCCCCTCGGTGCGTCCTCGACCCTAGCTGCTCGAGCCCTAAGCTCAGCCTTCGACAATGATCACAGCAGAAGAATTTCGAGTTTTTCTCCCGGGCGGTACAAACCGACCCCGAGGTAGCAATTTGCCAAATTCTTTGTTAATTCTTGTTTTCGTTGATTCAAACTGTGCACAAAGCTTCCTAACTACTTGGCGCACTTCATCCATCGATTTTAGACCTAGATATGGGGTGTAGAGGGAGAATTTCCCTGTCTTGATCATGGCGCACCGCCGGACCCCATCGGGCGCACGGTGCCGATGGGTTTGCAGCGCTCCCCGATCAGTTTACACTCCATGTCGAGCTTCTACACTGTTCACTAATGCTCTAGAGCCAAAATCCCGATCATTTGGTGAAGGAATGGGCCGCCGCGACATCGCTGGAGACCTAGGTCTCACTGTTGCCGGTGCGCGGTGGTTTCCGGGGAGAGTCGGCCGCCGGCGACTCCACCAGGGTGTTCAGCGTGCCGGAAAACAGGAGGGCGGCCAGTTTGGGCCCGGGAGACGTCCGGGAAGGCCTTTCCCGCCACCCTCGCTGGAGCAACGCCGTGGGTTCCTCTGTTTGGCGCGAGGTAGAAGGGGGAGCTGACGGGTGGGGCCCATAGCCAGGATTTAAACATTTCCAGATTTTCCTAATTTAGTTCAAACTTTGGAGACCCATAACTTTGTGTAGAAAGCTCCAAAAAGGGTGAGACCAATTGTGTTGGAATCCTCATGAAGAATACTTCACAGAGAAACAAATTGCTTGCTATGAAAATGCCCAGGAATTTCTGTAGAATTGTTTTCATTACATCATTTAGAGATTTATTCCAGGACCAATTCTTTATGAAACATTCCCAAATTTGGGCAGCTAATCCTTTTCATAGTAACTGATCTCCAGTAAAAATTTGAGCTTCATTGGAGTTCATTTGCTAGGCTAAATTGCCTTCCAAAGTTCAGCCTTTATTTGAAAATTCAAATTTAAACAGAAACTTTTTCAGAACTTCTATCCAACTTCAAAAATTCATATATCTCTGTTGGTAGCTCCAAAAATGGTGAAACAAATTTTGTTAGAACCATGGAGCCTTACCCTAATCAGATATTCCACTGTTAGCTATGTCAAAACTCCTGATTTGGACTCAAAATTCAGAGAAGCCTTGTGCTTGTGGGAATTTTGGAGACCACAATGTGCGATGACACTTCTCCAAATTTTGCTCAGATCATCCTTAGAGAGTCTAGTCTTCAATGTAAAAATCCCAAAGCCAATTAAGGACACTAAATAGCAGTAGCTATGAATAGAAGTTTACTTCTTATAAGTCCTTATAACTTATACATATATTTTGTTACATTTCATAATAGTGACCGAAGTTGAGGATGCACCGGAGCCCTTGGACGTCCTCCCACCAGAAGCTAACTTCTCCTCTGACTCGCAACCAGGCAAGCCCCGGTTTGCATTTAAGTACTTTTTACAAATTCTTTATTTGTATCATTTATGTTTAGGGTGAATGCTTGCATTAGAGTTAGGGTGATTGAAACCCCACTTGCATAGCCTTTTAAATACCATGAAGGGTTGGGTAGTGTACAAACTCGACGAGTAGAGAATGCTCTGCTAAAATGCACAGGATCTCGGTAGAAGTCGAGTGGTTGGAAGCTACTTGCGAGATAGTATTTATCACACGGAATGAGAAGAGGTAGAAAATGGCTTAAGTTGTGAAAATGAGACCCAGCAGGGGGGATAGGATGCAGTGAGCAGAGGTCTCACGTGCGTAGCCCTGTTGGTGTTCGATTGTGAACCGCGCCGTGTGCGGCCCTGCTGGACAAGTATCGAACAGTACTGGATGCATACTGACATATGGGAACCAGGAAACCGGTGTAATTGGTTAACCTGGGTGCCGAGGCTTACCCAACCGTAAATAGAAGTGTGTTGAGGGTAGCAAGGTGTAAATCTGCTGGTGGGCACAGTCACGCTCTACACGGGGACCTCCTACCCTTTACGGATGGACCGGTTCGGCATTTGGGTTGCCTTTGAAAGGTTGTCGCATACAACAGATTAGGAAGGGGTGTGGAATCACGCTTCTGAAAGTGGGTGTATGTGACTTGTTATCTGGGTGTGTCCTGATTGCAATCACCGTCCCTCGTGGTTATTTGAGTACCTGCTTGTTCACTGCGCTGTGACGTAGTAAGAAGTGAAATAAGCCAACTGAATATGCTGTATTGAACTATTAATGTCTTGAAACCTTGTATGCTGTAGTTATATAGCCAATTAAGTTTATATTCCACTTTGGGCATCTCCACATCGGAGGAAAGCGTTTCTTGTTTGATTGTGGACTTCCGATGTGAGGGCTGCCTAAGTCTCAATAAACTGTTGCTATAAAACTGAAAGTAAGGATCAACATCTGGGTGTGTCTTTATTGCAAAGTCCTTTCCCTATCTTACACATCCTTACATGTAGAGTTCCATGCCTAGTGTTGTCGGTTAAGCCTTGCTGAGCCATCGTGCTCACAGTTGCAATATTTTGAGTTGTGTGCAGGTGAGAGTTATGAGGAAGGTTCCGAGGATGAGGCGATGCCCTCGTCGGGGTACACGGCCGAGCTGGAGCCCTGCACACCGCCGTGATCTCCGATTCCATGCTGCTAGTGTGTAGCGCCCCCGGACTGGACAGCTACACTTTTGCTCAGTTAGAATGAGAGAGTGTTAATAAAGAATATTTCCGCTGTATAGTTATGTTTTTGGTCATGCATTTGGAGTATAAAACATTCCTGACCTAATGCACATACAAACTCTAAACCATAATAGTGAACAAAGTAAAAACTTTATAAAACCAGTTATATGCAAACCAGAGCTTGCCTTGGTTGTGCAGGTGACTAAGTATCTATTCAGTTAGTGAAGACCACTTGTGGCTTGATCACTCGCTTTCCTTCCTCTTTGATTTCCACTTCAATTGCCTCACAATCTTCACGTAGAGGCTACACGTTATGAATATGCATATGTATTCAATTGTTTAGCTTTTGCTAACAAGTTCTAATGACAAGTTTAAAACTGGAACTCTGTTTAAGAATTTAAAATGACACTGGTGCTAGTGGTTGGGTCTGGGTTAAATAAAGTGATCAAGTGCTATATGTGCTTCCTAATTGTTTCACTTTCCCCTAGGACTGTTGTATCACAAAGTACTGATCCAGAGCTCAAATTTATCTGAGAATTCTCCTGTGAGTGCTTTGTCACAAGAAGACATTCTGGATAAAAATTCAGAATATTTCACTGAGTAGTTCATCCAGAACAATTCCCTAAGCATTTAGGCGAAAAGGAATTAATTATGGATAAATTTGCACTTTCATGCAAATTCAAGTGAACCACAATTTCAAACATAGCTCAGGGAGCATGCCTGAATTTTCCTAGGAATTTTGGAACTAGTAGTTGCCCAGAGCTGAATTTCCAAATTTTGGAAATTCTCTGAAAATGTTTCTGTATTCATTTGAATACAGCAACTTGAATTCAGAATTATCCTAACGAAATCAACTCCAAATGAGTTGAAATTTTTACATGAGTTCACTAACATCCTAAATTGGGTTGCATATTTGGATAGAGATTTTCAATCTGAATCCAAACCAATTTGAATCACTAAATTTGGAGCTTCCTAGCAAAAGTTGTAAGGTTCTAAAGTTTGGGGAAATTCTGGAATTCAAATTAACCGGGAAAAGTTCAAATCCCTCATGTCAAGCTCCCAGCGTAGACACACCGCGGTACACACCGATTTCATCTGTAGCCATACGCGATCGGGCAGCCACAGCGGATCCCAATTCAACCTGTCACTGACCGGTGGGGCCGATGGGGTCTTCATCCTCCCGCGACCGTTTCCCGCGACCGTGCCTTCCCATTCGCCGGCAGCGGCGATGCCTCGCCGTACTCGGCTTCCCAGCCGTCTCACGGCTGTAGAATCGCTGCCTGGAGCTTTTCAGATACGAGGAAGTGATTGGTACGGTGCTCTCGGGCTGCCGGTGGCCAGAAGTAGGCCAGCGACGTGCGATGGCACCGGACGACCTTCGGTGACCTCGGGCCGCTTCTCCTGTGTGACGCCCGGTCCCGTAGAACACGGAACCCAGCTACTGCATATGTGTGCCCAGAATGTTCATCACACATACACATATAATCCACAAACTGAATTCAGGATATAACCACGAATAGATAGGGTTCAAGTACTTTATTACAATGTCTCATGAATCTCTACCTTATTCTAGCAGCGGAAGTCTCTAATTGATTCTAGCAGCGGAAGTCTCTAACGATAGCGGAAGCAACTAAACAGCAGCAGCGGCTCCATCTCCAACTCCACAGGCAAGTTGACGGTAGATCGCACGCCTAGTACTCCACATGGTCTTCGAAGTACTCTTCTTCTGTTGCTGATGTTTGTATGATAATGCAAGGGTGAGTACACGTCGTACTCAGAAAGTGCGGGAAAAGTATGACATGTAGATTACAACAAGGTAGGAATAAAAAGGCTCATTGCAGAAAGCAAAATTTATTTCACAAACACGATAAAAGCAACAACTATCTCTAAGTGAATTTAATCCCAACATATATCCAATTAAAACATCAACATGCCTCCTTCATAATTCACCACTTTTCATGTCTCAACCAACCATAAATCTTTCTAAGTTCCTCCCATGCTCATAATAACCATCTCATGATCATATCCATCTCATAATCATATAACCAAACCAAAACTCATTGTCATGACTCAACAGTCCCGAAACCATTCTCATTACCAAGACTCAACAGTCCCGAAACCAAATCCAAAGACCATACCATAACCAATAACCATCCCAATAACCATCCCATCTAATCATGTGAGTTGGCCAGGCGCTTGTGACTGTAAGCATGGCTATCATGATAGTTTTACACTGTTAAGAGGTTGTACCACTTTACCCACAATTTGTGATTTTGTCACCCGTCGGCGACTGCAGAACCTCCATTATACCAATACACAGCCGTTGGTGTATGGCCAAGAGATCACAAAATAGCCTTTACAAAGGGGCTACTAGATGTATGAACTCACTAAGGTTTCACCAGCAGGCTCGAATCACCATTCTCCCACCTACGGGCCCCCTCTTGTGCCATGCGGTTCCCAGGGCAGTCCTCACTCGACTCCCATTCCCGGCGCTTTCCACGGTCGATTATAATCTAGCAACTTACCTAATTAGTCAGCTAAGCCGCACCCATATTTGGCCTTGTGGTGGCACTGTATTCCTGGCATGTGCTGCATGAACCGGTCCTTAGATCTATGGCAAGTAAACCACCATCTCATTCTACCACATCCACAAACCAATCTTGCCTAGATCTCCCCCGATTCATGTTCATTATCAACATCAAGTTCTTATTATCATTATTCATATGAGTGCAGTAGCTAGACACATTCTATCTCGCTTCCCATATCCCGTAGATTAGCGAAGCAAAAAGAAAAAACGACCATACCCGACTCATCAACTTCCCGGTGACAAGGGTGGTTAACAAAACTAGTAAACTCCTATAAAAAGGGTTTCCCATCAAGTTGACTCAAGCATACACATTTTCGCAAACAAAACAGTTCCAAAAACATGGGATCAATATGGTCAAGGGCACTTGCCTCGTTCCTGTGGCTTTTGTTGCTCAGGTGTCTTGAAGTCTTGGTGCTGTAGTCCTTCATAGATAGCTTCCTGAGCTTGTACTTCTACTCACGACCATGCACGTACAAAATTTATAGCAATCAAACATCATGCACAAATTTTACTCAAGATGCAGTGGTGTAGATGCATGCTAATCCTATGGTGCAGTTTAGTTTGTACGTGTTCTTGCATGTCTTAATTGCTTTACTTGGGGTTTTACGATGAACAAAGGTGTAAGGATCAAGTGTGGACGTGGTGATGATCTTGACTCAAGATCTAGATCAATTCCATCGTCAAAAACCGATCAACACGTAATCTGTCCACACAGAAAAGATTCTGTTCAAAGAAACAGATGCGTGATGATGTCGTAAGGTGGTAACGAAGACCTACCTCGCTTCTTCCTGGTGGCAGGGCCTTCCTCCTATCAATCGCAGCAAGACAGATCGTCTGTTCTTTTCAGGTGACGACGATCGTGACGGGCTCGTCGGCGGTCTCACCGGTGGCTGAGCTCCGGTGAAGGGGGTTAACTCGGCGAGTTGGGAGCTAGGACCTCCAAGTCGCCGACTCGGGAGGGAAAGAATAGGTACGTGGTTGCGGCCAGGGGGTTTTGGGTTTTATTTATAAAAGGAAAAGAAGAGTCCTACTCCGATTTGATTTCAAATAAGAGTCCTATTCAATTTGTTTTGGATCTTAACAACTTATCTCCAATTGATTTGGGTGCAGTAGCGGCATGGAAGAAATCGCGTCGGTTTCCTCAGTACTGGGTACTCGCGCATAGAGGAAAACCACTTAAGGATCTCGTCCTTCCACAGGGATGAGCTCCGGAGGCTCCACGTGTCCAGCGGGGGCCTGTCCTCCCTTTTTCCGCAGAGAAAAGCTCCGGGTGCACCACGTGTCTGGCGGACGGGACCTCCCTCTCCATCAGAGGCGAGCTGCGCGTGCGCCATGTGTCTGGCGGGCCAGGCCTCCCCTCTCTACAGAGGCGAGCTCCACGTGCGCCACGTGTCTGGCGGGTCGGGCCTCCCCTCTCTATAGAGGCGAGCTCTGGGGGTGCCACGTGTCAGTGCCGGACCTCCCCTCTCTTCAGAGGTGAGCTCCGAGAGTGCCACGTGTCAGTTCCGGACCTCCCCTCTCTTCAGAGGCGAGCTCCGAGAGTGCCACGTGTCCAACAGCGTCGGACTTCCTTTCTTCTCAGAAACGAGCTCCGAGATCGACACGTGTCCCGTAGCGTCGGACCTATCTTCTTCTCGGAGGTGAGATCTGAGGGTGACACGTGTCCCGTAATGTCGGACCTCCCTTCTCCTCGGAGGTGGGCTCCGAGGGTGACACGTGTCCATCGGGACCGGACCTCACTCCCTCCGCAGGGGTGAGATCCGAGAGCGACACGTGTCCAGCGGAGCTGGGCCTCGTTTCTCCGCAGAGACTAGCTCCGGAGGCGACACGTGTCCAGCGGGGTTGGGCCACGCTTCTCCGTGGACAACACGTGTCCACCGGGCCGGACCTCGCCCTTCCATAGAGGCGAGCTCCGAGCCTGCCACGTGGCCGGTGGTGCCGGACCTCACCCCCTCCGCAGGGATGAGCTCCGAAAGCGCCACGTGTCCAGCAGGCCGCGGGAAGTGTCGGCGAACTGGAATTAGCTCTTTTCAGCTATCCTACTCCCATACCCCACCATTTTTATGATTATTTCTACTGTTCTACTTTTTTTAAAATGTTTCTCTATATGAATTATGTATCCATGCATGGATATGAAATTGAGGGTGTCACATCCCGACTGTCGAACACTCGGTTGAACGGCGCTACAGCAGCAGTGGCACCTAAGGAAGATCGACTTGGGCATAAATTATCTCGGGAACGGCGGCTACTAGGGTTTCACTGTGCGCCCGGTTGTCCCCGCCATGGCCGCCGATCAGAAAGCTCAAAATTAGCTGCAACTACTCGGTTCTAAGCTAGGTTTGCGAAGTAATTCGGTTCGCCAATGGGTCTAGCCCATTTGTGCATGATTTAGTGAACTAAGGACTATAATTGAGTGGAAATTATGGAGTTTCATACCAAGAGGTCCGTGGAGGTGCACCGGCAGAAAAACGCCGAATTCGTGCACGGCAATTCACGGCTTGATCTTAGGTTTGGGGAGGAGCAAAGTGAAGTCCCGGCGCGTCTTGGAGTGTGCTCGCTAGGCCGTGACAGTGTCCGGTGTGAGCTGTCCACGGGAGGCCGATCTACGTTTGCTTTAGGTCGCCGCACGAAGAACCCGTTCTAGGGTGGGGAATGCCGGGAGCTGTGGGGTTTTGTGCTGAGGAGTTTGGAGGACGGTCGAGCCTTGTCATTTTGCAGCTCGGTGCGGCGTTGCACGCGCGGTTTCATAGATTTCCGGTAGCAACCGAGGCAGCAGCGAGCTGGGCTGTTATCGGGTGCGAGGAGGAGATGAAACAGTAGTAGCTCGGTTCAGAGATGGAGAAGATCATGCCGAGAGGCAACGAGGCAGCGAAGCTGGTCACCAGCACAAGGAGAAAGTGAGGCGGTGGCCGCTGCGTGAAGCCTCGGTGTCCAACGCTCTGTTCGGCAGCCGGCTGGTTCGAGTGGGAACAGAGGAACAAAGACTTCCTTCAGTTGTAAGTCTCTCCCTCTCATTGACAAGTGGGTCCCACTGCTTTTCTCCCCCAAATATCTCAATTTGGCACATTACAAGTTTCAGTCATGAAGAGCTGCAATTTGAAAGCCATTTGGAAAATTTGAGAAGGTGTACTTCAGTTTCAAATTTGAATTTAAATTTCAATGAAATTCACAAGCCTCTTTGATATACATATCAAAGTACCTCCAAATTTTCTCAAAATTTGTCTTCCTCATATTTTGGACATGAAGAATTCAAATATGGACTCAAACTTTTAACTTGGCGGCTGCAAAGGGGAGGGTTACAACCACAGTTTGCATCCATCATTTAAAATGACCACCTTTGCATTCAAATGAACATTTGAACTCAAAGTGGACATTAAATTGTGTGCTTGCACATGACAACATTCCCATGTGTAGAAAAGTTTTTGCATGTTCCAAATTCTTGAATTTGACTCAACTTTATTCATCATTCAAGTCTTGCCTTTACAAGTTTTTGGGACTCTTATAGTGGACTGATTTGGGAGATTCCAATTTCAGCACTTGTTCAATTTTGCCTGGGTCCATGGCAATACCCTCTGCTGAAATAATATGGCCTAGAAAAGGCACTTGATCAAGCTAAAACTCTCACTTGCCAAATTTTGCATATAATTTATGCTCCCTCAACCATTGTAGCATGATACGCAAATGTTCAGCATGCTCTTCTTTGGATTTGGAGTAAACCAAGATGTCGTCGATGAATACGATGACGAACTTGTCCAACTCCAGCATAAATACTGAATTTATCAAATACATAAAGTGTGCCGGAACGTTAGTTAACAAAAACGACATGACGAGGTACTCATAAAATCTGTATCTCGCCGAGAAAGCTGTCTTCGGTATGTCCTCTGGTCAGATCTTGATTTGATGATATCCAGACCAAAGATCCATCTTCGAAAATACCTTCCCACCCACTAGTTGATCGAATAAAATTTTGATGCGGGGCAAAGGATACTTGTTCTTTATAATGTCAGCATTTAACGGACGATAATCAACACGTAGTCTCAGTGTTTCGTCCTTCTTCTTAACCAACAGCGCAGAGCAACCCCAAGGAGATGAGTTTGGTCATATGAGACCCTTGCTCACGAGTTCATTGAGCTTCTCCTTCAAATCCTCTAGTTCGTTAGGTGCCATCTTGTAAGGCCTCAGTGAAATAGTTGTTGTTCCCGGCGCCGGTTCAATCTTAAACTCGACGTCCCGTTCGGGCGGCATGCCCGGTAAATCATCGGGAAACACATCAGGGTATTCACGTACCACCGGAATATCTTCGAGTTTAATCACTTCTGTGTGGTAGGCCGCTGCCATTTCTTGATCTTCGCTGTCTAAAAACAGCATGTGCTGTCCGTGAATCGGCGAGTCAATCTGAATAGTCTGGTTACCGATATTA
The DNA here is from genome assembly GCA_030760725.1 of Neostapfia colusana. Classification (NCBI taxonomy): domain Eukaryota; kingdom Viridiplantae; phylum Streptophyta; class Magnoliopsida; order Poales; family Poaceae; genus Neostapfia; species Neostapfia colusana. The sequence goes on from JASWHV010000008.1 coordinate 36,457,276, forward strand.
AGAACGACACCATGACGGTTTAACCATGACATCCCCAATATTACATCTATCTTCTGCCCATCCAACATAATCAATGATGTTGGGTATATTTTTCCTCCCAAACATAAAGCTGCTCGGGACCCAACCTGACTATTCCTCCCGGTGAACGTATAAGATAACTAATCGTGAGATTATTGGTGGATAGTTGGTGCTGATCCACGCATGATTTGCTGATGAAATTGTGGGTAGCACCAGAATAAAAAAGAATGAGCCGGGTACGTCTTTGATAGTGAACATGCCTATTAACACCGGTGCTCCCTCCGGGACATCCTCAATAGCAAGATGTTGCACACTCCCAGATTGCAATGGTGTCATGTCTACTTGAGCACGTGGCGGCATACTACCTGATGACGATGGTTGTCCGCTGTTCAAAAACTTCTCCCGGCATTCTTGAGTAAAATGCCCAAAATGGCAGCAATACGAACATGGATATTTCTTCGGTTCTTCGCTGACTTGAGATTGAGAAGTTGAGAGTTTTGGCTGCATCAATGATGCACCAGAAATCACTCGTTGCTGTGACTGCGGAGGTGCTTCAAGTCTTGGTTCTTGACGGAAAATGTTGGATAAGTTGGCCTTACTGGTGGCCGCCATATTTCACCGGATGGTGTGCGATACACCAAACGGTATTTACGAGGAAGCATAGTTGTGTCTTCTTGCACATCACGCCGGTCCCACACTCGAGGTCGTTTGTTCTTGTAGAATGGTCGCACTGACCAACTCGGTGTAATTGCTTTGATCGAACAAAGCCAACTTCTCCCTTAAGATAGCCTTCAGGCAACAAAAGAAGTAATAACACATTGTAGCTTCGGTCGTCACATAGTTGGGAGCATATTGTGCCAAATGGTTGAACCGTTTGACATAATCGATAACATTTATGTCCCCTTGCTTCAACTTCCTGAATTCCTCCCACTTGGTATTGATAAAACCCGTAGGAATGTGACGAACACGGAAAACTTCACGAAATTCCGTCCATTCCACTTGATGGTCTTCCGGAATGGTGGCAAGATATTCGAACCACCAATACCCGGCGGCTCCATGGAGTTGTTGAGATGCAAATAATGTCTTCTGATAATCATCGCATTCAAACACTCCAAATTTGGACTCCATAACCCAAATCCACTGATCCGCTTCCACGGGTTCGGTAGCTTCCGTGAAAATTGGCAGTTGAGTCGCCAAGAAGTCCAAATAGGCGTTCCGAGGTGGAATGACATGTTGTGTACATTGAAGTATGCCTTGCTGTACCAAGGCTTGGAGTATTCTTGTATTTTATTGATTCGACTCGATCATCTGAGCCATGACATCCACCCATACCGTTGATGGTGGTGGCCACGGTAGATGCGAACCATCACCGTCTCGGCAAGAACCTCCAGCCATACTCAAAACATGAGAACGATCCATAATGCAAAAATATATTTTTGAGGGGAGTCAAAACTTGATCTCAGCAGTATATGAAAATATGTAAAACATGAACTTGCTAAAACTTTATGAAAGCATAACAAAAATCCATGTTTACACATATCCCTAAAGTAGACATAATCATTCTTCTTTTCTGTACAGAACAGACCTTTCTGCACTTAACCAAGATTTTGATACAGTTAACAGCATTTTCATAACTCAAGTTGCAAGACAAAGTTAAAGTTAGCTTCAGTATCTTTTCAACAAGTACTCATATGCCTCTAGATCATTTATGGATCAAAAGTTATGATTGCTCAAAGTTGACTGAATTTCTGGAAAAAAATTACCAGCATCTCCTCTGAATGTGGCCATTTTTATAACAGTTGTACCTCAAAATACATGACAATTCTGAACAAACTATGAACTACAAATTTGTTGCACATAGGATCGGTGTATCATATGACCCTTAGGGATTTTTGTACAGAAAGTTATGGGTGTTATACAGAAACATCCAGGGAGGTTTGCATGTGTCCTTTTCTCTGAACAGTTTGCATTCAACGTGACATTCAACCAGTTTGGCTTGTGATTTTTCTCTTGAGGTCTACAGAGAAGATGTAGAGAACTTAAAAATATTTCCATAACTGTATCATACACCTCCAGTGGGTAAATATACTCAGAGTTAGCCTCTGTCAATGTCCAGCAATAATTTCTGCTAGAATAGAGCACTTATTTCAAATGAAGAGCTCAGTAACTAATATGTATTTTCAGACTTACATTTTTAGTTGAAAGTTAGTTCATTAATCATATTGTTGGAGGAAAGAAAATTATCAAGTGTAGTACAGTGTCGATGCACCCTAAGACATATGACGGTACTACGTTGCCTCACAAAATAAAATCCTAACCGGATTACACTGGCATATACGTATCCTTGGGTGACACTAAGAATGGTAACTCGCAAACATGTTCTACTCATAATACAATTTTCGTGGTTAGTGTACCTGCGTAAACCACGCAATCATCGGACTCAGTCGCACAACTGAATCCGACTCCATAACAGTTTCATACACCCGTCCGTCGTCAGTCGCACGGGTGTTCTCAAGCCAAACATGCCTTGAGCTACGTGTTCACGTTACAAACCCCGTGACAGGGTCTCCACCTACTTTCCTGCAGCATGCCGAGGAAAGGCGTTGCTCACATACTTCAAATGACATGAAGAGTCGTAGAGAATATATGAACTGGTCGGGTTACCTGTCGCCCGTGAGGCTCCACCCTTTAGCTTGTGCGCACTGGTGGATAGCGCATACATGCACCCCCCAAGACATAGAAAGTCCCGAGATGCATGATTTTCCGACATAATCAAGTAAGTAGGTTACCACCTTCATATTATGCTAATATAGTAGTCCTTATGTGGGCCTAGTACCGTTTTCTCACCGTATCCTAAGTTTTTATCGTAATACGGCCCTTTTTCGGTGTGCTATTCCCACTACGGCTCTGATACCACGCTGTGCGGGCCCTCCCCACTCTCGGGGTCTTGCCTCTCGCCCGGGAATCGCATTGGGTGGTGCCGTGCGATGCGGCACCCAACAGCACACGTATAAAGGAACCATCATATTACATAATTCATTTGCGGAAGCTTACAAAGAGTTAATTTTACAAATACTTTACCTTAAATACTACAGCGGAAGACTAATACAACTCTCACGACTCATATCTAACTTAGCATCAAAGAAACCGTCCAGCCCTTGGATGTTTCTTACTAGCAACATGAATAATAAACTGAAGCGGCAAGGTTGTTCATGAGTATCCACTCGAAGGTTTTCGAGTCTCATCGGACAACCCGTACACATAGCATAGGCTCAATACCTGCAAAACAACTAGTATAGTATCCTTGAGCATAAAGCTCAGCAAGACTTAACCGTCAAACCTAATCATGAAACTCTACATGAAGGTTAAGACATAAAGTAGGATAGTGAATTGCATAATAATCTCGCCTAAAAGTAGATCCTTATTATCAGGTCTTATTAGCAACAAATCAAGATTAACCTTGGGCACCTCACATCGGGAGTCCACAATCAAACAAGAAATGCTTTCCCCCGATGTAACTTGCTCATGGTGGAAATGAATCGAGTTTGCACTAATCTATTAATACAATGTAACAATACATTGCTAGTATGAACTTCAAACAATAGTGATTAGTTCTTATCTTATGCAAGTTCTTTACTACGTCATGACTATGAGAACAAGTATGCTCAAATATCCGTGAACAACGGTGATTTGAACCAGAAGACGCCCGGACTACATGACACGTACGTCCGTACTCGATGTTTCCTATAGCAACCATCCTTGACGTCGTACGTGGCAGTCTTTCCCAAGTTTCACCTACGTCGAATCGATCCGATTGTCCCGTACAGTAGCTTCACCTCATGGTGCACCTACCGACATGAGATGTCATGAGAGTTACCCACATACTGCACACCGGCCGTCCGCCTGAGGAGACCGGAAAAGTCCTAACGCAAGCTTCCCGAGGTACATCGGTGCACTGGGTCCCATATAGCCAGCATGAGTCCGTACACAACTCAAACTTGCTCAACAGGGCTGCACACGGATCGGTCCTTGACAAACACTGACAGGTCTAACGCAACCAGGTCCCTATGACCTGTTGCTCCTACAACCTGACCGGTCTCAACTTCAACTTGCTAACAAATTTCTGAACCAATCCAGTGTGCCCCTTTTTCTACTGAACCACTCAACTTCTACTGAACCCTACTTAAGCATGGCAGTTTCTACATGATTAAAAGACATCTACCCAATACTCCATGTTTTTCTCTGGTCATGCAAGAGGAGTATCAAAGTAACTAGACCTAATACACATTTCATTTCCTAACCAACAGAGTGAATACAAAGTAAAAACTTGAAAGCTATTAAATGCAAACCGGAGCTTGCCTGTTTTGTAGGGGAGTAATATATAGAATTTGTTAGTGATCCTCAATCCCTTGATCCTCCTGAGATTGATCAAATGATCGATACTTCAAGGGATGACTTCGTCAAACTCCTTCGTCGTGAGCACTATCGACATGTATATGCATAAGTTTTTATAATGAAATTTAAAGAATTAAAGACTTGACCTTCTTAAGAACAGAGACTGTTTGAAAATGCTAAGAATGGCTTTTTGCCTATGTTGTGCAAATAAAATCAAGGTTTAACTACATTTTTCTTAGGAGTTTAGTTATAAATATAGCTAAGTTTCCAATGAACATATGAGATGAGTTTATCTAATCTGAAGAAAACTGGAGAACCTGCACTCCAAGGACTCTTAGATTTTTACAGGAATTCCTATGCTACATAGGGACTTAGCTGGCCAAATTGCAGCTAAAGTGGAAGAGAATTGTGTCCCACATAATTCCCACAAGATTTCCTATGTATTTCTCATATACATAAGAATGGAAAACAAATACAGGGAATTATAAGGCTCAACTTGAGCTGAAACTTTACATGTGAGTTCCTGGTCACAATAAAGTAATTTGGTCCAAAATTCAGGACTTTTCATGGAGTAGTTCCTCCAGAATAATTCTCTAAGAAGTTATGCTACAAGGAATTAATTATGAAGTAATGTGCATTTTCAAGCTCATAAATTGAACTACAATTTCAATTATGGCTCATAGAGCATTCCTGAATTTTCCTATGATTTTTGGAGCTAAGGATTGCCTGTAATGGATTTTACAAAGTGGAAAGATTTTCTGAAAAAGTTTCTGGACAAATTAGAGTACAGCAGATTTCACTCAGCAAATTCCTACTCAAATGAAATCCAACTGATCTGAAAACTTTCTAGAAGTTCTATAATATGCTAACCAATATTCTGGCAAAATTTGGGGATTTTTGGATGAACCAAACTCCCTCAATAATTCTTTTTCAAAATCATTTCAATGAATTTTCCAGAATTTATTATTGACTTTCATTCTAATTTGGTCACAAATTTGGATATATATTTGCATACTGAATCTAACCGAATTTGAATCATCCAATTTGTAGTTTCCTACACAAATTTATAAATTTCTAAAGTTTGTTTGCAATCTGGAATTGATTTCCCACATAAACTCTACCTGGACCCACAGCTTAAATTGCAGCCAATGAGGTGAGCCGACACACGGGCCACAGGGTTCTCTACATGCAGTCACAGCCAATCCGAGAGCTACAGCCGATCCAAAATTTTAAATTCCAGTTGCTGACAGCTGGGCCTGGCCCTTTCTTCAACCTCCCACTCTCTTTCTCCCGCGCGCGAGCGCTCCCTCACCGGACCGAACCAGTGGCTCGCCGGAGTAGGGTTTTCTGCTGCCTCTCGGCTCAGTTGTCGCTGTCTGAGAGTTTAGGAGGTCGGGGAATCCGCTGGTGGCGTAAGCTACAGCTGCCGTTGGCCGGAAGTAGGCCGGCGACGTGCGGCAGCCTCGAAAGAGGTTCCGGCGCCGTCGGCCGGTCGTCGTAGCCTGCCAAAAGCTTGGGAAAACAGCTCTACAGCACCAGTGGACTTCGAGTAATATCGACGTGCATGCAGGCTTGCTCGGAAATGGCTCCAACCAAGTTGTCACCGTGCGCGTGAACCGTGCCACTGATTTTGTCCTCGGGAAACCTTGAAATGGGCAGCTTATGTGCAGTTTCAAGCTAGGTCTGAAAAGGGAAAACTACCGCCAGCTAGCCTAGCTCCTTCATACCTAATTTGATGACCTAAGAATGGAAATTGAAGGAGAATTTTGAGATTTCGTACCGGTCGCTCGGTTTGTGCACGCCGGAGCAAAAAGTACGAATTGGAGCTCGGCGGTTCACGGCTCGATCAGCGGGTTGTGGAGGAGCAGCACGGTGGTCCAGCGCCCCTATGAGCATCCCTGCTTGGGTGTGAAAGCCACCGGGTTGGCCTGTCCACGTGGGCACCGATCGTCGGTAGCTTTCGGTCGCCACACGGGAGCTGCGTTCTCGGGTGGGGGAAACTGGAACTTGCTTGTTTTCGTGCCGAGAAGGTGAAGGACGAGCACGCCGTGCCGTTTTGCAGCTCGGGGAGGCATTGCACGCACGGTTTCATGCTTTCCCGATTGAAACCGAGGTGGCGGCGGTGAGCTGCTTTGTTTCTGCTCGATGGAGAGGCAAAGCCCGAGTTGCTTCCGTGTGTGAGCAAAGGATCACACTGAACATTAAGCAAACGCCCAAGCTGGTCGCCAGTGTGATGAAACAACGTGAGGTGGCCTCTGCGTGAGCCTCGGTGGCGCTCGGGAAAGGTTCTTCGGTGGTGTTCGACACTGAATAGAAACAAGAGTTCGGGTGCATGTCACAGTGGCTCAATGATAGGTGGGGTCCACCCCTTTTTCCTTCTCAAAAGATCTTCACAATATTAATCCCCACAATCTGATATTTCTGATGTTTAAATGTGGCTGGCATTTGAATTCTCCGAATTCAGTTTGAATTTGCCTTGCAAATTTGGATTCAGCTCACATTCATAAATGAACATAATTACTTCTTTTTAGCCCCCCCCCCTAAAATCAAAAGGTTGCCACCATGAATGTCCTCAAATTCAAATGTATGAGGTTTCATGTGTATTCAAAAATTTGGCCGCAATTGAAGTGAGCATTTTAAGTTGAAAATCTGATTTATGCCTCACTCATGCAAATGAGTAATTCATGCATGGTGTTTAAAATCCCTAATGGTTCAAAACATTCAAATGAACATTTGAGCCCTTTTTTATGAACACCTATGTACACCTTTACATGTAGAAAAGTGTTTTGTAAGTCCCCTTTTCATGAACTTGAAACACATAGCATTCAAGATTCGGTTTATTTCATATAAAATTTTGGAACTTTTACAACTATCACAACTTTTTAAACTGAACATGGTAGAAGTGTGTCAGAACACCAATAGAAGAAAACTATTCTTTAGAACACCTACAAGGAAATATTGGGTACTAAAATGAATCCGAACTTGCTGCATTTCAATCGGAACAGCTTAATTCCAAAATATTATCACTTGGAGTCACTTGCCAATCTTTTCTCGCGTGACCAAGTGCCAGACCCTGATGGCTTTAATGGGGTTTTCATAAAAAAGTGCAAATAAGTGCTGGTATATACTGAAAGAAGACTTCTATCAACTTACTGTTGAATTCTTTAATGGAAGACTGGAATTGAAGGCAATAAATAATTCTTTTATCACCCCGGTTCCAAAAGTTAATAGTCCAACAGAAATTGGGTTCATTGCATCCTTAATTCTGAAACTTCTTCCATACTTTTAAATGGAGTGGCAGGTAAGCCGTTTAATTGCAAAAGAGGAGTGAGGCAGGGTGACCCACGCTTTAGCCTTTGCTCTTTGTGCTGCCAGTAGAGCTTCTTCAGTATATTATTAATAAGGCTGGTGAACTGAATCTCATCTCTTGGCCCATTCTGGATGGTTCCACAAACGATTTCCCAATAATTAAATATGCAGACGACACATTACTAATAATGAAAGTCTCACAAAAGGAGTTACTCTGTTTGAAAGGCATTCTGCAAACATTCACACAATCTGTTGGATTAATAAAGGGTCAATTACCATAAATCTTACTTGATCCTAATCAATGTAAGCAAACACAGTAAACCATAAATCTCGCTGGGGTTTTTGGACGTAGCTTGGCAATTTTCCATTTACCTACCTGGGTCTCTCGCTAGGCACCACCAAACAAATGTTCAAGGATTTTACATCTATCAGAAGTAAAATGGAAAGGAAGCTAATAACAACAACCTCAAGAATACATAATCACGCTGGAAGATTACAACTAGTAAACAAGGTACTCTCCTTGATGTCCACATATTCTATCTGCACTTTGCAAATACCAGTGGCAATTTTAGAATATATTGATAGATCCCGTAGACATTGTCTATTGAATGGTTCAAACATTAATGTCAATTCAAAGTCACTAGTGGCGTGAGCAAAACGTACTGGACCAAAAAAGGAGGGATTGGGCATCATTAATCTCCAAAATCATAATGAGGCACTACAACTTAAACATCTGGACAAGATGTACAATAGGAAAAATGTCCCCTGGGTGAAATTACTATGATCTTCTTACTATACTAACGAAGCTGCTCCATATTCAATAGCTAAGAGAGGATCCTTCAGGTGGAAAGACATATTGAGCCTAAATGAAAACTACTGGGTAATAACAAGTTGTAAAATTGGAGATGGTTGGACACTTTGTTGTAGAAATACGTTAGGAATGAATATCATTTGAAAAGCTAATTATCAAGGTTTTATTCTTTTTTGAAGCAAAAAAATTTGTTAGTTGAAAATTTCTTACAGATAGATCACATTGTGTCTCAATTCCACATGCCGCTTTCAGAGCAAGCATTTGATGGACTTCAGATATTAAGTAGAATTCTACAAATATTGCAACTAAATATGGGTAATCCATGGTCCTACTTATGGGGATCCCATTACTCATGCAAAAAAATTATGATCTACCTTTCAAACACTACAGCCAATTTGGTACATATGGGATTTTAAATGTAATAACATGTTTAAGGTTCTCTGTTGGCTTTAATTTTTTTGATAAACTCAATACTAAAAACATTCTTCAAAAGGAAAAGAGAGGAATTGAAAACAATGAATATAGTTGTGTGTTTTATACAAGATGTGCAAAGGAAACAACTATGCACCTATTTTCAAATGCTACTTCAATAAAAAGTGTTGAAATTGTGTTGGTATAAAGTGGATTTCAGCTTCCATCTTTTCTTAAATGATCTTGCAAACTAGCTGGTCTATATGGAAGCAAAGAAAGAACAGAATATTTGAGAATGTTGTCCCTACTTTTGCTTCAAGTCAAGCTTGTTTCAAGAAGGAATGTAGACTTCAAGCTCATAGGCTCAAAAACACTTGAACTACTTTAAGTCATGGATAAATATCCTTCCTTAACTATAATTAAGAATCCACTATGGCCATTATTCTGTAGATACCTTGAGTATCTGCGTTTGCTCCTCAGGTTGATTATTTTCTTTTATCATCGCTGTATAGTCTTGCTACGCTACAATTAAAATATTGCTTGACAGTAGGGTCTTCCTGCTGTTTTTATGTAAAAAACTAGAGACAGAATGATCTACGAACAACTCATCACACGACATGGACCTCGTTAGGCTATCAATCAATTTTACGAATATCACATACATAGATCTACCGGCCACCTGCAAATATCACAAGATGCACAGCAGGCCAGAGAATGAGAGACGGATGATGGACGAAGAGTGGAAGAGAGGTTATTCTGTTTAAAGAGATGGATGAAGAATCCCATGATGTACGAAGAAAAGAACCGACATGGGGAGCATGATGTTTGAAGATGTTTAATAAATAGTTAGAGATTTGCATCACGGAAGACAGCAAAAGACTTAACCGGTGGATTCATCTAACATGTACTGGCTACTCGCGCATGGAGGAAGCTGGAATTCCTATTTTGTAGTAGTGGAAGCACAGGGCCACCCAGCCAGCAGCAAATTGTTAGCTATTACGATTGCTCAGCTCACCTCTCGCGCTCTCTGCCGCGAAGAACGAAGGGCGGAGAGAGAGCTCGTACGTGGTTGGGACTCCGGGAATTTTTGTGAGCAGCCGCATAACTCGCAGCTTCTCGTTTTCTTGTTATAATCAACTCAAAGCGATAACAGAAACATGCTGCATGCTAACCCGATCTCTCCGCCAAGCCTGGACCCTTAACACCCACGTCCAGCGGATCGGCGAAGACGTCGGCTAGCTCATATGCAGTGCACGCACAGTACCATGCAGGTGCAACCGACTCATGCGAAGTGAACGGCAGCAGGACAGGCCCCTGGCTCGTGCCACTCGCGTATTAGGAAAACAAAGCAAACTTTAAAGTAAATAACAATCTCCCCCTTACTTATGAGTCTTGATTTTGAGCACTCAAATCTTTCTTTTAGGCTGCTCGAAGCACTCCTTCCCGAGTGCCTTTGTCAACACATCTGCAAGTTGATCCTTTGTGCTTGTGTGTTCAATCTCAATGTTTCCACGCTCCAAACATTCACGAATGAAGTGGAACATCACATCAATGTGCTTGCTACGATCATGTAACACTGGGTTATTTGCCAAAGCAATCGCCGACTGATTATCAACTTTGATCACTGGAACTGTTTCCTTGTGATCAATTAATTCTTCAAGCAACCTCTAGAGACACACAGCTTGACATGCTGCCGCTGCACCAGCTATATATTCTGCCTCACATGTTGATTGTGCTACAACCCTCTGTTTCTGACAGCCAGGTAATTGGACTCTCTCCCAGGAAGAAAAGAACTCCCGTTGTACTTTTTCTATCATCTATGTCCCCTGCAAGATCGCTGTCACTATAACCCACCAGTTTCATATCTTTTGTACCTCTGGTGTAAAACAACCCATACTCCGTAGTTGCAGCAACATAGCGTAGTATATGCTTGAGACAAGCCATGTGATCTCCCTTCGGATCTTCCATAAATCTGCTGAGGTAACCAGCACTAAATGAAAGATCAGGACATGTGTGAAGCAAATACCTGAGGCTTCCGATCAGGCTTCGAAATTGTGTTGCATCCACCATTGGTGAAGTGCTTTGTTTTGACAGTTTCAGCCTTGGTTTCATTGGCGTTGCACAACCACTGCAGTCGACCATGCCTGCTCTTTCAAGCAGCCTTCTAGCGTATGTGCTTTGACACAATTCCATGCCATCTTCCTTTTGCTTAACCTCAATGCCAAGATAATAGGATAAAGCACCCAGATCACTCATCTTGAATATTTGCTTCATCTCCCTTTTGAATAGCTCCAGATCCCCAAGTGGCCCCCCCACAATCAGTAGGTCGTCAACATAGACACCTACTATATGTCTGAGACCCTCTTTCCTTCTAGTATAGAGTCCATGTTCAGACTTACATTTCTTGAATCCCATGTTGCTGAGACTCATGTCCAGCTTCGAATTCCAGGCTCGAGGAGTTTGTCGGAGTTCGTAGAGGGCTTTGTGAAGTTTTAGCACCATGTTTTGACATCCCTCAGCGGTAAATCCTGGTAGTTGCTTGACATAGATTTCTTCAGCAAGATCACCATTCAAGAATGCCGATTTTACATCCATGTGATGTACCAGCCAGCCAAAATGTGCCGACAATGCAAGCACCAGACGTACCGACTCTGTTCTGGCCACAGGTGCAAAAAACTTCAAAATCAATACCTTGCCTTTGAACAAAGCCTTTTGCAACTAGTCAGGATTTGTGTTTGACAACACTTCCCTTCTCATCTCGTTTGAGTTTGAACACCCACTTCAGATCAATAGCACGATGTCCTTGTGGAAGGTCTGTGAGTGACCAAGTCTTGTTTTCCTCAATAGACATCATCTCCTCTAACATGGCAACACGCCAAGCTTTGTTGCACTTAGCTTCTTCAACAGACACTGGTTTCTCATTGATGGACAACATTAGCCTGGTGATGACGTCGCACTCAACAACTTCTTGTGGTATATCTGTCCCAAGAATTTTGCTGAGCCGACGAAATCTAAGTGGAGCATCATCATGGTCGGCATCAAGATGATGGTGTTCTCATGTTGACGATCCCGAGATATCCCCGCACGACACAGCTGGTGTGGCATCAAGTGTTGGAGTCATACTAACCCCCTGTGTCATCGTTCTTGGTGATGGATTTGGAGCAGGTCCTGATGACGATGATGAATCATGTTCCAAGGCATCATCTCCACTCCAGTTGACGTTGCCGAACGTGATATACTCCACACTGAACACATCATCAGCACCACGATCACCTTCGCCAGAAGGTCCCCATTCCCATGCCCGATCTTCTTCGAACACTGCATCACGTGACACAACAACACGTCACGTTGCAGGATTATAGAACCTCCAGGCTTTGCTCCCTGGTTCATAGCCTACAAACACCATGGGCGTGCTTCTATCTTCAAGTTTCGCTAGGCGTTTCATTCCCTGTTTGACATGGGCAACACAACCAAAAGTTCGGAAGAAATGAACAGCTGGTTTTGAGCCATACCAAGCTTCATAGGGTGTTCTCCCTTCAAGACTTTTTGTTGTTGAACGATTCAGAACAAATACTGCAGTAGAGACGGCCTCCCCCCAAAACCAGCCTGGTATGGACATTGCTTTCAGCATACTTCTTGCCATCCCCATGATCGTTTGATTTCTTCTCTCCACAACCCCATTCTGCTGTGGAGTGTATGGAGCAGTGAGTTGTCTCCTCACGCCTTCCTCAGAACAATACTCCATAAATGCACGCACCGTGAATTCTCCGCCACGATCAGTGCGTAGCGTTCCCAGTTTTTCTCGAGCTTCACCTTCTGCACACGCTTGGAATATCTTTAACATATTTGCAGCTTGATCCTTGGACTCCAGCAATAGCAACCACATGTACCGGCTTAAGTCATCAACAAGCAGGAAAAAGAACTTATTACCGCTCGGTGTTGTAGGAGTAACTGGTCCACACAAATCGCCATGCACCAACTCAAGTTTTCGCTCTGCACGATAACTTGACTCCCCTGGGAACGCTAGTCGGCGCTGTTTCCCCACCATGCAACTGTCACAAACTTGATAAACTGGATCAATGTGAGGAAGTCCACGTACCATGTCTTCCTGTGTCATACGTCGGAGTGCCCTAAAATTTAGGTGCCCAAATCTGGTGTGCCAGCGCCACGCCGTTCGGTTGCCTTGCGCTGCCAATCAGACCGACGTGCCGATGCTTGCAGTGAGTATGTACAGCCGATCATCCCCGTGTTCCACCTTGACAAGCAGACGACCATGCGAATCCCAGATCCTCATCCATCCATCTTGCACCAGGATCTTGTACCCATCTTGGTCCATCTGCCCAAGACTAATAATGTTGGCTGTGAGACGAGGTATGAAATATACTCCTGTGAGTGCCCGGTGTCCACCCTTCTTGTTCTTGAACAGAATTGCCCCTCGCCCTTCGATGTCTGTTGCTGATCCATCCCCAAACCGAACTGTTCCACGCACTTTGGTGTTCAGTTCTGAAAATGCACTCCGGGCACCAGTCATGTGATTCGTGGCACCTGAGTCCAGAATCCATCTGGTGCTGTTTCTCTCCCCATCACCTTCAAGTTGGACATGCAGCCGATCTTCATCCAGATGAACTTTCTTGGCTGATTGAACGATTGCCGAAACTTGGTCTGTCATCAGAGCTCCTGACCCGGTCGACACAACCTTGTCGCAGGTAGTAGTTTTGGCCATCATCAGTGTGGTTTCAACCTCTCCTTCCACGTTCGCCGAGTGCGCTTGTTCGTCCTTCTTCTTCTTGCGACACTCCCTTGCCCAGTGCCCCTTCCTCCCACAATAGAGGCACTCGTCATTGGCAGTGTTTCGGCCTGCACCACATCCACCATGTGTTCGCCCACGACCACGTCCACGTCCGCGGTTCTTCTCTGAGTTGGACGAACTTTCCTTCTTGCGATCTGAACCTGCACTCCCCGTCAACTTGAGCCTCGGGGACAGCCGTGCCACCAGTTCATCCTCTGTTAGGTTCAGTTTTGCCGATGTGTCGCCGCCAGTATTGCTAGTACCGAGTCTTTCCTCCATGGCTTTAAGTCGTCTGATCAGCTCATCTACTGTTACCTCACTCAGATCGAGCAAGGTCTCAATAGCCGCAGCTATCTGCTTAAACTTGGGAGGCACAGCTTGCAGAAACTTCCGCACCACTTCTTCAGTATACCCATTACCGAGTGTCTCAAGCTGAGATGCGAGATGACTGATGCGAACGCCAAACTCATCCACCGTTTCCCCGTCGCGAAACTTGAGTGCATCAAACTCCCAATGAAGGGTACTTGCACGCGCCTTGCGCACGCGATCAGCACCCACATTGCGCAACTTAATCGCATCATATGTGATCTTGGCTGTCTCTTTTCTTGCGACAATCCCCATCAACTCTGGCGGAGCTGCTTTGGCAAGAACCTCCAGAGCCAGACGATCTTCGACATAGTCGTCCGTGCCGAGACTCACCGCCGTCCACAGGCCTCTTGCCTGCAGCATCAAACGCATCAGCGCCGCCCAGTCGTGGTAGTTTGCCTTGGTGAGCATCGGAAAAGAGCCGCTGCTGCCGCCTTCCTTGGTGATCTTGTGTATCACCAGCGAACCCGAGCCTCCTCCGGTCCTCCCGGAGCTCTCCGGCGGCGTGAAGTCCCTCCATGGACGTCGAGGCAGCGAGGAAGATCGATGTCGCGACATCAGCGCCCAATCGATCGCTCTGTCACGGTTCCAGGCAGCAAACCGGGCTCTGGTACCAATTGTTAGGTATTACGATCACTCGGCTCACCTCTCGTGCTCTCTGCCGTGAAGAACGAAGGACGGAGAGAGAGCTCGTACGTGGTTGGGACTCCGGGAATTTTTGTGAGCAGCCTCATAACTCGCAGCTTCTCATTTTCTTGTTATAATCAACTCAAAGCGATAACAGAAACGTGATGCATGCTAACCCGATCTCTCCACCAAGCCTGAACCCTTAACACCCACGTCCAGCAGATCAGCGAAGACGTCGGCTAGCTCACATGCAGTGCACACACAGTACCATGCAGGTGCAACCGACTCATGCGAAGTGAACGGCAGCAGGACAGGCCCCTGGCTCGTGCCACTAACGTATTAGGAAAACAAAGCAAACTTTGAAGTAAATAACACAAATTTCAAAGCAAGCTAGAGGCAGGAGGGGAGGAAGAACACCAAATCTCAATTCTGACACACAGACCCAACATATTGAAGGGCATTTTTGTCCATTCATCATATTTCTGTCATATTTTAATGTCCATGGTGTCTTCTAGCAAATTACCACAAAGGAGTAGTGCCCGCAAGCAAAATCAATATTATCATCTAGCTAATTCTATATTTGAAGGGTGTCTGAGAGCAAATTTTGCCTAAATGTTGTACACTAGTTTGATTGAGAACCTATTACCATCAAAACATAACAATTCGTGGATGGGGGTGGTCCGAAAATTCTGGTATTAGTGCATACATATATAAGAATCAAGTTACACACCAACGCATTCTATCCCATGCTTATCGCCTTTTCACATCACTTTTATCTTCTTGCAACGAATTGAAGAGCCTTCCTCATACACGCAAAACCACAAATGAGAAGAAATATATCCTCAGTGTTGTTTCCCCAATCAATCTCTCCTGTTTCCTCACACACAAATCCTATTAGATGTAGGCTACGGGGAATAGATGGCATCTTCACTTAGCCCAACCCCTATCTGACCGCCCGCAATCACCTCGCAGATGACATTCGACCTCAAGTTCTCACCTGCTCTCTCTTCCCCCCCCCCCCCCCATAACTGACCAGTATCTTTCTTGTTGGATTCTCGATGTGTTCTCCCCCACCCTGCCCTCTTTCCTCCATCTCTGATGATTTCTTCCACCGGATCCGCCTCCATACCAATGCATATATGCATCTCGTCAGATCTCATCACATTTGCACTCCTATCAATGAGGGCATCTAGTCAAGGAGAGGAGGGTCGCAAGGGGCTATCATATACTATCCCTCCCCCCTCCTCTCTCTCAATTGCCAGCCACATGCCTGGACGCTATTGCTAGGTGAGAAATTCCTAGGGTTGTACCACTCATATATGGCACCCTCAAGATCTAACTAAGGATGGGAGTCAGGTATGGACACCACTGGTAGGTGAGTCATCCCTAGTGCTATATCACTTTTACGGATACCTCCTAATTTTCTCAACGATGGGAGTCTGAGAAAGCATTGTTGTGGAACAGGCCAGTGTCCACTCTTTTAACTTCAAACACTTTTTTCCAAATATGTTTTGTGATTCTTTTTCTCTTCATAGTTCTACTCTTTGAATCATTATTCAAGGTTTTCTGATTCAATTTTGTTGGCTAATAGGTACTTGCAACAATAATTTGGTATGAAGCAATTTTTAGTGATCGAGGATGGCGATGGACCTTTCCAATTCCAGGTACTCAAAACCTGAGCTTGTTCCAATGATTGTTTTGGGTTTTGACAGGGTTCTGGGCCTAGAATCCTGGGGAAGTGGTGAGGGAGCATCTCACGAGGGATGACGGAGTAGGCCCGAGTCCGGACTCGGGAGGAGGTGCGACAAGGAGCCTAGAGCCGACCCATGGGCAGGACGTAAGACTCATCCCCAAGGCGACCTGGAAAGAAAGTCCGAGTCTGACCTCGGGTTGGAGAGAAGCAGGTGGCCTTCAATGCAGGGCAGACGCCGCCTCAGCCAAGTGGAAGGGTAATCGAGTACCCCGTTGGCTCCAGCATTGAATTCCCTTCACCTCCGACGGGACCAAACAGGAGTGAAGTGGGGGCACGTGTGCGCCTCGGTATGGACCACTCCCCAGCGACGAGACGGGAGCAGGAGCGGCAGTTGGCCATGAGTACGGCAGCACCATCCAGTGCCCTGTCAAACAGACGACAAAACAAGCCATCTTGTGCCCACGACTCGCCTCCCCTCTGCAACACAGAGGGGGATGAGAAAGAGAGAGAACAAAGGACAAAGAGTCAGAGAATAAATAGAGAGACCTGTCGGTTCGAAAAGGCAAGCTCTCGCACTTGTAAGAACAACCCCCATGCTTAAGTAAGAACAAGCGAGACACTCCGGCTGGACGTAGGACATTCTTGCCCGAACAAGGAGAATACCTCTTGTGTTCTTAGCTAGGCTACCTCGAGGTAGAACGTGCGGTACATCTGATTACTAGTATGAAGTCCGAAACACCGACAGTTGGCGCGCCAGGTAGGGGGACTACCGCGTGTTCTTTTTCCACCACCTCGATGGCTTCCCCACGACCAACTCTCGCAGCCGGCATGAAGATATCCTTCATCGACCTCGACTTTGTCACCGTCGATGACGGTCTTCTAGAGTAAGCCCTTGCACGGCTCCCGAGTCGGATCGCACGACCATGGAGTCGCGACCCACTCGCCCACAACGCGAGTGTCCCTCGGGTCCCCGGGGGATGACAGATTGCCTTGCCCCTGAAAGGCGTGCCTATCCGTAGATCCGGGGGAACATCGCCAACGAACTCACCCCCTCACAAGGAGATGGCCAAGACCGCCTCATAGACTCCCCACGACGCCTAGAAAGCCGATATTGCCATCACAACCATCGCGTCGCCTCTCCGCTAGTACAAGAACAAGATCACGTTCAACCCGGCTCACCATCCTGCCCATCTTTTGCAAGCTGGGCACTGACCCTTAATCGTGGACCCAATAGTTGGCACCAAGCGTCTAACCAAGGTGATGATGGATGGCGGGAGCGGCCTCAACATCTTGTATGCCAAGATTCTTGATGATATGGGGATACCACGTTCCCACCTCCAGCCGGCCCAAGCGCATTTCTACGGTGTCATTCCTGCCAGACAGGTGATGCCACTCGGAGTAATCGACCTCCCAGTCACCTTCGGGGGGTGAGGCAAATTTCTGCACTGAGACCCTCACTTTTGAAGTCCCTGAGTGCGAGAGTTCCCTTCACGCCGTACTAGGACGGCCATGCTACGCAAAGTTCATGGCCATCGCAAGCTACACATATCTGAAGGTGAAGATGTCCGGCAATAAGGGAGCCATCGTCGTACAATCAAACGTATGACAAGCCTTTGTGTGCAAACGAATCGTGTGTGAGGTGGCATCAATAGCGGTCGCGGCAGCACAGCTCAGCGAGCTTCAGAAAAACGGAACGCAAAGCGCGCCCGAACGCAACACCGCATCCAGAACCTTCCATCCTGCGGAGGATACGAAGGAGGTTTGGATCGACCCAGAAGACCCATAAAAGACAATTCGGGTAGGCACTTCCCAAGGCCAAGAACGGGAGGCTGAGCTCACCGAGTTCCTGCGTTCCAACCAGGACATCTTCGCCTGGCGACCCTCAGACGTGACAGGCATCCCCCGAGAAATTGCTGAGCACACCGTCAACATCAAGCCGCGCTCTCAGCCCGTCAAGCAAAAGTTGTGTGGCTCGATGAACGGAAGCGACAAGCCATTATGAGGGAGATCAACAAACTTCTATCAGCTGGTTTCGTTGAAGAGGTGCAGCACCCCGAGTGGTTAGCCAACCCCGTACTCATTAAAAAGAAGAGCGGGGAATGAAGGGTGTGTGTTGACTACACAAGCTTTAACAAAGCATGTCAGAAGGATCCTTTCCCATTGCCTCACATCGATCAGGTCATTGACGTCACCGCAGGGAGCGAATCCCTGTGCTTCCTCAATGCTTACTCAGGATAACACCAAGTCTCCCTCTGCAAAGGAGAACAGCCAGCCACGGCATTCATCACTCCCTACGGCTCCTACTTCTATGTGAGGATGCCCTTCGGACTGAAAAATGTGGGAGCCACAAACCAGCGGCGCATGCAGAAGTGTTTCCAGCGGCAGATCGGGTGAAATCTTGAGCTCTACGTCGACAACATCGTCGTAAAGTTGAAGAAAGCGTCCATCCTTATCCCTTACCTTGAAGAGACCTTCACTAATTTCCGCCGCAATAACATTAAGCTCATCCCACCGAAATGAGCAGGAGGTTCCCCACACGGAGCATCTCTCTACGCCCGTTGGCAGATTTCCACCTTGCTGCCCTCAGCCTACACCTATAAATCGGTGCGTTATGCCTCGACGCCCGGAGGTTTAGGCTACATCGGTTTATCGGGGCCCATATATCCGATATGCCTTCGATACGTTCAATACTTGTTCAGCAGGGCCGCACACGGATCGGTCTCAATCGACACGGACAGGGTTTCACACATAAGACTTTCTCTTGCTGCGCCCTAGCCCCTGCCTAGTCTCATTTTCATTACTAAAGTGATCTCACATCACTCGAACCAAACCCGCGTGTCCCAAAACTAAGTCGCAAGTAGATTCCAACTACTCGACTTGTACCGAAGTCCTATGAATCATTAAGCATAGCCTGTCTACGCGAGGTCTTAGACACTACCCTCACTCTTGTGGAAAAATTCTGGTTATGCAAGTGGGGTTCCATTCATCCTACACCTAATGCACATTCATACGTCACACTAGACATGTGAACAAAGCAAAAACTTCATAAAGGAGGTTAATGCAAACCGGGGCTTGCCTTGTTTCTGCTGGTCAGGGGTTAGTTCTTCTTCCGGAAGGAGGAAGTCCAGCACTTCCGGAGTCTCTTCGCCTTCAGCGACTACACGTTAATGAAATACTACATGTCAATTTAAATGCAATGTGTAACTTGAATACATAATACTAATAACTCTGGCTAACCCTCCCCTTTGGTCCTGAAATTTTTATGGTGGCTTGGTAGGGTCCTAACCAGAGTCTTGACCAAGTTTCATTTGAAGCAAAGTTCATTTGAACCTTGTACAAATAAAAGACTATGTGGTCATTATTTGAGCCTCTAACTAATTCCAGGGGTTTTCATGGCTCCAACCATTACTTTCTGGAAACTAGAATTTAAGATGGTTCTAATGGAATTGGTTTCATGTCATTTGCAGAATTCTACTGAAAGTTATGCCCTAATTAAGATTTGAGAAAATCTGAAAAATGTTTCTGTACATTTTTATATTTTCTCAGGGCAGTTCACTTAATCACCCCATTAGGGGGACTAAATGAACTTGGATGAGTCTGAAAATTTTACTGTGACCCAAGGATTTTCCAATGACCCTCTCAGCCAAAATTCTTAACCGGAGGTCGGCGTCGAGCACCGCCCTGGAATTGGGCTTGCCCGCTGCTCTGCTGCCCCTGGGGACAGTCCTTCGCGAAGTGGCCCGCCTGGCCACACGTGAAGCAAGTGAAACGTGGTGGTCCCCCGCTGATCGGTGGATGGAAATCCGGGGCGTTTTGTGGCGGTGGGAACGCCCGGGGTGCCATCTTCTGCTGCTGCTGTCTCGGCGGTGGCATCGGCGGTCGGAACGGGGGTGCTTGGAAAGAACGTCCCCCGAACTGTTGGGGTCGCGCCGGTGGACGCCACTGCTGCCCGGATGGTGTCCGATACACCATGCGGTACTTCTGGGGAGCGCCACCCCCACTACTAGGTGGAGCGCTGCGCTTCCGCTGCTCAGCTGCCAACTCCTGCTGAGCGTCCTCTTGCATAATCGCGGCATTGACTAGGTCGTTGAAGGTGCCGCGATTCCACTGAACGAGGTGTGTCTTCATCTCGGGGTGTAACCCCCGATAGAAATGTTCCCGCTTCTTCTCTTCAGTGGAGATGTAGTGTGACGCATATCGCGCCAGATGATTGAAGGCACGGTAGTAGTCATGAGCACTCCTCCCGCCCTGCTTCAGCTCCAAGTATTCTTGGAACTTCCTCTTCATTATTCTGGGAGGAATGTGATAGGCGCGGAACGCCTCCCGGAACTCTTCCCACTCCACGGCATGGCCAGCCGGACGTGAGGCGGCATAATTCGCCCACCACGCACCAGCGGCACCATGAAGCTGCTGCGCTGCAAACAGAGCCTTCTGCCGCACCGTTCATTGGAGCAGCCCAAACTTGGACTCGATTGTCTGTAGCCAGTTGTCGGCCTCCAGTGGTTCTTAAACTTCTGTGAACACTGGAGGGTGCGTACTCATGATGTCCGAGTACGACACCTCACGGGGCTCACGGGGCCCCCTCTCTTGACGTCCCCCCCGCCTGGGACGTATTCTGCATGATCGTGCGGAGCAGGTCGGTCTGCTCCTCACGACCCCCCACCAGTGCCGCTATCACATCCGCTAGAGTAAGCGGAGGCGGCGGTGGTGGCTGCTGCTGCGGGGTGCTCTCGTGGGCCGGTGGCTGGGAGTCATCACCTCCCTGTTGGCTAGAGCCATCAACCTCGTGCGTGGTCCTAGTGCGAACCATCTGCAACCATACGACAATAAACATCAGTCCCGCAACATATTGCATGCAGTCCAATAAAAATAGGCGTAAAAACATAATGACAATGAAACATGCGATACATCTCATATGTAGATAATGTAATAACTTTGCACAAGCTACACCATTACCAGACCAAACACAAGCTAGTTTAATCCAACTTGATGAACCTCCTCTTTGGAAGCTCACCACAACTAGGTTCGGTCACTACGAGACGTTACTATCGCGTTGTCATCACGTATACCACCCTTTTACCTTAAATACGACACAAACATGGTCTCTAGTAAAAGAAACTTGAGTGAGACCTATACTCAAATCTTTCACTAGTTGAAGATAACCCCTCATGAGTATTTTCTACCCCATTGGGAGTACTCAAACCCCCTCTAGGGTACAACAATCTCTCAAATGAGTTCAACTGTCATTTCTCTGCCAGAATGACCAGTTTCTACATATCCAAGATTTTGATCTGGTTCTAGGCATCTTCATGACTCAATCTGAATACCAAAGTTAAAGTTAACTCCAGTATCTTTCCAACGAGTACTTCTTTGCCCTCAGATCAGCTATGTTTAAAAAGTTATGGTAATTCAAAGTCAGCAGAATTTCTAGAAGAATTTTAACAGCACCTCCCTGGGGAAGTTGCCGTTTTCAACTCTGATTCCCACTAAATTCTGTGCTGAAATTTCAGAAACTTTGAATTGCAAAGATGTAACACATCTTCTACTCTTTCTAAGGATGTATCATATGACAATTTTAGATTTTTCTACTGGGAGTTATGTTTGAAAAACAGAACAGTCCAGAGAGTGTTTAACTCTGCCCTGATTCTGGACAGTTTATATCCCTCTGGAACTTAAGCCATCTTAAGGTGAGTTTCAGCTCTGGAAGTCTACAACAAAATTGTAGAGTACTTGAATACCTTTCCAGAACTATATACCACACCTCCCTGGGCTAAAAGACCTGTGAGTTATGACCTGTTGAAGATCAGCAAACTTGCTGCCCAAAACAGAGCACTCTGTTTTTCAGTTTTTGAGAACTACACTCATCACCCTCCAACTTTTCTACCCAACCAGGCCCTAGATGTTGAACCTAGTGATTTTTAATTCCTTGTTATCATTATTTTTCATGCATATGCCTATGATATCTCGGTACTACATTCCTCACAAAAGAAAATCCTAACCGGATTATACCGGCATATACGTCTCAAGTGTGGCACTAAACGGTCTCTCGCACATGTTTGCTACACGGATACATACGTGGTTAGTACCTGCAGAAGACCACACAAATGTTGATGCACTTAAGGGTTATTCATTTCAGGCAGGACCATATTTAAAAGTAAATACAAACGCCCGTATCATTGCCATACGGCCGTCCTTGAGTTAAGTCACGTCTCAAGGTACGTGATCGTGTTTCAACACCACACGACGGGGAATCCAAGTATGTCATGAACGGGTCGTCACGGTTGGGAATGTTATCAACCCAACAGATATCACCTACTGCCCTGCAGGGCACGCCGATGGCAAGCGCTGCGTATGTCCTCCTGGGCTATTTCTAGACGAACACACTCGCGTTACTGACCACGCGATGGGGTCTCCACTTACTTGCCTAATGCACGCTAGGGATCAGCGTTTCATATGAACTCAGGAACATGAAGAGTCCAAGAGTTTCATATTGACGTCTCACACCAAGCTGTGAGACCTATCCCTGAACCACGTTCCTCGTCAGGGGAGCTAACCGAAATTGAACCGCTTTCGGTGGCGTTACTTACCAATCTTACCAGAGCGTAGGTGCGTCGTTACATCATTAAAATTCAGAATTATAACACATAGGTTAGTATTTTCCACTTTAAGTACTATGCTAGTATAGTCCTTACTTGGGCAACTACCGAATCCTCACCATAATCCTAAGTTTTCCCATAATACAGTCCTTAAGTACTATGCTATCCCCAATGCAGCTCTGATACCAGGCTGTGGCGGACCGGGATCCGCTCATCCAGGATCGTAGAGGGTGGTGCCGCACGATGCGACACCCGACAGCACACGTCATAAGAACACAATATATTACATGGGAAAAACAACTGAACTGTACAAATAGGTACAAACTTTAGTTACAAACTATTGTTTATATTACACAGCGGAAGTCTAAATTACACAACTCACGCCCGCCTATCTAGCAAAAGTTGGTTGCCCAGCCCTAGGACAACCCACACTAGCTGCACGTTTCAGCTCAACGCGGCGTGTACGGCTCCCACTCAGCCGTAGTCCCCGACGGAGGGTATCCCTCGCCGGTGGACTCGTAACCCGAGTCCGTGGGTGGCTCCTCACCTGAAAACACTTAAGCAGCAACTGTGAGCACGAGGGCACAACAAGACTTAACCGACTCACCTAGGCATGAAACTCTACATGAGGGGTACAGAGAACATGGGATAGTAATGGTGCATCAAATGGGCGCGCCTATAAGTTCATCCTTAGTTCATCTTTTAGTCACAAATTAACAGTTCGGGAATCTGAAATTTAGTAAGCAATATTTGGTGGCACACATGTAGCAATACAATTATATCATAACACCAATATTGAATCATAACATTTCATACATTAGTCTACGTTACGACGCAGTGAACAAGTGGTACTCATCACCGCGAGGGACGGCGAATCGACTCGATATACACCTGCAAGGAAACCCAAAGAGCACGTCACGTACGCCCACCCGTGGAGCTGCACAGCACGCTCACTCGATGTCGTACGGGACAACCTTTCACCCAACAGCCCAAACGTCGAACCGGTCGCACCGAAACGAGCAGGAGGTACCCCACACGGAGCATATCTCTATGCCCGTTGGCAGATTTCCACCTTGCTGCCCTCAGCCTACACCTATAAATCGGTGCGTTATGCCTCGACGCCCGGAGGTTTAGGCTACATCGGTTTATCGGGGCCCATATATCCTATATGCCTTCGGTACGTTCAATACTTGTTCAGCAGGGCCGCACACGGATCGGTCCTCAATCGACATGAACAGGGCTGCGCACACAAGACTTCCTCTTGCTGCGCCCTAGCCCCTGCCTAGTCTCATTTTCATTACTAAAGTGATCTCACATCACTCGAACCAAACCCATGTGTCCCAAACCTAACTCGCGAGTAGATTCCAACTACTCGACTTGTACCGAAGTCCTATGAATCATTAAGCATAGCCTGTCTACGCGAGGTCTTAGACACTACCCTCACTCTTGTGGAAAAATTCTGGTTATGCAAGTGGGGTTCCATTCATCCTACACCTAATGCACATTCATACGTCACACTAGACATGTGAACAAAGAAAAAACTTCATAAAGGAGGTTAATGCAAACCAGGGCTTGCCTTCTTGCTGCTTGTCAGGGGTTAGTTCTTCTTCCGGAAGGAGGAAGTCCAGCACTTCCGGAGTCTCTTCGCCTTCAGCGACTACACGTTAATGAAATACTACATGTCAATTTAAATGCAATGTGTAACTTGAATACATAATACTAATTACTCTAGCTAACCCTCCCCTTTGGTCCTGAAATTTTTTTGGTGACTTGGTAGGGTCCTAACCAGAGTCTTGACCAAGTTTCATTTGAAGCTAAGTTCATTTGAACCTTGTACAAATAAAAGACTATGTGGTCATTATTTGAGCCTCTAAGTAATTCCAAGTGTTTTCATGGCTCCAACCATTACTTTCTGGAAACTAGAATTTAAGATGGTTCTACTGGAATTGGTTTCATGTTGTTTGCGGAATTCTACTGAAAGTTATGCCCTAATTAAGATTTGAGAAAAATCTGAAAAATGTTTCTGTACATTTTTCTATTTTCTCAGGGAAGTTCACTTAATAACCCCATTATGGGGACTAAATGAACTTGGATGAGTCTGAAAATTTTACTATGACTCAAGGATTTTCCTGTGACCCTCTCAGCCAAATTTCAGCATTTT
The DNA here is from genome assembly GCA_030760725.1 of Neostapfia colusana. NCBI lineage: Eukaryota > Viridiplantae > Streptophyta > Magnoliopsida > Poales > Poaceae > Neostapfia > Neostapfia colusana. The sequence continues at coordinate 36,482,452 of JASWHV010000008.1, forward strand.
TCATAAAGTAATTCTCCAGATAAAATTCCCAACAGTTTAAATTTAGGGAATTAATTCTGGAAAACTATTAGGTTTCATGAGCTGAAATTGATATTGCTGGAAAGTACTCAGAATTCTGAGTTCAGCAAAATTTGGTTCATTGAATTTGGAGTTTCCTAGCAAAAGTTCTATTCATTTGAAGTTTGAACTAAAACTGGAAATCCCCAAAATGTTTAAATTCTGCGGGGGGGGGGGGCCCACTCCTTACGCCGGCCCACTCAGAATGCGGCCACACCACGGCCCACGGGGTTTTACCCGCGCTGCCGCACCGAATCCCGGCCGCAAACAGATCCCCGCGCGAGATCAGAGGCTGACCGGTGGACCCGGCCCCCACTTCGTCTACCTCGCGCCATCCCGCAGCTCCCGCGGCGGCGCTTCGCCGGAGCGTTCGCCGCCGGGCGTTCCACCGCCCGACCTTCGATGAAACTTGCCGCCTGTGCCTAACTTGACTAGGAGAACACACTGGTGCACTCACCGAAGCTCGGCAATGGCCGGAACCATGCCTGCGACGGTGATAGAGGTTCTCCCTACTCCGGCGATGTCGCCCGGGCTACTCAGGGCCTTATTCTTCCAACGGTATGCTCCTACAGCTCCGCTGTGGCATGCTGAGCATGAATATGAGCTCGGTTGGCCATGGAAATGGCCGGAACTAGGACCTCACCGTCGACCTAGGCCCGATATCGGCTGTGCTCGGAAAACTTCGAAGAACCGTAATCCTAGCCCATGGTTCTTGCTGGTTTTTGATCCTAGGTGGTCGCGGCAGGGTGTAGATCGTGTGTGTAGCTCGGTATGCCCGGTGATGAGCCAATACCCGTGAATTTTAGGATTTGGTGATGGCTCGGTCTTAAGACTACCGAAACTTCCCCGGCGAAATCCTCCCCCGACAGTACACGAAATGAAGAACGGTTTGGACCAGAAGGATCAGCACCTCAAGGCGTTTCTTTCTTGTGTTGCTCGTCGGGCACGAGAGCGCCTGTGCTGGCCGGACGCCGGCGACCAGAGAGCGGCAAGCGGCAATGAAAATGCTTGCGAGCTGAGGCGGCGGTGGGTGGGAGAACGTCGGTCGGCCGGGGCACCGTGAGAACCACCGAGTGGGTGTCGCGCTGGCGTGTTGACTCGCGGTTTTCCCCATGCGGTGGCCTCGTTCACTCGGGCGAGGGAGCAGGAGGTGTCGAGCGCTAATCGCCGGCTGCCGGATGACTCGCCCGAGCTGCCTTCGGCCTTAAGCCTGCTGACCAGTGGGCCCTCCTCTCCCCCCTAATGTATTTTCCATTTTTCATCTCTGTTTTTGCTGAGAATATCTCCAGCTACTCACAATTGAATGTGAGACTTAATCACCAAGTCATAGTTTAAATTTGGTTTCCCAAATTTGAACTTTGTTTGGCTAAACTTGCTTCATGTTTAAACTGAAATTCAAATTTGATTTTGAATTATTGCAAATTTAGCTCTTGTCAAGATGAACTCCAATGGGGATGAAAATTGGTGGGCTTACTCAGAAGAATATGCTGAGTTTGAATATGAAGCTAACTTTTGAATTCAAGTGATGAAAGTTGCTGCAATTTGAATTTACATTCAAATTGGCCTCTTTTTTCAAATGCCTCCAAAATTGCCTCAAACAGTGTTGGGTTTGCATGAAACTTGGCTTGAACCTTCCCAAGACCTTTCAAGTCCTAGGGTGAGCTCAACCTCTCATATTCATGTGTAGAAATCCTACTTTGTGAAAGTGAAGGCTTTCCCCTCTAATCACTCTTTTGATGGAGGTTACTTGCTCTTCACAAACTTTCACAAGCTATCCACAACAAAAACTGTGGTGTTGTGAGGTGATGAAAAGTTTTTGCAAGTCCCATTTCTTGGGCCTTTACATCCCTCCCCCCTTAAAAGAATCTCGTCCCGAGATTATAAGAGAAGAGACAGCGGTGTGATAGGGACTTACCCGTGCTGAGAAGCCATGAACTCCGGGTAATTGGAGCGAAGGAATTCCTCGCTCTCCCACGTCACTTCTTCGGCGGTGTGGTTGCTCCAGAGTATTTTGTAGAACCACAACGTTCGGCTACGCGTGGTTCGGGCTTTCTCATCAAGAATTTCCACCGGATATTCATCATATGTCAGATCCGGTTGCAGCTCGCCGATGTCTTCGGTAGGAACAACAGCGGTATGCTTCAGACATTTTCTCAGTTGTGAGACATGGAAAACATCATGGACACCGGTAAGAGATATCGGTAGCTCCAATCTATATGCCGTTGGTCCACACTTCTCGGTGATAGCATAGGGTCCGATGAAATGGGGAGCGAGCTTCCCCTTCACACCGAACCGGTGCACGCCCTTCATCGGAGACACGCGGAGGTACACGTGTTCACCGATGTCAAAGTGCAACGGTCTACGCCTCTTATCAGCGTAGCTCTTCTGCCGGGATTGAGCGGCCTTCAGGTTGGCTTGAATCGTCCGGACGCGCTCTTCGACGTCGTTCACCACATCAACCCCGAATGTGACCCTTTCACCGGACTCGCACCAGTTTAATGGGGTGCGGCATTTGCGACCATAGAGAGCTTCGTAGGGTGCCATCTTGATACTCGCCTGATAACCGTTGTTGTATGAGAATTCCGCCAATGGCAGGTGATTATCCCAGTTCCTACTGTGGTGGATGGCACATGCTCTCAACATGTCTTCTAATACTTGGTTCACCCTCTCTGTTTGCCCATCGGTCTGAGGGTGATAGGCGGAGCTCCTAATCAGCTTGGTACGCAATGAAGCGTGTAGCTGCTCCCAAAAGCGAGATACAAATAATGCACCTCGATCCGAGACGATGGTCTTGGGTACCCCATATAAGCACAGAATCTTTGCTATGTACAGCTCCGCATATTTGCCGGCATTGTAACGTGTATTCACCGGGATGAAGTGAGCCGTCTTGGTTAACCGATCGACGATTACCCAAATGGAATCATGTTTGTTGGACGTTAGGGGCAATCCCACAATGAAATCCATGCTCACATCTTCCCATTTCCATGCCGGGAGCTTCAGGGGTTGCAACAGCCCTGATTTCTTCATATGATCAGCTTTCACTCGTCTACACGTATCACATTCGGATACGTACTATGTTACCTCCCGCTTCATCCGCGTCCACCAAAATTTCTTTTTCAAATCTTGGTACATTTTGTTGCTGCCCGGATGAGTGGAGTATTTAGACAAGTGAGCTTCATCGAGGATCTTTTTCCTCAACTCCATATCCTAGGGTACGTCTATGCGGTCATTGAACCATAGCGTCCCCTCATCATCCTTCCGGAAACATTTGATCTCCCCGTTGTCTATCCGTCTCCGGAGATGTGCCATGCCTTTATCAGTCTTCTGAGCTGCAATGATGTCCTCCCTAATAGTAGGGATGAGGGCAAGGTTGTAAAGCGCCCCATAAGGAACCAAGTATAAACTCGGCTCTTCCTCCTCCACCGGTGTAATGGTGAGGTGATGGACATGTGATTTCCGACTCAGCGCGTCGGCAACCACATTCACCTTGCCGGGGTGGTAATGAATCTCAATTTCATAATCTTTGATCAGTTCTAACCACCTCCTTTGCCTCATGTTCAGCTCCTTCTGGGTGAAAATGTATTTCAGGCTCTTGTGGTCGGTGTAGAGATGCACCAAATTCCCCAGGAGATAGTGCCTCCACATTTTCAGCGCCAAAACCACTGCAGCAAGCTCAAGATCATGAGTCGGATAGTGCTGCTCATGGTTCCGAAGTTGGCGTGAGCCATATGCGACCACACGTCCTTCCTGCATCAACACGCAGCCGAGCCCAATACCAGACACGTCACAATACACGTCGAAGGGCTTTGTTGTATCCGGCTGAGCTAAGACCGGGGCTGTGGTGAGATGCTTCACCAATGCTTGGAACGCTCCTTCACACGCCGTGTTCCAAACATTTTTCGTCCCTTTCTTCAGAAATTCTGTCATCGGCTTAGCGAGCTTGGAGAAGCTTGGAATGAATCTCCGATAGTATCCCGCTAACCCGAGGAAGCTTCTGACTTCATGAACTGAAGTGGGAGCTTTCCATTTCAGCACTTGCTCTATTTTGCTTGGGTCAACCGCAATGCCTTCCGCTGAGATGATATGTCCCAAGAATGGCACTTGGCTGATCCAAAACTTGCATTTGCTGAACTTAGCATAGAGCTTGTGGTCTTGCAATCGTTGAAGAACGATCCTCAAGTGTTCGGCATGTTTGGCTTCTGTCTTGGAGTAAACCAAGATATCGTCGATGAACACTACCACGAACTTGTCCAGCTCCGGCATGAACACCAAGTTCATGAGATACATGAAATGGGCCGGAGATTTTGTGAGGCCAAAGGACATGACGAGATATTCATATAATCCATATCTCGTCGAGTAGGACGTCTTCGGGATATCCTCCGCCCGGATCTTTATCTGGCGATATCCAGAGCGAAGGTCCATCTTCAAGAACACACTTGCACCCACAAGTTGATCAAACAATATGTCGATGCGGGGCAGTGGGTACTTATTCTTGATGGTGACGGCGTTGAGCGGCCGGTAGTCCACACACAGCCTCAAGGTTTCATCCTTCTTCTTCACAAATAGCGCCGAGCATCCCCAAGGCGAGGAACTCGGCCTAATGAAACCTTTGCTCAACGGATCATTGAGCTGTTCTTTTAATTCAGCCAGCTCGTTTGGAGCCATTTTATATGGTCTCCGTGATATGGGCGTAGTCCCGGGTGCAAGCTCAATCTTGAACTCGACATCCCGTTCAGGTGGCATGCCCGGAAGATCATCCGGGAACATGTCGGGGTACTCCCGGACTACGGGGATGTCCTCTAACTTGAGAGCTTCAGTATTGTTGATCGCTGAAACCTCCCGGACTGGATTATCTAATAAGAGGGACTGCGGACGGTGTAGTGGGGAGTTGAGGTAAACCGTCCGTGCTAAAGTTTCCAGGACAGCGCCATGGTAGCTTAGCCATGACATTCCCAAGATTGCATCAATGTTCTGCCCCTCAAGGATAATCATAGTGGTGGGATATATCTTCCCACCTAAGCACAGTGGTGCTTTTGGAACCATCATAGTTGCTGAAATCTTTCGTCCCGGTGAGCAGATCTAATAAGAACACTCGGTTGGAAAGGCTTCCAGCTGATGCTTAACCACATATGATGCACTTATAAAGTTGTGGGTTGCACCAGAATCAAAAAGTATGATGATGGCTTGATTGTTGAGAGTAAACATACCCGCCAGCACGTTCTCTCCCTCCGTGGCGTCCTGATTGTCGAGGTTGCGGGCACCCCCAGTCCGCTCACCAACCTTCTTAACCGGAGGTCGGCCTCGGGCACCGCCCTGGAATTGGGCTTTCCCGCTGCTCTGCTGCCCCTGGGGACAGTCCTTCGCGATGTGGCCCGCCTGGCCACACGTGAAGCAAGTGAAACGGGGTGGCCCCCCGCTGATCGGTGGACGGAAATCCGGGGCGCGTTGTGGCGGTGGGAACGCCCGGGGTGCCGTATGCTGCTGCTGCTGTCTCGGTGGTGGCATCGGCGGTCGGAACGGGGGTGCTTGGAAAGAACGTCCCCCGAACTGTTGGGGTCGCGCCGGTGGACACCACTGCTGCCCGGATGGTGTCCGATACACCATGCGGTACTTCTAGCGAGCGCCACCCCCACTACTAGGTGGAGCGCTGCGCTTCCGCTGCTCAGCTGCCAACTCCCGCTGAGCGTCCTCTTGCATAATCGCGGCATTGACTAGGTCGTTGAAGGTGCCGCGATTCCACTGAACAAGGTGTGTCTTCATCTCGGGGTGTAACCCCCGATAGAAATGTTCCCGCTTCTTCTATTCAGTGGAGATGTAGTCTGACGCATATTGCGCCAGAGGATTGAAGGCATGGGAGTATTCATGAGCACTCCTCCCGCCCTGCTTCAGCTCCAAGAATTCTTGGAACTTCCTCTTCATTATTCCGGGATGAATGTGATAGGTGCGGAACGCCTCCCGGAACTCTTCCCACTCTACGGCATGGCCAGCCGGATGTGAGGCGACATAATTCGCCCACCACGCACCAGCGGCACCGTGAAGCTGCTGCGCTGCGAACAGAGTCTTCTGCCGCACCGTACATTGGAGCAGCCCGAACTTGGACTCGATTGTCCGTAGCCAGTTGTTGGCCTCCAGTGGTTCTTCAGCTTCCGTGAACACTGGAGGGTGCGTACTCATGAAGTCCGAGTACGACACCTCACGGGGCTCACGGGGCCCCCTTTCTTGACGTCCCCCCGCCTGGGACGTATTCTGCACGATCGTGCGGAGCAGGTCGGTATGCTTTTCACGACCCCCCACCAGTGCCGCTATCACATCCGCTAGAGTAAGCGGAGGCGGCGGTGGTGGCTGCTGCTGCGGGGTGCTGTCTTGGGCCGGTGGCTGGGAGTCATCACCTCCCTGTTGGCTAGAGCCACCAACCTCGTGTGTGGTCCTAGTGCGAACCATCTGCAACCATACGACAATAAACATCAGTCCCGCAACATATTGCATGCAGTCCAATAAAAATAGGCGTAAAAACATAATGACAATGAAACATGCGATACCTCTCGTATGTAGATAATGTAATAACTTTGCACAAGCTACACCATTACCAGACCAAACACAAGCTAGTTTAATCCAACTTGATGAACCTCCTCTTTGTAAGCTCACCACAACTAGGTTTGGTCACTACGAGACGTTACTATCGCGTTGTCATCACGTATACCACCCTTTTACCTTCAATACGACACAAACATGGTCTCTAGTAAAAGAAACTTGAGTGAGACCTATACTCAAATCTTTCACTAGTTGAAGATAACCCCTCATGAGTATGTTCTACCCCATTGGGAGTACTCAAACCCTCTCTAGGGTACAACAATCTTTTAAATGAGTTCAACTGTCATTCCTCTGCCAGAATGACCATTTTCTACATATCCAAGATTTTGATCTTGTTCTGGGAATCTTCATGACTCAAGCTGAATACCAAAGTTAAAGTTAACTCCAGTATCTTTCCAACGAGTACTTATTTGCCCTCATATCAGCTCTGGTTAAAAAGTTATGGTAATTCAAACTCAGCAGAATTTCTGGAAGAATTTTAACAGCACCTCCCGGGGGAAGTTGCCGTTTTCAACTCTGATTCCCACTAAATTCTGTGCTGAAATTTCAGAAACTTTGAATTGCAAAGATGTAACACATCTTCTACTCTTTCTAAGGATGTATCATATGACAATTTTAGATTTTTCTACTGGGAGTTATGTTTGAAAAACAGAACAGTCCAGAGAGTGTTTAACTCTGCCCTGATTCTGGACAGTTTATATCCCTCTGGAACTTAAGCCATCTTAAGGTGAGTTTCAGCTCTGGAAGTCTACAACAAAATTGTAGAGTACTTGAATACCTTTCCAGAACTATATACCACACCTCCCTGGGCTAAAAGACCTGTGAGTTATGCCCTGTTGAAGATCACCAAACTTGCTGCCCAAAACAGAGCACTCTGTTTTTCAGTTTTTGAGAACTACACTCATCACCCTCCAACTTTTCTACCCAACCAGGCCCTAGATGTTGAACCTAGTGATTTTTAATTCCTTGTTATCATTATTTTTCATGCATATGCCTATGATATCTCGGTACTATATTTCTCACAAAAGAAAATCCTAAACGGATTATACCGGCATATACGTCTCAAGTGTGGCATAAACGGTCTCTCGCACACGTTTGCTACACGGATACATACGTGGTTAGTACCTGCGGAAGACCACACAATGTTGATGCACTCAAGGGTTGTTCATTTCAGGCAGGACCATATTTAAAAGTAAATACAAACGCCTGTATCATTGCCATATGGCCGTCCTTGAGTTAAGTCACGTCTCAAGGTACGTGATCGTGTTTCAACACCACACGACGGGGAACCCGAGTATGTCATGAACGGGCCGTCACGGTTGGGAATGTTATCAACCCAACAGATACCACCTACTGCCCTGCAGGGCATGCCGATGGCAAGCGCTGCGTATGTCCCCCTGGGCTATTTCCAGACGAACACACTCGCGTTACTGACCACGCAATGGGGTCTCCACTTACTTGCCTAATCCACGCTAGGGATCAGCGTTTCATATGAACTAAGGAACATGAAGAGTCCAAGAGTTTCATATTGACGTCTCACACCAAGCTGTGAGACCTATCCCTGAACCACGTTCCTCGTCAGGGGAGCTAACCGAAATTGAACCGCTTTCGGTGGTGTTCCTTACCAATCTTACCAGAGCGTAGGTGCGTCGTTACATAATTAAAATTCAGAATTATAACATATAGGTTAGTCTTTGCCACTTTAAGTAACTATGCTAGTATAGTCCTTACTTGGGCAACTACCGAATCCTCACCATAATTCTAAGTTTTCCCATAATACAGTCCTTAAGTACTGTGCTATCCCCAATGCAGCTCTGATACCAGGCTGTGGCGGACCGGGATCCGCTCATCCAGGATCTCAGAGGGTGGTGCCGCATGATGCGACACCCGACAGCACACGTCATAAGAACACAATATATTACATGGGAAAAACAACTGAACTGTACAAACAGGTACAAACTTCAGTTACAAACTATTGTTTATATTACACAACGGAAGTCTAAATTACACAACTCACGCCCGCCTATCTAGCAAAAGTTGGTTGCCCAGCCCTAGGGCAACCCACACTAGCTGCACGTTTCAGCTCAACGCGGCGTGTACGGCTCCCACTCAGCCGTGGTCCCCGACGGAGGGTAACCCTCGCCGGTGGACTCGTAACCCGAGTCCGTGGGTGGCTCCTCACCTGAAAAACCTTAAGCAGCAACCGTCAGCACGAGGGCTCAACAAGACATAACCGACTCACCTAGGCATGAAACTGTACATGAGGGGTACAGAGAACATGGGATAGTAACGGTGCATCAAATGGACACGCCTACAAGTTCATCCTTAGTTCATCTTTTAGTCACAAATTAACAGTTCGGGAATCTGAAATTTAGTAAGCAATATTTGGGGGCACACATGTAGCAATACAATTATATCATAACAGCAATATTGAATCATAACATTTCATACGTTAGTCTACGTTACGACGTAGTGAACAAGCGGTACTCGTCACCGCGAGGGACGGCGAATCGACTCGATATACACCTGCAGGGAAACCCAAAGAGCACGTCACGTACGCCCACCCGTGGAGCTGCACAGCACGCTCACTCGATGTCGTACGGGACAACCTTTCACCCAACAGCCCAAACATCGAATAAGTCGCACTGAAACGAGCAGGAGGTTCCCCACACGGAGCATCTCTCTATGCTCGTTGGCAGATTTCCACCTTACTGCCCTCAGCCTACACCTATAAATCGGTGCGTTATGCCTCGACACCCGGAGGTTTAGGCTACATCGGTTTATCGGGGCTCATATATCCGATATGCCTTCGGTACGTTCAATACTTGTTCAGCAGGGCCGCACACGAATCGGTCCTCAATCGACACGGACAGGGCTGCGCACACAAGACTTCCTCTTGCTGCGCCCTAGCCCCTGCCTAGTCTCATTTTCATTACTAAAGTGATCTCACATCACTCGAACCAAACCCGCGTGTCCCAATCCTAACTCGCGAGTAGATTCCAACTACTCGACTTGTACTGAAGTCCTACGAATCATTAAGCATAGCCTGTCTACGCGAGGTCTTAGACACTACCCTCACTCTTGTGGAAAAATTCTGGTTATGCAAGTGGGGTTCCATTCATCCTACACCTAATGCACATTCATACGTCACACAAGACATGTGAACAAAGCAAAAACTTCATAAAGGAGGTTAATGCAAACCGGGGCTTACCTTGCTGCTGCTGGTCAGGGGTTAGTTCTTCTTCCGGAAGGAGGAAGTCCAGCACTTCCGGAGTCTCTTCGCCTTCAGCGACTACACGTTAATGAAATACTACATGTCAATTTAAATGCAATGTGTAACTTGAATACATAATACTAATAACTCTAGCTAACCCTCCCCTTTGGTCCTGAAATTTTTATGGTGGCTTGGTAGGATCCTAACCAGAGTCTTGACCAAGTTTCATTTGAAGCAAAGTTCATTTGAACCTTGTACAAATAAAAGACTATGTGGTCATTATTTGAGCCTCTAAGTAATTCCAGGGGTTTTCATGGCTCCAACCATTACTTTCTGGAAACTAGAATTTAAGATGGTTCTAATGGAATTGGTTTCATGTCATTTGCAAAATTCTACTGAAAGTTATGCCCTAATTAAGATTTGAGAAAATCTGAAAAATGTTTCTGTACATTTTTCTATTTTCTCAGGGCAGTTCATTTAATCACCCCATTAGGGAGACTAAATGAACTTGGATGAGTCTGAAAATTTTACTGTGACTCAAGGATTTTCCAAAGACCCTCTCAGCCAAATTTCACCATTTTTCATAAAGTAATTCTCCAGATAAAATTCCCAACAGTTTCAAATTTAGGGAATTAATTCTGGAAAACTATTAGGTTTCATGAGCTGAAATTGATATTGCTGGAAAGTACTCAGAATTCTGAGTTCAGAAAAATTTGGTTCATTGAATTTAGATTTTCCTAGCAAAAGTTCTATTCATTTGAAGTTTGAACTAAAACTGGAAATCCCTAAAATGTTTAAATCCTGCGGGTGGGGCCCACTCCTTACGCCGGCCCACTCAGAATGCGGCCACACCGCGGCCCACGGGGTTTTACCCGCGCTTCCGCACCGAATCCTGGCCGCAAACAGATCCCCGCGCGAGATCAGAGGCTGACCGGTGGACCCGGCCCCCCCCCTTCGTCTACCTCGCGCCATCCCACAGCTCCCGCGACGGCGCTTCGCCGGAGCGTTCGCCGCCGGGCGTTCCACCGCCCGACCTTCGATGAAACTTGCCGCCTGTGCCTAACTCGACTCGGAGAACACACTGGTGCACTCACCGAAGCTCGGCAACGGCAGGAACCATGCCCGCGACGGTGACAGAGGTTCTCCCTTCTCCGGCGATGTCGCCCGGGCTACTCAGGGCCTTATTCTTCCAACGGTTTGCTCCTACAGCTCCACTGTGGCATGCTAAGCATGAATATGAGCTCGGTTGGCCATGGAAATGGCCGGAACTAGGACCTCACTGTCGACCTAGTCCCGATATCGGCTGTGCTCGGAAAACTTCGAAGAACCGTAATCCTAGCCGATGGTTCTTGCTGGTTTTTGATCATAGGTGGTCGTGGCAGGGTGTAGATCGTGTGTGTAGCTCGGTATGCCCGGTTATGAGCCAATACCCGTGAATTTTATGATTTGGTGGTGGCTCGGTCTTAAGACTACAGAAACTTCCCCGGCGAAATCCTTCCCCTACAGTACACGAAATGAAGAACGGTTTGGACCAGAAGGATCAGCACCTCAAGGCGTTTCTTTCTTGTGTTGCTCGTCGGGCACGAGAGCGCCTGTGCTGGCTGGACGCCGGCGACCAAAGAGCGGCGATGAAAACGCTTGCGAGCTGAGGCGGCGGTGGGAGGGAGAACGTCGGTCGGCCGGGGCACCGTGAGAACAACCGAGTGGGCGTTGCGCTGGCGTGTTGACTCGTGATTTTCACCATGCGGTGGCCTCGTTCACTCGGACGCTGGAGCAGGAGGTGTCGAGCGCTAATCGCCGGCTGCCGGATGACTCGCCCGAGCTGCCTTCGCCTTAAGCCTGCTGACCAGTGGGCCCTCCTCTCCCCCCTAATGTATTTTCCATTTTTTATCTCTGTTTTTGCTGAAAATATCTCCAGCTACTCACAATTGAATGTGAGACTTAATCACCAAGTCATAGTTTAAATTTGGTTTCCCAAATTTGAACTTTGTTTGGCTAAACTTGCTTCATGTTTAAACTGAAATTCAAATTTGATTTTGAATTATTGCAAATTTAGCTCTTGTCAAGATGAACTCCAATGGGGATGAAAATTGGTGGGCTTACTCAGAAAAATATGCTAAGTTTGAATATGAAGCTAACTTTTGAATTCAAATGATGAAAGTTGCTGCAATTTGAATTTACATTCAAATTGGCCTCTTTTTTCAAATGCCTCCAAAATTGCCTCAAACAGTGTTGGGTTTGCATGAAACTTGGCTTGAACGTTCCCAAGACCTTTCAAGTCCTAGGGTGAGATCAACCTCTCATGTTCATGTGTATAAATCCTACTTTGTGAAAGTGAAGGCTTTCCCCTCTAATCACTCTTTTGATGGAGGTTACTTGCTCTTCACAAACTTTCACAAGCTATCCACAACAAAAACTGTGGTGTTGTGAGGTGATGAAAAGTTTTTGCAAGTCCCTTTTCTTGGGCCTTTACAGGGGCAATTCCTTTCTCAAACCATATGATCCCTAGAAGCTTGCGCCAAAGGACCTGACCCTTTCAAAGTCCGGAGCCACGCGATCCATGGTCAAGGGACAACGACAACCCAAAACGCATCCAGGGTCCGAACGAAGTACAATGGACAAAGCACATGACCATATGGAGCCTCAAAAAATCATAATGGGCAAAGCACCCGAGCCCCTTCCCCCCGATCCTCGCGACAAACGGCTAGGGGACAATGACAACCCCAAATGGAGTCGCGGTCCAAGCAAGAGAAAGGGGGTGATTCCTTCCAAAAACCGCACAAGTCCCGGAAGCTCGTGGCGAAGGACCTGACCCTGTCAAGTCTGGAGCCGCACGACCGATGGCCAAGGGACAACAACAACCTAGAATGAAGCCAGGTTCCGAACGAGGTACAACGGACAAAGTGCCTGGGACCCTTTCATGCTGAGCTGCGTCGCGCGACCAATGGCCAAGGGATAACGATAACCCAGAGCGCAGCCACGGTATGAATGAACCGCAACGGAAAGAGCCCGATCAAGTACGCAGCTAACGAGAGCGCCCGGAGAAAGCAACGACACAAAGAAGCAAACAAGGTAAGTCAAAAACTTGCCCCCTTCTCTAATCATTCTTTAACAAGAGCATCATACAAAAGAGGGAAGAGATACAAGACTACGAACTAACTACTCCAGCCGTTGCTGCTCCACCTTCTACATTTACTAAACGCATCGTCAGGGACCATCTGCTGCAGGGACCATGCCACTGGATCGATCCGTCAAAGAAGCTCCTTCAGCTCCTCGTCAGAAGAGCTGTATGCGAAGCCCTCTGCAACAGTCTTGAGGTCGATCCCAGGGTAGTGCGATAGCACCACACCCAAGGCCATCCAAGCCCTGCAGACTGCCCGGTCACTCCCATAGAATGACAAGCGAGCTGCAAGATGGTCCACGACCGACGTCAGCTCCACACCGAGCCTCACCTCCGACAGCTCGCCGAGTACCGCACAACAGACAGAGTGTCCGACGTTCCGAAGGCTGTCAAGGCCAGCCCGAAGCACGCCGAGCTCTTCGGAGACTTTCTTCAGCCGGCCCCTAATAAAGTCCTTGTCCAAGGAGGCATCATCAGATGGACCAAGAACCAGGTCATAGGTGGTTGTAACCGTGGCACGAATCCCCTGCAGATCCGCCTCGAACTCGGAAAGTCTGGAACGAAGGCTTACGAGTTCCGCATCCCAGTCCCTAAGCGCCTTCTCTGCCTCAATATTTAGTTATGTAAATGGTATGTCAATGACATAATAAATATATGCATGTCAGTATTTCCTGGCTAGAGGGTCCGCTCAAAGCATACCGAGCTCTCTGCCAGATGTGGGCTAGCGATGCTTTCATCGCTAAGTCTAGGAGGGCACTTGGATGCAGAGGTTCTGACTGGAAGCACTCCTATGGCCCCAATGGCTCTGTGCATTTGGCTAAACACATGGTAAGAGTAATAACCCTTCTTTGTATGTCTTCAAAATATAATTAGCATACTAACACATATCTACAGGAGCGCGAGATCGGTCAGGTACCGACCGCACTCAAGTCTGGAAGCGGGGTCATAAGGACCCATCCTAGCCTAGGAAGTGCAGTCAGGTCATGGGCGATCGGCTGGTAAGTTATCAAAACTTATCAATGCAATTTTTACTAATACTATTGTTGTTACTAATACACGGGGAAGAGTACGATTGGGAAAATGTGCCAATCGACCCTCAAGCCGTGTATGCTAGTGCATGCGGGAAGGCACATGGCCGGTTAGTTGGTCATTTTATTTGTTTCTTTACAAGCTTGCTTCTTTTAATTATTATTCTTTTATTCATTTGTTAGAATGCCATATTCAATGGAGTTGTTGACTCGAGGTTAGCGCGACCTTCGATCGTCACTCCATTGACCGAGAGTTCCTCCGTCGTCCAGACAAGTCGTCCTCTGTCCTAGAGCGAGATAGAGGAGCTCCATAGGGAAGAGACCATAGGCAGAGAGAGAGGGAGGAGCTCCAAAGGCAGAGGGAGAGGGAGGAGCTCCAGAGAGAGAGATATAGCCCGGGCCGCATAGGAGCAACAGGTCGCCTATATGGCAAACTACATGGCTCAGATGCAGGCGATGGTGGAGGTAAGTAATTCAATATATTTTAATTTAAATTCATATCATTCTATTAGAATCTATGTTTTAATATTTTGCAATTACAGGCCTTAGCTCGACAGAGCGGGCAGCATATCCCGATCCCTATGTGGCAGCCATCAGAGTTGCCCCGCCACAGGTGCCCCCAGCACATGGACAATCAGATATCCAGGTAAAGTGTTTTTATTTGCTATTTTCTAATCTAAGAAAAACTTAGTGTGGTAGAGGGGAGAGATTGAGAGTGAGAGTGAGGGGGAGCAGGAGGGAGTGGGAGACAGTGGTAGAGAGAGGGGGAGAGGCGAGAGAGTGAGAGTGAGGGGGAAGACCGAGGGAGAGAGAGACAGAGTGTTAGAGAGAGGGGTTGAGAGAGAGGGAGTGGGGGACTGAGAGGGGGAGGGATTGTGGCGGACCGGAATCAGCTCATCCAGGATCGCAGAGGGTGGTGCCGCACAATGCGACACCCGACAACACACATCATAAGGGTACATTGTATTACATAGAAAACCAACTGAAACTGTATAAACTAGTACAATACCCAGTTACAAACTAGTGTTTATATTACACAACGGAAGTCTAATTGGTACAACTCACGCCCGCCTATCTAGCAAAAGTTGATTGCCCAGCCCTAGGGCAACCCACAATAGCTGCACTCCTCAGCTCAGCGCGGCGTGTACGGCTCCCACTCAGCCATGGTCCCCGACGGAGGGTAACCCTCGCCGGTGGACTCGTAACCCGAGTCCGTGGGTGGCTCCTCACCTGAAAACAATTAAGCAGCAACTGTGAGCACGATGGCTCAACAAGACTTAACCGACTCGCCTAGGCATGGAACTCTACATGTAGTGAACAATGAACATGGGACAGTCAAATTGCAGCAAACGGACACGCCTACAAGTTCATCCTTATTTCATCTCTTAGCCACAAGTTAACAGTTCATGAATCTGAAATTTAGTAAGCAATAATTGGTGGCACACAAGTAGCAATACAATTATATCATAACAGCAATATTGAATCATCACGTTTCATATATTAGCCTACGTCACGACTCAGTGACCAAGTGGTACTCTTCACCGCGAGGGACGGTGAATCAACTCGATATACACCTACAGGGAGACCCACAGAGCATGTCACGTATGCCCACCCGTGGAGCTGCACAACACGCTCACTCGATGCCGTACGGGACAACCTTTCAACCAACAGCCCAAACGTCGAACCGGTCACACCGAAACGAGCAGGAGGTTCCCTACACGGAGCATCTCTCTATGCCCGTTAGCAGATTTCCACCTTGCTGCCCTCAGCCTACACCTACAAATTGGTGTGTTATGCCTCGACGCCCGGAGGTTTAGGTTACATCGGTTTATCGGGGCCCATATATCCGATATGTCTTCGGTACGTTCAAACTTGATCAGTGTGGGCCGCACACAGATCGGTCCTCAATCGACACGGACAGGGCTGCGCACACAAGACTTCCTCTTGCTGCGCCCTAGCCCCTGCCTAGTCTCCTTTTCATTACTAAAGTGATCTCACATCACTCAAACCAATCCCGTGTGTCCCAAGCCTAAACTCGCGAGTAGATTCCAACTACTCGACTGGTACCGAAGTCCTATGAATCATTAAGCATAGCCTGTCTACCCGAGGTTTTAGACACTACCCTCACTCTTATAGGAAAGTTCTGGTCATGCAAGTGGGGTTCCATCCATCCTACACCTAATGCACATTCATACTTCACACTAGATATGTAAACAAAGCAACACTTTATAAAAGGGGTTAATGCAAACCGGGGCTTGCCTTGTTGCTGCTGGTCAGTGGTTAGGTCTTCGTACGGAAGAAGGAAGTCGAGCACCTCCGGAGTTTCCTCGCCTTCAGCGACTACACGTTAACGAGATACTACATGTTAATTCAAATGCAATGTGTAACCTTGTATAAATAATCACTATAACTCTAGCTAGCCCTCCCCTTTGGCTCGGAAATTTTTGTGGTGGCTTGGTATGGTCCTAACCAGAGTCTTAACCAAGTTTCAGTTGAAACAAGGTTCATTTGAGCCTTGTACAAATAAAATCCTATTTGGTCAATATTAGAGCCTCTTAGGAAATTCCAGGGTTTTTCATGGCTCCAACCATTACTTTCTGGAAACTAGGATTTAAGATGGTTCCAATGGAATTGGTTTCATGTCAATTGAAGAATTCTAGAGGAAGTTATGCCCTAAACAAAATTTGGGAAAATCTGAAAAATGTTTCTGTACATTTTTCTACTTTCTCAGGGAAGTTCACTTAATCACACCATTAGGGGGACTAAATGAACTCGGATGAGTCTGAAATTTTTACTGTGACTCAAGGATTTTCCAGTGATCCTCTCAGCCAAATTTCAGAATTTTTCATAAGGTAGTTCTCCAGATAAAATTCCTAATAGTTTAAATTTAGGGAATTAATCCTGGAAAACTATTTAGTTTCATGAGCTGAAATTGATATTGCTGGAAAGTACTCAAAATTCTGAGTTCAGTAAAATTTGGTTCACTGAATTTGGAGCTTCCTAGCCAAAGTTATGAATTTCTAAAGTTTGGGCTGATCCCTGAATTATTTTCCTATAGAAAATCCTTTCCCGTGCTTAATCCGAGGCTGATAGCAGGGCCCGCCTGGTTCAATTTGAACTAACCGCGCTTGCGTGCGCTTAACTCAGCGGCTGACACGTTGGGCCCGCGCCTTCGTCTACCTCCCGACGCCGCCACCCGAGCCGCCGGAGCTCCGGCGAGGTCGGCGTTCCCAGCGATCTAGCTCACCGGCGATGGTGAGACTCGCCGCCCCCACATAATTTCGGACGCTGAACACGCTGGACACAATGCCGCCGCCGGCTAACCACCGTAGCTTGCCGGCGACGAGCTCTATGCCTCTGTGCTACCTCGGCAACGTGTTCCCGCCCTCCTGACCACCCCCTTCGCGCGCTAATCGCGTCACCACGCTCAGGGAGACCTCGGGAAGCTCGGCATGACCTCGGTTGGGCCCTAAATGGCCGGCAACCTAGACCTCACCGCGACCCTCCCCTCCGCTGGAATGTTACCGGTGAAACTAGGGTTTGGAACGGTTGCTCCTGTGGTTTTCTGCTCGGAGAGACGCGCACGGGTGCCTAGAACGTGTGCGAGCTGCAGCTCGACCAGCGGTTGCTCTGGTGCAACGAATTTCGCCGGTGACCGATTTCTAACCCTAAGGTGCACCGTGGGGGAAAACTCGGAATTCTCTCTCTACCCTGCATGAAACGGTGAATGGTTTCCTCTCACGGCTTTCTCACACGTGGGTGCACCTTTTCTTCTCTGGGGGTGGCGCGTGATACCGCCGGGATCGGCCGGTCGTCGGTGATCAGAGAACGGTGGCAACAGCTCGTGAGCGGAACCAGTTCTTCTCGCGTGGTGGGAGCTGGGTTTACTCGGAAACGAAGAGAATGGATGGGGTAGCTTGTGTGTTGGACCTTGTAGCCGCGTTTTTCACCGTGAGGTGGCGGTAAACGATCGCGCTGTTGGCTCTCCGAGCGCCCGACGGTCGCCGTGGCCTCGGTTGAGTCGGTTCAGTGAAGCTGGGACACTGACCAGTGGGCCCCATCCCTCCCTCAAATTCTTTTCACTACAGGAAACAGGGAAACATACGACAGCCTGTATAACATACGACGGCTAGCTGTCGTATATAAACTTACATACGACGGTCAGCAGAGGCTGTCGTATATAAGTTTATATATGACAGTACAGCCGTCGGCTGTCGTATATAGCATTTATATACGACAGCCAACCCTAGGCTGTCGTATATAGAAGTTATATACGACAGCCAACCCTAGGCTGTCGTATATAGCGTTTATTTACGACAGCCAGTGCGGCTGGCGGTCGTATCTCGAGCCGGCGTCGTATATAGTTCACATATAGAGCCCATCGGGCCCAACCTAAATTTTTTCTCCTTATCCGCTCCGTGCCATCGCCCGCGCCGCCGCCTGCCACCCGAGCCGCCGCCGGCCCTCGCCGCCTTCCCTCTCCGGGCCGAGCCGCCGCCGCCGCCCCGCGCCGCCGCAAGCCCTCGCCACCGCCCCGTGCGTGCCGCTGCCCGCGCCGCCCTCCCCCACCGCCGTGCGCCGCCGCCCTCCCCCACCCCGCCGGCGCCCCCACCACGCCAGCGCCCCCACCCCGCCGGCGCCCCCACCCCGGCACCGCCGCCCCCATCCCACCACTGCCCATTTGACCCCGCCACCACCCCCAGTGCACCCCGCCGCCCGGACGACGCAGCCGGCCCCATGCCGCAGCTGAACTGCACTGCCGGCCGCTCTCCCCACGCGGCCGCCCCGCGTCGCCACCGCCGTCCGTTGCCATCGCCGTCCGAGCCACAGCCGCGGTCATCGCCCCGTGTGGATGTCAGACTTCGTGATTGTGGATGTGTACTATTGCACTTTGTTGTGATTTTATATGTCAGATTGTTTTGTTGTTGTCTATTGATTTGGATGTGTAGCTGGCCATCGAGCCAGCTTAGTCATTTTCTGTTTTTTTAAATGGAAAAGCTTATATACGACGGTTTGTATAGTTTATATATAGCGGTCGCTATACAGGGCCGTCGTAAATAAGCCTAAATTATATATGACGGTTGGGTCCAGGCTGTCGTATATAAGCTCTTATATACGACAGCGAGGGCCCAGCCGCTGTCGTATATAAGCTCTTATATACGACAGCCAGGGCCCAGCCATCGTATATAAAGGCCCCGGCCCACTGGGCCAAGTCTACGAAACGGGCCGTTGTATATAAGGGGCCGTCGTATATATACTGTTATATACGACGGTGCCGTCGTATATAACTATATATATGACAAAATATATACGATGGCCACAAACCGTCGTATATAAACAACTGCCGTCGTATATAGGTTATATACGACGGCTTCTACTTATATACGACGGTTTTAGCCGTCGTATGCTGACGGGAATCCTGTAGTGTTTCCCAATTTTCTACTGCAAAGATCCTAGCTACTCACAATGAACTGTGAGACTTAAGCACCAAGTCATAGTTTGAATTTGGTTTCCAAAATTTGAATTTGGTTTGGCTAAATTTGCTTCACATTTGAACTGAAATTCAAATTCAGTTTGAATTATTGCAAATTTGGCTCCCGACAAGATGAAGTCCAATGGGGATGAAAATTGGTGGGCTAACTCAGAAATATGTGCTGAGTTTAAATATGAAGCTAACTTTTGAATTTAAGTGATGAAAGTTGCTGCAATTTAAATTTACATTCAAATTCGCCTCTTTTTCAATTGCCTCCAAAAGTGCCTCAAAAAGTGTTTGATTTTGCATGAAACTTGGCCTGAACCTTCCCAAGACTTTTTAAGTTCTAGGGGTGAGCTCAACCTCTCATGTTCATAGGTAGAAATCCCACTTTGTGAAATTTAGGGCTTTCCCCTCTAATCATCCTTTTGATGGAAGTTACTTGCTCTTCACAATTCTTCACAAGGTATCCACAACAAAAGCTGTGGTGTTGTGAGGGGATGAAAAAATTTTGCAAGTCCCTTTTCTTGGGCTTTTACAGGGATAAATAAATAAGTGATTTGGAAGCTCAAACTCACTTTACCTATTTATTTGCATTGCAGGGATCGGCGACGTTGGCTGAAACTCCACCGCCACAGCTACCGGCGCCGAGAGGAGAGCACGGAGACGGATTCTTCGGCTCCGAAGTGAGTGGAGGAGCGAGTGGAGGCGCAAGTAGAAGGGGTAGTGTTTAGGCCGTCGTTATTTTATATTTTGGATGTTTATCTGATGGAATATCTATCTTATTGTGTATATGAAGCTATTCTGTGAGTTGCCCATCGTGCCAGGGTAGCTGTTTTCTATTTTTAAAAATTAAAAACCTTATTTACGACAGCCAGATATACTAGGTCGTCGTAAGTTAACCTACATAACTTACGATGGCTTGAGGTCCAAGCTGTCATAAGTTAACTTACATAACATACGATGGCATGTGTTCTCAGTCATCGTAAGTTAGGTGCCCAGCCCGCCACGTGGCATGGCCACGGGCGATGACCCTTATTTACGACGGCTAGCTGCCGTCGTAAGTAAGTTAATTACGATGGTGGCTGTCATAATTAACTTTATTTACGACCAATTAACAGAAACGGCCAGACACCATCGTAAATAAGTTATTTATGACGGTTTTCTCTTATTTACGACGGTTTCTGGCCGTTGTAAATTGATAGGTTTTCTGTAGTGTATCGTCGGACAAGGGTAAGGGGATTAAGAGGACCGTGAAGAGGTTTCTCAGCAGTGCGAGCATGATGGCTCGCACACGGGACGTAGCGGGCACCCTTTTTTAGGGTAGTAACTCTGAAGAGAGCAGACGGTCTCAGATATTGAGACACGTGCCCTCAAAGCTATCAGGTAGACATGTTGCCTATCAAGGGACCGAGGTAATTTGACTTATCAATCGTATTCTATTACATTATTAATTAATCTAGTTATATTTTAAAACTATTATTGTATTGCAAGATGATTTAGAGTCAGAGTTAGAGGCCGAGGCCGAGGCGCCACCTGAGTCACAGTCAGCTGACCACCCATCCGGGTTAGCTGACCACCCTTCCGGGTCGGCGGACCACCCTTCCCGGTCCTCCGAGGACACGGAGGCGCAGAGAAGGCGATGGACTAGGAGGAGCCATTATGTGACTCCTCCTCTAGTTCCTAGAGAAGAAGCAACGTTATCTGCTATTCGCCCTATTGGCGATAGGTAAGAAGACCTTACGTTGTAGCTTTAAAGAATTACGTAGTGCTAAAACACTTTATTGCATAATTGTTCTTGCAGCAGATGGGAGAACACTACTTTTGAGGGTAGAGGACGTCAGAGACAGGTCAATGCTGTCTTAGGGAGCCTCGTGCATTTGTACTACCTTGGTGAGGTCCCTGGCAGCGGTGACGAGCGTATCCCTGCAAAGTCATGGGATGATTATGCTCGTGCTATTGACCTGACGTATGGGACTGCTCAGGGTGTAGTGTGGGCTGACTTCTGGATAAGTATGTTTAATACATGTTTTAAATTGAGTTATTCAATAACTAGAATGTTTAATAACACTTATATTTTTGTCTTCTTAAAGAGACGGTATAATTTGGCGGATCAAGGGGATGCCGAGCAAGCGAGAGGCATCTTCAACAAGAACGCCAGGAAGCTTGTTACGCAGGCAATCTGCCCGCATTCAAGCAACAAACTATTACTTCAAGAGGCATCAAGGGCAGGAGCTTGCGGCGTTTAGAGACGGCTCCGACACGTACTTGGCGGAGTAGCAGTATGCGGATATAAACTAATAGTGTTTTAATTATGACTCTGATTTTGTAATGTCAATGTTATTTAAATGAATTATTAAATGCATGCAGGTGGGTATTTCTTGGTTGGGTGACCGTCCGAAGGCTTACCGGACCCCCTGTCGGCAGTGGTCCAGCGAGGACTTCATCGCCAAATCCAAGAGGGCCCGACAGTGCAGAGGCTCTACTGGAGGCTATACGTATGGTCCGGATGGCCATCTACGTATGACTAGACGAATGGTAAGGAAGATACCTACGAAATTTATTTATAGTATATTTATGCTACTAACTAGTACTTACAGGAAAAAGAGCTTGGTGAATAACTGAGCGACGTTCAGGTGTGGAATAGAGGTCATTGGACAAATGATCCTTCACAACCTGACCAGCTGTGCACTCCGGTGGCCACAGCTCAACTGGTGAGTCCTCGAACTAAGTAACATTGCTACCGATGTGTTTTTATGTATTGCTTGTATTCGTAGAAGAACTATAAGAAGGAGGCGGTGAAGATTCACGGCCAAGACTACGATTGACAGAATGCACCAATCGATGCTAACGCCGTGTATGCGAGCGGTGGCGGTAAAACACATGGACGGTGAGATGCTGCCTGTTTTTCTTTCTGTCAACTCGACCTACAATATCTTACTCTTAATATTTTTTATATAGTTTGCCATTTTTGATGGGGTGATTGACTCGAGGGAGGCAAGGCATTCGAGGGGCTTCTCCTAGCAGTCTTTGTCTGCCGGACCCATCCAGTGGATGTCGCAGAGTGAGCTGGAGCTTCAAAGTGTTCAGAAGGACCTAACACAAGAAGAAACTCCAGGAGCAAGCAGCCTTATTAAAGGTCACTCAAGACTACCAAGCAACTTACAACGCATAGATACAAGCGGCGATACAGGTAATAGCTTAAAATACAAACCGATTATATAATTTCATTACTATTCATATGCTAATGCTTTTCTATTACAGGCCTTAGCCCAGCAGCATGGACATCAGATTGCCATTCCCACTTGTCCGCCGCTGATGCAGCCATAGATGCCGGAGCCACAGGTGCCTTCTTCTGCGGCACAAGTAGGCAACATTTTTTTAATCAGCATAAATTATATTACTATGGCAAATTAGGACAGAATTAGTCAACCATAGCAAAACTTAGCCATAATTGCTCAAACATAGTTAAATATAGCCATAATTACTCAAATATAGCTATAATTGCTCAAACATAGCAAAATTTAGACATAATTGCTCAAACATAGCCAACTTAGCTATAATTGCTCAAATATAGCCAAACTTAGTCAAATTTAGCCATAATTGCTCAAACATATCCATAATTGTTCTAACTATCACAGGGACGGTGGCGGAGGCTCAGACTGCATCGCCTGTGCTACTGGGACCTGGAGCACGACATGAGGACGACATTCCGGACTCTGGAGGTAGCGGACGTGGCGGTGTCTAGCGTCGTGTCTTGTATTTCATATTATTGTATTATAAACTGTCCGATGTTATATATTTGTTTTTTATCTGCATGTGAGCTAGCCATCGTACCAAGTTAACATTTTTTTATTTTTTTAATTATATCCTTTATTTACGATGGCCTAGAGGTGGCCATCATAAATAAGCCTGTGTTATTTACGACGGCTAGCTCTAGGCTGTCATAAATTAGTCTGTGTTATTTACGACGACAAGTTTCTTGCTGTTGTAAATAACCTTTCAGAGGGTGCCAGCTCAGTAAGTTACGACGGTCGGTTTAGGCCGTTGTAAATAAGCTTATTTACGACCAATCACTTGTGACGGCCCGTCTCGGTCGTAAATAAGAAATAACCGTCGTAAATAAGTCAATTATGACTGTTAGTTCATTGTAATTATTCATATTTCTTGTAGTGCATCCAACTTTTTTTAAAAGGAGCAATTGAACGTCACCCCTATTGAAGAACTTTGCCTGATTAGTGACCAGCTATGCAGTAAGGGATACAATCTTCTTACATTTTTCTTTTACCTTTGTATTTTATAAATCCCATATTATTCTTGTAGTTTCTTGTCGCAAAGCTAGTGAAAGCATGGAGGGTTGATCATCGTGATGTAGCCGCTCAAGGGTCGGGTTTCTTGGCCTCATTCTTTTCGGTCAGGTACTTCAAGGGCTTCTGTTCTGGCTCTGCTACTGGACCAGGTGATGCAGACGGTAGATCTAATTAAGGAATTTTGTAGCACTTTGGTGTCTTTCCATATTAACATGAAGACGCATGATGAAGCACCAAATCATTCAAGCTTCTACGGTGCCTCCAAGGTGGTCGTATTGATCACTGGGTGCAAAGTGTTCTATCCATAGGGCACACTATCCTCTTATTGATCTTGGTCGAGTTAGTAAGGATGTGACAACTCAGCCAAGCACTGGAGCTCTTGTTTGTATGGAAGAAAATTACGAGGCTGTGATGGGCTGATTGTTGTCAAAACCAAGAAAACCAGCGGCATCAGCTGGAAGAGCTTTCAACACGATCTGAAGGTGGTGAGGGCCGGGCAGGAAGGGACGCAACCGGCCGAGACGTAGGTTGGGTTGTGTATTTATATTGTAACCGTGATATTCGAGCTGGCTAGTAATCCTTTACATGAGTGAAATGTATTTTTCAATTTACAATCTATGTTCTTTACCAACCAGCATTTTACTTTGTTCGGCTTACTTCTTTCCATGCAATTTTGCCTTAATACTTCAACTCTACCTTATCTATCGGTCGGATAGCAACCCTGCTGAAGTCAGATTAGGTAGTTAGTGAACATACGGTACCATTCGTTGCTAAATTAGACAAAGCAATTCTTGTTTATCCTTTTGAATGTTGTAAGGACTGGTGATGAGGACAAAGTTTCATTCACCAGTCACAAATTTGAACAACTTCATCACTTTTAAGACAAGGTATGAAATGTGCCATCTTAGAAAAATATCCACCACAACAAAAATGTTATCTCTCTCCATCTTAGTTCTAGGCAATCCCAAAGCAATGTCTATAAAGATATTTCCCCACGCAATGGAAGGTACGGGAAGAGGCATGTATAAACCATGTGGATTCGAACAAGACTTACCTTTTTGACATGTGGTCCAGCAAACCACGAACCGCTCTACATCTCTCCTGGCCAAAACATCCACCATCTTCTTTGGCAAAAATGGTCCGTCAAGCCTCCTCCATGCGCCTCCTAAAGTAACTAAGACAAACGGGATCAACTGGAATACATAGACGGTTAGCTCTAAACAGGAATCCATCATCAAACACAAATTTGTTCCATATGTGTCCCTTTATACAATGCAGCAACACATCTTTAAAATCAACATCAAAAGGATATTGTTCTTTAATTGATTCAAGTCGAAAAATAGGAGAATCAAGTTGGGTTAGCATAGTATATCGTCTAGACAAAATGTTAGTGATCAAAATTATCCTTCCCTTTCTTGTGTTTAATGACATAAGGAAAAGACTCAATAAATTTAATCCATTTAGCATGCCTTCGATTCATTTTAAGCCAAATATACTTTAGCGATCCATGATCAGAATGAATAACAAATTTTTAGGCTATAAATAATGACGCCACATCTCTAAACATTGTATGAGAGCATAAATTTTTTTATCATAACATGGAGAAATTCAAAACAGGATTATTCAGTTCTTCGCTAAAGTATGTGATAAGTTTACCATCTTTCATCAAAACACCACCAATGTGAACTCCAGTAACATCATATTCAAGCTCAAATGTCTTACCAAAATTATGCAGTCGCAGTAATAGTGTATATGTAAGATTGTCCTTCAACGTGTCAAAGGACTCCTCTTGTGATTTCTCCCATTGGAACACCACACCTTTCTTCGTCAACTCATGTAATAGGGAAAGAATGGTGCTGAAATCCTTGATGAAGGGACGGTAGAACCCTGCAAGACTAAGAAAACTCCCCACCTGTGGGATGGCTTGGGGTACCAGCCATCTCTTAATCGCTTGGATTTTCATCCCATACACCTCAATTCTTTGTGGAGTAACAACATATACAAGAAATGAGAATTGATCCATGCAAAAGGTGCACTTCTCAAGGTTACTAAATAAACTTTCATCTCTTAAAGCATTAAAAACAACACGTAAATGATCCATATGTTATCCATGCACTTGTTATAAATCAGGATATCATCAAAGTAAACAACAACACATTTCCCAATAAAAGCTCATAAAACCTCATTCATCAAACGCATGAAAATACTCTGTGTATTAGTTAAGCCAAAAAGCACTACTAACCACTCATACAACAGAATTTGGTTTTGAAAGTTGTTTTCCATTCATATCCTAATTTCATTCTTATTTGGTGGTAACCACTACACAAGTCAATCTTAGTGAAAATTTTAGAACCACACAACTCATCAAGCCTGTCGTCTAGCCTAGAAATAGAATGATGATATCTTATTGTAACATTATTAATGGCTTCACAATCAACACACATACATCAAGTACCGTGTTCCTTAGGAACCAAAATTACTTGAATGGCACAAGGATTAATGCTTTCACGCACATACCCATGGTCCAAAAGGTCTTCGACTTGTCGTCAAATTTCCCTAGTCTCCCCGGGGTTAGTCGTATATGCAATATGGTTTGGTAAAGTTGCACCTAGAATCAAATAAATTTGATGTTCTATCCCTCTCGCAGATGGCAGCCCCGGGGTATCTCAGCTAGAAAAATGTCCTCATACTCCTGCAAAAAATTAGTAACTGCAGGCGGCACAGAGCTCACAATATCATCAACGAACAACAAAGCTTGTTTGCATACTAATACAAAGAAAATATCTTGATTAGAAATTTCAGCAAGGTCTAATTTTGTGGCAAGAATTACATGACCCTTCATGTTACCTCGCTTGTAAAATCCCACATTTTGTGACACAATGTCCACATGAACAAAAAGTCACGTCATGGTTAATTCCATTGCATTATTCAGTTTAGAACTTTCGAGTTCTCAATTATAAAAATATGAAGTTATAAAAACTTTATTAAATAAAATTACGTGAGACAATATATATGATTCTTGCTATATTCAGAATCAAAAAAGGATGAGGATTCAATTCCACCGTTAGAAATATATCACGGAAAGAAATACATAAGAATAGAGAAGAAAATAGAAGAAAATCATTAAATAAAAACCCTTGAATGAAGTGAATTCAAATTTAACTAGTCATTTCCATCTCAAAACTTAGTTTCATGAATTTACAATATTCAAAGGCATTAATTAAGTGATCAGTAAAATGTGGGCCAAAAATATTCCAAAGATGATAATAGCATTTAGGGATGAATTCAAATATCAAATTGAAATTCAAACCCAATTAGTTGAAATCAAATTCCACCATACTTTTAAACTTCAGGAATTTGAAGTTTGCTTAATCACCAAGTCTTGAAGATATTTTGGGAGATTTAAATTGGTCAACAGTGGGGATAGGAAGAGGAATAGAATGGGTCCCACCTGTCAGCCTGGCTGAAGCAAAACCGATTTGTGTTCTTCTCGCCCAGGGCGCCAGCAACAGTCTGCATGTCGCCAGCTCTTGCTTCCAGGTATAAGGAGGGGGAACTGTGGGCCCCTTCTGTCAGCCACGTTCTCACAAAATCGATTTTGCTCCTCTCCCTGGGCACCAACACATGGGGCAGGCAGGCAGGCAACAAACTGGACACTAGCTGTTTCTTCTTATCTCCTCCACCATTTTCCAGTCCTATATATTCTCAGCAGAGTGGAGACAACTTTGTTTCTCTCTCTCTCTCTCACTGCTGCTCGCGTTAGAACCAGCTCACAGGCCACTTCAACTCACTGATCCTCCTCTGCCTTCCTCCTTATATACCCCATAGCTGCTCATCAACTTTATCCTGCTCAGGGTAAAGAAATTCTCCTCAATGCTCGGTTGTTGCTCCGACAGAAAGCAGAGCACCACCACTCCTCTGCACCACTGAAACTCCATTGATTAAGAGAGTGTTTTGCACCCTCTAAAACAGCAAAAGGTGACGCATAACTCTCCTTAATCTTCTCCACCATTTTTCTCCTTGTTTCCTCACTTTCCCTTGCTGTATTTTGAAGCTCCACTGTTGCTCGGGGTTGAACCGCCGGTGACCTTCTCTGTTCTACGGCGTGCCAGCAGCCAAGGTCTTGTCTTGTGCCCATCCCTACAGAGAAAAGGTGTGCCTACACCTTCTGAATATGTACCCAAAGTTTATCATAAGACCATGGACCATACCCGAAGTAATCCCTTGTTTACCATCGACTTGTTAGTTAGAGTCAAAACTAAGTGTTGATCCATATGAGTTTGTAGGTTTTGTCTGAGCTTATTCTTATAGGATATATTCCAGACTTGGCCAAAGTCTTCATTTAGTACATTAGGACCTTCAGTAAAAATTTCAACATCATTAGACCGGTTTAAGTTGGTGAAATTATGTTACCTTGCCCTATGTCCATGAAAATCCCGAAAATAACAGAGACCTTTCTCAGAAAATATTGGAAACTTGTAAAAATCTATTCTGACCTGTAGTAAGTTTAGAAAAATGTAAAACCAATTTTGTTGGACTCCTTAGGAGCAACACTATCTGGAAAAACCTACTTTGATGTATGACAACGATCCAGTTTGGCCAAGAAAATTCAGAGAAATATAAAGCTTTAGGAATTTTTGTAGACTAGAGTCTGCCATAGTTTTAGCTGAAACTTTGCTAGAACCATTCACTTAACCATGATTAGATACTGTGAAACCCCTAGGATCATTAGGTTTGGTATTCATCAGATTATGTTATTAGTACCTTTCCCTACAAGAAGATCATCAAAAAGTCCATGAAAACAATAATCATAAATCAATCTTTGTTAAACTCCATCCTTGCTGCCAAAAATTGAATACAGTATACCTATTACCACATGTTATTTTCTTAATGAGAGTCATAAAGTTTTCTCTCTTTGCTTAATTATATTCTATTATGTACATAATGATATAAATAGTGATCGTGATGGAAGATTTCGACGAGCAGCTTCAATTGGAAGCACCAGCTGCTGATCATATATATTCTTGCTGACTTTGACTAACCGTGAGCAAGGCAAGCCCCGGTTTGCATATTAATATCTTTTGCAAAGTTTTGTCTTTGTCACACTATACGTATGAGGTTATGTAATGTGCATTAGGTTAAGTTTGTTGATACTCCACATGCATGATCAAATTATTCTTGGAGTAGATGGGTAGAATAAGAATCCATCATATAGCTTCATGCTAGACTAAGGTTGTACACTACAACAATACGACTCACTTACGACGGCTAAAACCATCGTAAGTAAGGTCTAAACCGTTGTAATTAGCTTAATTATGATGGTTTAAGCCTAATTATGACGGTTTTTAGCTGCCGTCAAGATTTGGTCGTAAGTTAAGTAACTTACGACGGCCACCGTAGTAAGTTAGGCAACTTACGACGTTGTTAGGCAACTTACGACGGCGGCCCGTAGCCGTCGTATGTAAGCGTCTGGGCCACGTGGTGGGCTAGGCCATACCACTTACGACGGCCTGAACCCGGCCATCGTAAGTTATTTGGGCTTACTTACGACGGCTACAACAGCCGTCGTAAGTAACGTGGGCCATCGTAAGTTATGGTTTTAATTTTTTTAAAAATCGAAACTAGCTGCCCTAGCACAGTTGCCAGCCGAGACAAATCAAACAGGCATTCACACAGACAAATAATACAATACAGATTTGAGGTTCATTCATAAAGTCCAAGATAATCTAAAAACACATAACGGCTACACACTCCTCTCACGACTACCTCCGGAGCCATGAACGTCGTCTTCGTGTGTCCCTCCCCGGTGCTGGTAGCTGCGGAGATGGAGTTTGCGCCTCCTTCGGTGAACCCTGCAAAGTAAATAAAAGTTAGACATGTCTCATTCTCTCTCTCATTCTCTCTCCCTCATTCTCTCTCTCCCTTTCACTCTCAGTACTCCTCTTTCACTCTCTCTCGCTCTCGTTGTCCCTCTCCCCATCCCCCTCTCCCTTCTCTCTCTCTCACTCTCGTTGTCCCTCTCCCCATCCCCTCTCCCTTCTCTTTCTCGCTCTCGTTGTCCCTCTTCCCAT
Source organism: Neostapfia colusana (assembly GCA_030760725.1). Taxonomy (NCBI): domain Eukaryota; kingdom Viridiplantae; phylum Streptophyta; class Magnoliopsida; order Poales; family Poaceae; genus Neostapfia; species Neostapfia colusana. Next base: position 36,512,317 of record JASWHV010000008.1, read on the forward strand.
CCTGTAAAGGCCCAAGAAAAGGGACTTGCAAAAACTTTTCATCACCTCACAACACCACAGTTTTTGTTGTGGATAGCTTGTGAAAGTTTATGAAGAGCAAGTAACCTCCATCAAAAGAGTGATTCGAGGGGAAAGCCTTCACTTTCACAAAGTAGGATTTCTACACATGAACATGAGAGGTTGAGCTCACCCTAGGACTTGAAAGGTCTTGGGAAGGTTCAAGCCAAGTTTCATGCAAACCCAACACTGTTTGAGGCAATTTTGAGGCATTTGAAAAAAGAGGCCAATTTGAATGTAAATTCAAATTGCAGCAACTTTCATCACTTGAATTCAAAAGTTAGCATCATATTCAAACTCAGTATATTTTTCTGAGTAAGCCCACCAATTTTCATCCCCATTGGAGTTCATCTTGACAAGAGCTAAATTTGCAATAATTCAAAATCAAATTTGAATTTCAGTTTAAAAATGAAGCAAGTTTAGCCAAACAAAGTTCAAATTTGGGAAACCAAATTTAAACTATGACTTGGTGATTAAGTCTCTCATTCAATTGTGAGTAGCTGGAGATATTCTCAGCAAAAACAGAGATGAAGAATGGAAAATACATTAGGGGGGAGAGGAGGGCCCACTGGTCAGCAGGCTTAAGGCCGAAGGCAGCTCGGGGGAATCATCCGGCAGCCGGCGATTAGCGCTCGACACCTTCTGCTCCCTCGCCCGAGTGAATGAGGCCACCGCACGGTGAAAACCACGAGTCAATACGCCAGCGCGACGCCCACTCGGTTGTTCTCACGATGCCCCGGCCGACCGACGTTCTCCCACCCACCGCCGCCTCAGCTCGCAAGCGTTTTCATCGCCGCTCTCTGGTCGCCGGCGTCCGGCCAGCACAGGCACTCTCGTGCCCGACGAGCAACACAAGAAAGAACCGCCTTGAGGTGCTGATCCTTCTGGTCCAAACCGTTCTTCATTTCGTGTACTGTCGGGGGAGGATTTCGCCGGGGAAGTTTCGGTAGTCTTAAGACCGAGCCACCACCAAATCCTAAAATTCACGGGTATTGGCTCATCACCGGGCATACCGAGCTACACACACGATCTACACCCTGCCACGACCACCTAGGATCAAAAACCAGCAAGAACCATGGACTAGGATTACGGTTCTTCAAAGTTTTCCGAGCACATCCGATATCGGGCCTAGGTCGACGGTGAGGTCCTAGTTCCGGCCATTTCCATGGACAACCGAGCTCATATTCGTGCTCATCATGCCACATCGGAGCTGTAGGAGCAAACCATTGGAAGAATAAGGCCCTGAGTAGCCCGGGCGACATCGCCGGAGTAGGGAGAACCTCTGTCACCGTCGCGGGCATGGTTCCGGCCGTTGCCGAGCTTCGGTGAGTGCAACAGTGTGTTCTCCGAGTCGAGTTAGGCAGAGGCGGCAAGTTTCATCGAAGGTCGGGCGGTGGAACGCCCGGCGGCGAACGCTCCGGCGAAGCGCCGCTGCGGGAGCTGCGGGATGGCGCGAGGTAGACGAGGGGGGGGGCGGGTCCACCGGTCAGCTTCTGATCTCGCGCAGGGATCTGTTTGCGGCCGGGATTTGGTACGGCAGCGCGGGTAAAACCCTGTGGGCCGCGGTGTGGCCGCATTCTGAGTGGGCCGGTGTAAGGAGTGGGCCCCACCAGCAGAATTTAAACATTTTGGGGATTTCCAGTTTTAGTTCAAACTTCAAATGAATAGAACTTTTGCTAGGAAACTCCAAATTCAATGAACCAAATTTTGCTGAACTCAGAATTCTGAGTACTTTCCAGCAATATCAATTTCAGCTCATGAAACCTAATAGTTTTTCAGAATTAATTCCCTAAAGTTTAAACTGTTGGGAATTTTATCTGGAGAATTACTTTATGAGAAATGCTGAAATTTGGCTGAGAGTGTCATTGGAAAATCCTAGAGTAACAGTTAAATTTTTAGACTCATCCAAGTTCATTTAGTCCCCCTAATGGGCTGATTAAGTGAACTGCCCTGAGAAAATAGAAAAATGTACAGAAACATTTTTCAGATTTTCTCAAATCTTAATTAGGGCATAACTTTCAGTAGAATTCTGCAAATGACATGAAACCAATTCCATTAGAACCATCTTAAATTCTAGTTTCCATAAAGTAATGGTTGGAGCCATGAAAACCCCTAGAATTACTTAGAGGCTCAAATAATTACCACATAGTCTTTTATTTGTACAAGGTTCAAATGAACTTTGCTTCAAATGAAACTTGGTCAAGACTCTGGTTAGGACCCTACCAAGCCACCATAAAAATTTCAGGACCAAAGGGGAGGGTTGGCTAGAGTTATTAGTATTATGTATTCAAGTTACACATTGCATTTAAATTGACATGTAGTATTTCATTAACGTGTAGTCGCTGAAGGCGAAGAGACTCCGGAAGTGCTGGACTTCCTCCTTCCAGAAGAAGAACTAACCCCTGACCAGCAGCAACAAGGCAAGCCCCGGTTTGCATTAATCTCCTTTTGAAGTTTTTGCTTTGTTCACATGTCTAGTGTGACGTATGAATGTGCATTAGGTGTAGGATGAATGGAACCCCACTTGCATAACCGGAATTTTTCCACAAGAGTGAGGGTAGTGTCTAAGACCTCGCGTAGACAGGCTATGCTTAATTATTCATAGGACTTCGGTACAAGTCGAGTAGTTGGAATCTACTCGCGAGTTAGGTTTGGGACACACGGGTTTGGTTCGAGTGATGTGAGATCACTTTAGTAATGAAAATGAGACTAGGCAGGGGCTAGGGCACAGCAAGAGGAAGTCTTGCGTGATGAAAATGAGACTAGGCAGGGGCTAGGGCACAGCAAGAGGAAGTCTTGCGTGCGCAGCCCTGTCCGTGTCGATTGAGGACCGATCCGTGTGCGGCCCTGCTGAACAAGTATTGAACGTACCAAAGGCATATCAGATATATGGCCCCGATAAACCGATGTAGCCTAAACCTCCGGGCGTCGAGGCATAACACACCGATTTATAGGTGTAGGCTGAGGGCAGCAAGGTGGAATTCTGCCAACGGGTATAGAGAGATGCTGCGTGTGGGGAACCTCCTGCTCGTTTCGGTGCGACCGGTTCGACGTTTGGGCTGTTGGGTGAAAGGTTGTCCCGTACGACATCGAGCGAGCGTGCTATGCAGCTCCATGGGTGGGCGTACGTGACGTGCTCTTTGGGTTTCCCTGCAGGTGTATATCGAGACGATTCACCGTCCCTCGCGGTGACGAGTACCGCTTGTTCACTGCTTCGTAACGTAGACTAATGTATGAAATGTTATGATTCAATATTGCTGTTATGATATAATTGTATTGCTACATGTGTGCCACCAAATATTGCTTACTAAATTTCAGATTCCCAAACTGTTAATTTGTGACTAAAAGATGAACTAAGGATGAACTTGTAGCCATGTCCATTTGATGCACCGTTACTATCCCATGTTCTCTGTACCCCTCATGTAGAGTTTTATGCCTAGGTGAGTTGGTTAAGTCTTGTTGAGCCCTCATGCTCACGGTTGCTGCTTAAGTGTTTTTCAGGTGACGAGCCACCCACGGACTCGGGTTACGAGTCCACCGGCGAGGGTTACCCTCCGTCGGGGACTACGGCTAAGTGGGAGCCGTACACGCCGTGTTGAGCTGAAACGTGCAGCTAGTGTGGGTTGCCCTAGGGTTGGGCAACCAACTTTTGCTGGATTGGCGGGCGTGAGTTGTGTAATTTAGACTTCCGCTGTGTACTATAAACAATAGTTTGTAACTGAAGTTTGTACCTGTATATACAGTTCAGTTGTTTTTCCCATGTAATATATTGTGTTCTTATGACGTGTGCCGTCGGGTGTCGTATTGTGCGGCACCACCCTCTACGATTCTGGATGAGCGGATCCCGGTCTGCCACACATCCCCCTCTCCCCATCTACCTCTCCCTTCTCTCTGTCTCACTCTCGTTGTCCTCTCCCCATCCCCCTCTCCCTTCTCTCTCTCTTGCTCTCGTTGTCCCTCTCCCATCCCCCTCTCCCTTCTCTCTCTCTCTCTCGCTCTCGTTGTCCCTATCCCCATCCCCCTCTCCCTTCTCTCTCTCTCTCTCTCTCTCGCTCTCGTTGTCCCTCTCCCCATCCCCCTCTCCCTTCTCTCTCTATTTCACTCTCTCCCCATCCCTCTATCTCTTTCATTATCTCTCCCCCCTCTCTCTCTCTATCACTTTATTTCCCTCACTGTATTAAATAGTATTAAAGATTTATACAGTGCCATTTGTACCTGTGCTGGGGGCGGCTGTGACGAGAGGGCCTGTGGCGGCTGCGGCCACGAAGGAAACGGGAGCTCCTAGCCACTCTGTCGAGCTAAAGCCTGTAATTACAACATATTAGAACACATGTATATTACTGAATGCTTAAAATTTAAAATACAGTAATTTAAATTACTTACCTCCACCGCTGCCTGCATCTGGGCCATGAGGTTGGCCTGGTACTCCTGGACAGCCCTCGTCTTGTCGAGCTCCTCTTGGATCCACGCAAGCCTATCCTCCATGGCACGGAACTCCAACTCCCTCTGCGACAGACGGCCACTCGACGGCCCAATGGATGAAGCCTCCATGATGGAGTGCCTCTCGAAGGCCGCGCCGTCCTCGAGTCGACAACTCCATCGAAAATGCCAAACCTACGAAAGATAGAAAATAATAAGTAGAAGAAGGAAGTTTTAAAAAATGGAACAGTTGACCAACTCACCGTCCATGGGCCTTCCCGCCGCTGCTTGTGTACCGGCTGTAGGCTCGATTGAACCATTTTCTCAATAGTAGCCTTTACGGTGTATTGTCTTCACCTTCTGCGTGTACTTTTCCTGAAAAACAAAGAAATGATGCAAGTGTGTTCGTAGTATTACTTATAATTAAATTGATGAATTTTGAGAACTTACTAGTCGGTCGGCCGCGACCTGACTACACTGCCCAAGCTGGGAGGGTCACTTCCCCTGTGACCTCTCTTTGAAACCTCGGTCGGTGTCTGCTCCTGACCGGTTTATCGTCCTGTAGATACGTGTTAGTTGAAGAAATATATTATCAACACATGATCAAACATTAAAATATACTTACCATGTGTTTATCCATATGCATGTAGCCATCACCACCTTTATTGTACTGGCCGTCTGTTCCTCTGCAGGCTCAAGCCCTGGTGGACTTAATGATGAAATCCTGGCTAGCCTAGTACCGACAAAGAGCTCGGTACGCGTCAGGCTGGCTCTCTAACTAGCTAATAGTAACCTGCACATATTTAGTATTTCATCAACTACTGTTAACATAAGTAATTATGGGAAATAGTTAACAATAATAACTTACCTTCGTGTACTGATCCTTGGTCAAGTACGTGTCGGAGTCCTTCCTAAACGGACCCCCTCCCTGCTGCTGTTGATGACGCTTGTTGTACTCGTTGATCGCCTGGATGCGGGCGTATGACAATGCCTGCACCACGAGCTTCCGAGCATTATTGTGGAACATGGCACTCGCGTGCTCCATCATGTTCTCGCTCGAGTCCTCTACCTGGTACCACAGCTTTAAGAAAACAAAAATTTGATTAATCTGCATTAACAATTTAATTGTGTGTAAAAACGCAAAGATTTAAACTTACCATAAAATTGTTCCACACGGACCCGTGAAGGGTGCTGTGGACCTTGTGAGGGACACAACCGTAGTCGTCCCACGACAAAGCAGGGACACCGTCGATAACGCCGGTATAGTGCAACCGCACTAAAGTCCCGATGACACCGTTAACCTGCCTGTGGTGTCCCTGGCCCGCGAACGAACAATCGTGCCGAGATATGCAAAATTTGTTAACTTATTATGTGTACGCAAACAACATCCAATATTTAATGGTATACAACTTGTTTACCTGTCTCCAATTGGACGAATGGTGATCCACTCACGAGGAACAGGAGGAGGAGCAGCAAAGTGGGTCCTTCTCATGCGTCGCCTCGTCGGCGGCACCACGTCCGGTGACCCGGATGGCTGGTCATCACTGGAGCCCGAAGGATCCACGCTCGTCGGCTCTGAGGGCTGCATAGCTGGCTTCGAGGGCTGCCTAGCCGGCTCCGAGGGCTAGGTAGCCCCAACCTCCGGCTCCGACTTAGAAGACTCTGTGTCGGACTGCAAAAATAAATGATTCATAAAAAAATAATTGATAAATACAATTTCAAATAACGTGACTAGCAACTGAAATTTACCTTCGTGCGCTGAAAGACAACAACTCGGTCCAAAAAGTCTGGAAGGTGCCTAATCAGCTGAGAGCGTCTGCTCGCACCTGACGAGGTACCTGAGAAGACCGAGTCCCAGGGCTGGGTGAGGAACCCTCTCACCCCCATTCTCCCCTTTCCCTTTCCATTTGACGACGACATCCTGATGCAACGAGTAATTGATAAATATACTAAGATAATATACAAAATTCATGATAAGTTAGTGAAGAAAACATTACTACATCAATTTCAAAATTCATCAATGTCACGATCATGTACCCTACTCTGTAAACCAGACCATTGATCTTCTTTTCTGAGAGTCTAGACTATATTTTGTTTTTGTTTCTGCATATCATAAGTCTCGACATCTTGAGCGTCTCCAACAAAGTCATCGAGTCCTATACCAGGCTCGACGATGAACGACTCTGACAACTCTTCTTCTTGGTAAACCTCATCAACTTCATTAGTATCATGGTATCCATCATCTCTTAAAGTGTATAACCACTCACGTGGATTCACCTCATGTACCACCCACCAAGCTTCTTATTTTTTTCATGGATCAGATAGATAATACACTTGCTCCACTTGATGAGCAAGAACAAATGAATGGTATCCTCGTAGCCGTTCTTTGTGTTTGACTTCCACCATGCCAAATTGAATTTGTCGAATTCCATGATTGTTATCAAACCAATCACAGTCAAAGAATATTGCTCGAAGATCCTTATTATTGACGAAAGCAAATACAAGAATTTTTTAATGATCCCATAATAATTAGTTTCACGTTCTTGAGAGTCGATTGCCCTTGTCATAACTTCGGTATTTGACTTTGTCGTGAGTGGACATTGAGATTCGAATTGAGTTCTACGGAATCGGAAGCCATTGACGTCATATCGACCGTAACTTCTAGCTTTAACCAATTCGTAGGATAGTTGTCGCAGATCTTTATGGACGTTGGCATCGTTCATGCACTGTCCAAAATAAGAAGTTAAAAGAAAACATTGTAAATACTCATAAGTTATAAGAAACATTTGTAAATACTCGTAAGTTATAAGAAAATGTTATATGATCACGAAATCATGATAGAAAGTTAGGTCTTCTGTTTATTCCATCTCGTCATATCGCTTCTACTTGTTTGCTCGTAGGTTGATGTTTATGTGTCCAATTCTGTTTGTGCAACTCTCTGTACGAAAAGAAAAATTTTAGGACAGATCTGTTCCATTTATGATGAGTAGCATAAATGTAGGACAAACACTTAACCAAAATATTTGTCCATCTCATCTATATTAGCATACATGTAGAGGAAAGCAACATTCCTTTCTTCTAGAGTTGTAGGAATCGCAACTACCAACTGCAGTGTCTCTTGTTGCAAAAATCGAGATATCACTACAAGAAGGTTGATCATACATATTGTATCGCATTGCCAAAGTATTGATAGTGTGTTCCTCTGCAAAGTAAACACTTGAAAAATATCATACTTCCTTAAGAGTAAATATTTCGGCGATGCACCCTTCTACCTTTGCCCTGTTACGAATCATTGGTTTCAAATATCTTAGCGCTCTTTTAATATGATACATCCACCTATATTGCACGGGACCACCCACTTTATCTTCATATGAAAGATGAATAAGGAGATGTTGCATTGGATTGAAGAAGCCTGGAGGAAAAAAATTCCATCCTACATAATAATACCGGTATCTCCTTCTACAACTTACTCATCATCTCTATCGTGATTTCTTTAGCATAGAGCTGTCAAGTGGCTATGCTCGTCTAGCACCTTCCACACCGCATCGTCAAAATAGCCCCGAAACATAACAAATAGAAGTCTTTCCATGATTATGTGATAATCATGACTCTTCAACCCAGTTAGTTTTTCCGTTTCCACATCTACAGCTTGTTTCAGACTAGCTGCATAACCATCTGGGAATTTCAAACTTTTCAACTGTTCGAGTACTTCTTTCTTTTCTTTGGGTCGAAGACAGAAGGAAGCACATGGATTACCACCACTTTTAGAAAGCTCAAGCGTTGGACGGTTACAAAGCTTAGCCTGATCCTTTCAGGCCTTTATTTTGTCTCTCGTTTTGCCCATCATGTTCATGCATGTGCTTATGATACATTCCCCCATGTTACGCTCGATGCATGACATCAATGTTGTGCATTAATATCAACGACTTCACATATGGCAGCTCCCATAGTCCACATATATCAGTCCAATTGTGATCATCTCCAAAACTGACAAAATATCGGACGATATTTATCTGGCAACAGTTTATCCAACATATCATATATTTTCGACACGTTAAGACATTTCGGTGGTCCTTTAGTGACAACAGTGTCCTTTTTTAATACATTCCTCTGTTGTCTAAACATGTGATTCGAAGAAAACCAACGTTTGTGACAATTAAAGTAACATATCTTTCCTCCTTGAGTAAGTCAAAAACAGTTAGTGTCAAAAGCACATATCAGACAAGTCAAACGACCGTGAGTGCTCCATCTAGAAAACATGCCATACGCCAGAAAATAATGGACGGACCACAAATAAGCAGCTTCAAGGTTGAATTGTTGTTTCTTGTAATTGTCGTACGCTTGGACACCTGTCCACAACATTTTCAATTCTTTGATCAGCGGTTTTAACATCACATTGAGACGTGACCCAGGATGATCCGGCCAAGGTAAAATGAGGCTAAGGAACATGAACTCATACTTCATACAAAGGGTCGGTGGTAGATTGTACGGAATAACAAAGACAGGCTAACAGGAGTACGGTTAAGTGTTTGTACTGACCGGCGAGAATCCATCTATCACCAACCCAATCCGAACATTTATCGCATCACGGCCGAACTCTGTATCAAACCGGTCCAGTGCCTTCCATGCCTCATTGTCGGATGGGTGCGTCATGACTTCTTTGTTCTGACATACACATTCTTTGTGCGATCTCATGTGTTTGGCAGTTTTTTTCAAAACAAATAAATGCTTTAACCGAGGTGTAACGGCTAAATATCGAAGCTGCTTACGTGCCATTTCTGTCGTAACAATTTCACCATCTTCATTAACGACTTCGACATACCTCGATTCACCATATTGTAAACATTTCTTCTCTTTCGCATGTTCTTTCCAGAAAAGCATGCGGTTGTCTGGACACACATCGATCTTCAAATATTTCATACCGAGACCCAAAATAAATTTCTTCACGTGATACTGTAGGATCGAAGAGCACATGAAAAGCTACCAGAGGGGGTGAATGGTGGATTTAAACTTTTTTGCGGAAGCAACAAAAACCCCTTCGGCAGAAAATTGATCTGTTAAAGAAACTGTGTATGTGACTGATCTAAATGTGTTCAATCATGACAAATCAAGTCATGAATACACGACAACAAGAGTCACAGAAATCCATAAAAAACTCAAGTTATGATCGAAAGATCAAACAAGGGTCAATCTGATCTACTCGAGTAAAAACCAGATATGTAACACTGCAAAGAAACTTGTGTAGATCAGAAACTACAAATACAATGACCGTGAAATTTTCATGAATGATCTATAATCAAGTTGTGAAGATAACACAAAAATAATCACGTCAATTGGATCTGTAAAACTCGAGTTATGATCAAAACAGCGAAGCACTGTCATGCTGTCCAGAAACTCAACGAGAAAGACTTGACAAAAACAAGTCGGACGAACAAGGCACAAAAGCTCCTCTAAATTACGAATTTTATTGATTAAAACAAAAGAGGAAGAACCCAAAGTCGTCTTACCACGATCTCTGGCCTCCCTTACTTATATAACCAGCCCGGAGGCCAACCAATCCTAACTAGGACTCAAATCCTACTCAGTTTCTGAATCGAAACTTTCTATAACTGCTCAGGACTCTTCTATACGCAGATAGAAGCAATCTTAAGACTTCCAAATACCTTAGGAATGTATCCCACATTCCTAAAGCAACTCAACTTTGTGTCCCACATAAAATCCTATCATAACCAACTCAAATCTTTTCATATTTGAGACATAACCGACTCAGCCGCAGCCTGAGTCCATAATCCAGCCGGTTGGACCTTTCCTAGCAATTCTTTACATCCACATCTCTTCATCATGCCTTGGAACCATGTTTCCACGTCCATGCACTCCTTGCACACATGCAAACACCTTCCAACGATGTCCACAATACCTTCATATGCATTATTCCTTATCCAAACATGCTGCGCGACCACCAGATCAACTCAACCACAATTCTTCCCGAACTTGGTTGTTGAACCTCATTTTCTCCCTAAGACTAGTTCAATGGATCCTGTCACCAGCCATATCTTGAACTCAAGCAACACCTGCACATGAACAAACAACCAATACTTTCGAGCACAAGTCCCCGACTTGACTCACGTTAGTTCCGAAAACCACAACACCTTACGTGAACACCTCACATAAGCATGTTGCAAACCATAGCAAAATGTTAACCACCGTAAACAGCCATAACACTTCAAAAACTTAGAAAAAGAATACTAAGAAAACTTTCCATAGATGTAAATTAAGTTCGAAACATTTACATGGTAAGAACAGAACCATTGCGATGTAGCTCCGGACCTTACCAAAGCTAACCGGAACTTGAGTCGGAAGTTACCAAAGCTAGCAGAACCTAGCACCGGAACTTACCAAATCTAGTCGGACCTACCACCGGAGCTAACCAAACACATGTCGGACCTAGCCATAGCAAGTCGGACCTTACGTCGGATCTTGTCGGAGCTCGGACCTAGAGTCGGACCTTGACAAAAAGAGTGTTTTGGCAGAATTCAAAACTTTTATCGTCATAGCCAATGTAGTCAGCACACATAGGTCTCACAATCTCCCTCTTGATGAATGCATTGGCAACACCACTTAAAATCCGAACATTGGCTTATTCACATGAAAAGTATTGAAATAATCAAATGAGAATGAAATTTCAAAACAAAGATTTCTCCCCCTATACATATTTCTCCCCCATTGTAAATCAGAAATAAAATGAGAAGAAAAACAAAAATTCTTCCCCTGAGAAGAATCGTGTCAAAACACTTGTGAATCGTGTAATGTGTGCTCAATATCTCTCCCTTTGACAATGTATTCAGCAAGGTTCAAAAGAGTAATTTTAATTGTTATGAGCATATTTATAACATATACATATATAACAAAGCTCATCCAAGCCATACTATCAAGTACCTTACACTATCACATCAATGAGATACATAAAGTAGTGTAAGTAATGCTAGAGATCCAGTGTAATTTTCAATTTAAGCAAGTCATGATCTCACAAACTTAACTATGTCAAGACCTGAAAGAATGACACTTATTGCTGCATTTTAATTATTTTTCAAAGCACAAATTCAGATCATATGACATTTGCAAGAGTTTATATGCCGCATCAGCCTTATTCTAAACAACCAAGCCAAGCCTATGTCATTTCACAATCAGAAGCTTAAGGACATGGTTTTAGTCATACACAACTTCTTCCAAGTTCATATCTAAGTGCAGTGATAAGCCATATCAAAAGAAAAAGTGCGATGCATGCATATTCTCTTGATATTTTTCTCAATTTTTCATTTGAACATAAAAGCTCAACATGTGAATAGTTGATTGATTATTTTCATTATTAAAAGCACTTATTAGCATGCAACAAGTTTAAAACAGCAAGAAAGTTCGATCATGAGCAGATTTAGTGTAAATAATTATTCCAATTACTAGTCATAGTAAAAACTACAAAATGTATGACATGAGTAATGTAGTAAGAACTTTTAGCATATAAAAGGAATAACAAAGTCATATATGTATGAAATACTATGCTCATATTATTTTTAAATTCCGATTCACACATAGACTTCCCAAGTTTCAAAACACCCCCTCAATTTAAGCCATGAGGATGCATAACCTCTATTTCACTACGAATGAAACAAAAACGAGTGAAATCCAAAGGTTTTGTAAAAATGTCAGCCAATTGTTGTTCGGTATCTACATGGTGAAGCACAATGTTTCCTTTTTCAACATTATCACGGAGAAAGTGATACCTAATGCCAACGTGCTTTGTTCTCGAATGTTGCACAAGGTTTTTAGCAATGCAAATGGCACTAGTATTATCACAAAATAGTGGAACACTATCTAGATCAACCCCAAGTCCTTAACTGTTTGAACAATCCAAAGAACTTGTCAGCAAGTGCTAGCAGCAGCTACATATTTAGATTCGGCTGTGGATTGTGCAACTTAATTTTGTTTTCTAGAGGACCAAGCAACAAGTGAATTACCAAGAAAATGACAAGCGGCCAAAGTACTTTTCCTATCAATTCTACAACCCCCAAAATCAGCATCCGAAAAAGCTTTCAACGTAACGGTTGTTTTTTATCCAATCATACTTCTATATTCTTTTTGATCCACGGGTTCACCATATTCGTCAAGTTCAAGTGTCGTTGTTGTACCCATTGGTGTCTGAAGAGACTTGCTTTTGTCCATGTTGAAGCGCTTAAGAAGGTCTCTTATATACTTTGTTTGATGCACAAAAGTACCCTCCTTCGTTTGCTTGATTTGCAGCCCCAAAAAGTATGTGAGTTCTCCCATCATACTCATCTCAAATTCTGAACTCATCATACCTGAAAACTTGGACACAAGATCATGAGAAGCACAACCAAAGATAATATCATCCACATACACTTGAACGAATAATGAGTCATTGCCACGCTTAAGCACAAAAAGAGTTTTATCAACCTTGCCCATGGTAAACCCCTTTTCATGTAAGAATGTTTTTAACCTATCATACCATACTCTAGGGGCTTGTTTAATACCATACAAGGCTTTGGACAGTTTGTAAACATGTTTAGGAAAATTTGGATTTTCAAAACCCGGTGGTTTCTTAAACCTCCTCATCTATGTAGCCAATAAGAAAAGCACTTTTAACATCCATTTGATATAACTTGAAACCTTTATATGCAACAAATGCTAATAAAATTCTTATGGCTTCTAATCTAGCAATAGGAGCAAAAGTTTCATCAAAATCTAGTCCATCAACTTGTGTGAAACCTTGAGCAACCAACCTAGCCTTATTCCTAACCACAACCCCATCTTCACTTTGTTTATTTTTAAACACTCATTTAGTTCCGATTAGAGTGTGACCTTGAGGTGGAGGTGCAAGTTTCCAAACATTATTTCTTTAAAAATTTTATAACTCTTCTTGCATGGCAATAATCCAAGATTTATTAGTGAGTGCATGTGATATAACTTTGGGTTCAAAAGAAGCAGCAAATGCAGAATGAGCGTGAGAGTTTGGATTATAAAACCTGGACCGTGTGACTCGTTCATGTAAGCTTCCAATCATTTGTTGTGGAGGATGACTTTTGAGGACCCGGAGGGGAGTAGACAATTCACAAGCTCCTTCTTCTTCATATTCATCACAAATTGAAGAACTTGTGACTTGAGGATGATCTGGACCAGCAATGGTGGTCGTCGGTCCTGGTTGTGAATCAAAATCAGGAGCTGGAACAATGTCATAGGTCCTGAATTTTTGGGCAGCAACATCACTTATTCATCTTGTTAGATGAAAATACTCTCCCCTTTGGATATGGGTCTGGTCCTGCAATATTAGAGCTAGTACCTGGGCTAGCTTCATAAAAAAAAACCTCACAAGTCTCCACAATTTTGTTAGTGTCATGTAAAAATACACGGTAGCCTCTAGTATGAGATGGGTAATCAAGAAACATGCCATCAACGGATCTAGGTTATAATTTATCAAGATTACCATGTTTCTTAACAAAGCATTTGCAACCAAAGACCCGAAAGTGTGTGTCACTAGGCCTATGTACAAACCAAAGTTCATATGGTGTTTTACCTAGCTTAGCACGCAAGAAAACACGATTTGAGACATAACAAACAGTTGCAATTGCATCAGCCCAAAATTTTCTAGGAGTTTGATATTCATCAAGCATAGTCCTAGCCATCTCAACTAAGATTCTATTCTTTCTCTCTACAACACCGTATCGTTGAGTTACATATGGTGAAGAAAATTGATGATCTATTCCATTTTCAGCACAAAAGTGATCAAACAATTGATTTTTAAATTCGGTTCCGTTATCACTTCTAATTGCTTTTAAAGATACTGGGTGATCAATTGATAATCTAAGAAATAAGGTTCTAAAGTGACTAAAAGTTTCATTCTTAGATGCCATGAAATAAACCCAAGAGTATTTAGAATAGTCATCAACAATCACAAGAACACGTGAAGGTCCGAAGGATTGAACACGTGAAGGTCCTACAGTGTCAAGGTCCAAAAGTTGACTCGGTTCAGTTGTCATGGTCATTGTGAGAGGAGCATGTGAACCTGCAACCATTTTAGCATGTCTACAAGAAGAGCACACAATTTATTTGTCCTCTTTAAGCTTAGGCAGCCCACGTATGCGATCAAGAGCACTAACACGGGTGAGATGATCAAAGCCTACGTGACCAAGTCTATGATGCCAAAAATATAGATCTTTTGAATCATTAGCAACTAGACATCTCTGCTTAGAGGATGACGTATCAAAATTAGCTATAAAAACTCTTCCAAACCGAGACATATTAAAAATGAGTTCACTATTTGAATCTACAACCTTGAAACAATTTTTAGTGAAAATAATTTCCAGATTTTCATCTAGCAATTATGAAATAGAAAGCAAGTTATATTCCAAATATTTAACAAGTGCCACATCTTTTAAAGTGTAGTGATTATTTACTCTAACTGAACCCTTAGCAATTATAGGAGTTGAAGAATTATCATCAAAAGTAACATTTTCTACATGTGACACAAAAGAGAGGGAGGTGAACCATTCTTTGTTACCGGTCATGTGGCGTGAGCATCCCGAATCCACAATCCAAATGTTCTCCTTCCTCAAGCGTGTAACCTACATAGAAGTACAATACGTCGATGACTCAATACTAGGGTTAGTCAAAAGGCATTTAGGAATCCAGTACCGAGTCACACGACGTCCAGCAGAAGTAACACGCAAAGGCTGAGATAAAACAACAGGTTTATGAGCCGAAGTTTGAGGATTTTTGTACCCAACTACTGACCTACGAGGTGTTACATGAGTAGCACTAAAAACAGTAGGTCCGGAAGCAAACTTTGCATGTTTTTGACTCATTACAGTAGGTTGCATATTCCTAACATTCGGTTCAGCACAGCAACAGGTTTTCCACAGTTGTTATGTGATCTAGCAATCATTCTTTCCTTTTTCTATTCAATAGCAAGTTTAGATTCTTATTCCCATTATAAAACCGCTCTAGTGTCCTATTCATGTCATCAAGTTTATTAGATAAGTCTAGGCAGTTTTGACATGAAGTTTTTGCTTTTAGTTTGCAATTAGAACAATATTTAACTTCATGAGAACATAAAGCATTGTTCAATATAGAAATTTTGTTCATAGCATCTTGTAGTTTCTCATTAAGATCATCACAAGTAGAACAATGCAAATCAATTGTAGAACAACAAGCATCTTTCAAATTTTTATCATTAAGTGCAGCAAGCTCTCTATTCTTTTCAATCTCTAACTCAAGTTATCAAGTGTGGAGGTAAGTACACTTCTTAGAGAGGACAATTGTTCATATATTAAATCACATGAGGAACAAGAATCGTCACTAGGAATCAAATATTTCAAACGATTAATTTCAGATTCTAGTGACTCAATTTTAACAGCATTGTCCCTAAACTTTTTGTCCTTTTTCTTAACTATAACAGTGGCACGAGAAATAGCATCACACATTTCTTCGCAAGTAGGACATACCTCTTCATTGTCGCTGTTGTGTTCTGCTTCCTCCATACTTGAACTTGACTTGCCCGCCATGAAGCATAAGTTTGCCAAATCATCTTCATCTTTGTCACTTTCGATGTCCACATCGCTCGAGCCTAGTTCTTGAAGTGCGGAGATAAAACTCTTTACCAATTGGCGTCCTATAAAACCCTTCTTCTTTTTCTTATCGTTTGCAGAGGAGTGCTTCGTCCTACTTTGCTTTTCATCATGGGAAGTAGGATCTTAAAGGTTAGGACAATCCGTACAAAAATGTCCTGTCTTACCACATTCAAAGCATCGTTGAGGTCCGACACTTCCTCTCCTTCTAGTTCTCATATTTTGCAATGCTTTTAAGAACCGAGTAGAGATGAGTTCAAGTTCTTCCTCTGAAAACTCTTCAATCTGTTCAAGGGTTAGAGAGGACAACAAAAAAGTGTACCACAAGATGAAGATTGACTAGTGAAAGCATCTAGGCCCCCGTGAGATATGGTTTTGGTGATTAATGACAACCGTTCGTTATTACTAATGAGTTTGTGGATGCGAGGTCTCACATATATCACATCAACCGTTAATGAACTATCTATTCACACCATCTACTGCTCATTGGATACAAATGGAGACCCCTCAATGATCCATTCTAAGGGGTTATTCGACACTCATAAAAACTAAATGAAGAAATCATACAATGACTCTACTTTATCAAAATTGGCAACACAAGGAGCTCACACCTCATCGTAATATCATTTCAAACAAGTATCAAAGAGGTCACTCGAGAGGATTCTAAAAGATCAACTCAAAACAACTCGAAGCAAACAAGTTGCATTCACCGGATCATCCGATGTCTTGCAAAAAGACTACATCGGTCGAGTTTGAGTTAGCAGAAGAAGAAGACCTTAGAGCCCAGTACACACCGGATCATCCGATGTGAAGGAAGTGGCACATCGGTTGAGTTCACCCGAAGGATGATATCTGAGTTACTCTGAAGATATACACACCGGATCATCCGATGATGAAATAAGTGTACATCGGTCAAATTCAACAGAGACAATATTTCTGACCCAATTCTGAAGATCAACTCACCGGATCATCCGATGATAAATTGAAGTAACATCGGTCGATTAAAAGATCCAACGGTTATATCCAACGGTCACATCTGACACGTGACATCAGCTAATTTGGAATTCGACCGATGATCATATAAAGGGGTGCATCGGAGGATCCGATGTTAACTGACAAAGTCTGCCCACTTTTCCAACGGCTATCTCGTGTGGGCTGGCTATAAATACCCCTCCAACCGGCCATTTCGACAAGTCTTGATCTCCTGAGCCTCACTACACATTCTCAAGCATTCAAGACCAAGAGCTACCACTTCCACACTCCAAAACCTCTTGTAATCCAACTATAGGTTATATCTAGCTAGAGAGAAGCTTGTGTGCGTCCATTCTTGGTGATTGGAATCTCTAGACTAGTGAGAGAGAGTGTCTTGGTGACTTCTCTCACCTTGTAAACGTTGGAGGAAGAAGAGATCACTCCGGAGCTTACCAAGGTGTTTGTGGAAGCCCGGAGGATCACCGTTGTACAAGGCTTGAGCTCCACCTTGCCGGAGAGGGCGAACGGAGAAAGATAGTGGATTCCCTTGTCTTGGTGACTTGGGAGTGGCCATACCCTTTGGTGGGTGCCACAACGTGGATGTAGGAAGATTTTTATGATCTTACCGAACCACGGGAAAAATCGCCGTGTCTCCGAGTCTCCGCGGGAGTTTGCATTTCTCTCCTCACTCCTTACTATTACGCTTTTACTATTCCGCACTTAACTCTCTTACTTGCGTACTTAGTTTGCATAGGGAATTGGGCTTCAACCATTAAAGTTTTAAATTGCTCTAAAATTTTAAAAAGCCCAATTCACCCCCCCCCTCTTGGGCGTTTCGATCCTTACAATTGGTATCAGAGCAAGGTTGCTCATTGGATCATTCTAGCTTCACCGCT
This sequence comes from Neostapfia colusana, assembly GCA_030760725.1. NCBI lineage: Eukaryota > Viridiplantae > Streptophyta > Magnoliopsida > Poales > Poaceae > Neostapfia > Neostapfia colusana. The sequence goes on from JASWHV010000008.1 coordinate 36,530,297, forward strand.
AGAGAGCAAAAATGGCCAAGAATGGGGGTTCGGTTCCTACCTTCGAGGGCAAGAATTTTGCTTATTGGAAAGCACGCATGCGCGCTTACCTTGAGGCAATTGCTCCCGAAGTGTGGGAAGCGACCCATGCGGGGTTTGGAAATCTTGACTATGTTGGAGACCAATTAAAATGGGATGCTAAGGCTAGAAATGCCATATATGAATGCATTAGTCAAGATGTTTTTGCTAGGATTGCTAGCAAGGAAAAAGCATGTGAAATTTGGGCATGTCTAGTTGAAATACATGAGGGCTCATCTCGTGTCAAAGAACTCAAATATCACATGCTTAAATCAAAATATGATGAATTTAAGATGCTTCCTCATGAAAACGTTAATCAAATGTTTTCTCGTTTAAATGTGCTCATTGAGGAAATTAACGCACTTGATATTGCTTCTCTTGGCAAGGGACTTATAAATCGCAAGATCCTCATGCTTCTACCCAAGCCCAAGTACAACATTATCAATTCAATGCTCCAAAAAGAGTCACTAGACAACATTGAAGTTTCGGAGCTCATTGGAGAAATTCATGCTCATGAAATGAGCGTACTTGGAATGATGGAGGAGTCATCATCAAAAACCATTGCTCTCAAGGCGTCAACCAAGAAGACAACTCCCAAGAAGAAGAAAATGGTTGAGCCTAGCTCAAGTGAAGAAGAGCAAGAAACAAGTGAAGATGATGATGATGAGCTTGCCTTGATGATGAGAAAATTCTCACGCCTCAACTCTAAGATTGCAAAGAAGGGATACTCTTTTGATCCCAAAAAGAAAGCCTTCTTGCCAAGAAAAGATGAAAACAAGACGTGCTACAATTGTGGTGATCTAGGCCACATATCATATGACTGCCCAAGACCGGACAAAAGAAAGGAAATCGGCAAGCATCACAAGCTAGAAGAAAGTGATGATGAAGAGGAGGTCAATCCCAAGCGCTCCTTTGGAAAGAAGAAATTTGACAAAGGCAAGAAAACCAAGCTCTTTCCAAAGAAAAGAAGAGGGCCTCAAAAGGTCTTCATGTGTGAAGCAAATGAGTGGATCACGGATGAAGAGTCAAGCGACGAAGATAGTGAAATTGAAGAAAACTTGGCGGGCCTCGCCATCGTCAACAAGAATGACTCCCCTCTTCGTCCACCTCCTATGTGCCTAATGGCAAAAGGTAACTCAAAGGTATGTGAAGACTCTAGCGATGATGATGAGGAGCTTTCACCCGATGAATTAGCATCCATGATTAGTGAATATCATGCCATGATAAAAAGGGAAAAGGCTAAGGTTAAGGCTCTTGAGCTAGCTCGTGCTAAGCTTGAAAGTGCTAACCTCGATTTGCATGACAAGTATGTAACCATACTTAAAGAGCATGACACGCTCAAATTAAATGTCAAACAAATCGAGGATGAAAATGCTACAATCAAGCTTAAGTATCATGAGCTTGACTTAGCTAACTTAGCACTCTTGGCAAAGCACAATGAGTTGATTCGAGAACATGAAGTGCTTAACCGTGCTTATGAAGCTATTAAACTTAAATTGAAAAACACAAAGAAAGAAACCCTTGATGGCAAAATATCATCTAATTCACATGCCACTAATGTTTTGGATAAGTCTTTGCCTTTGAAAGCAAGCCCTAGGGAGAAGGAACTAATGGACGAAATTGAAAGTCTTCGCACTAGTGTGGCAAGACTCTCTAAGGGGGAGGATAAGCACAAGGAAATCCTCTACCAACAAGCGAAAAGCTTCAACAAGAGAGGACTTGGATCCTTCCCGGTACCCAACAAAGGAAAGGTGCCCTCACCGGAGCTTAGGACAAGCTTCATCAAGGAAGTTGGGTCATATTGCCAACATTGTGAGGTCACCGGACATCACACGAGGGAGTGTCCTCTTCCCAACCGTCCTTCTCCCAAATTGCCTCCTAACTACAAATCTACTTTCAATGATTATCACTATCTATTGAACAAAGTAGGTGGAAAGGTGAAGGCAAGGTTCATCGGCAAAGACATCAAGGGCATAAAGGTGAAGCTCCCCAAGCAACTTTGGGTTCCAAAATCACTTGTATCACACATACAAGGACCTAAGTTGGCTTGGGTTCCTAAACTCAAAAACTAACTTCATGTGTGTAGGTGAACTACAAAGCCGGAGGAAAGCATTGGGTACTAGATAGTGGGTGCACTCAACATATGACCGGCAATGATGGTATGTTCACCTCCATAGAAAACCCCGGCAATCATGAACAAGTCACCTTTGGTGATAACTCAAAGGGGAAGGTAATTGGTTTGGGTAAAATTGCTATTTCTCATGATTTGTCCATCTCTAATGTGCTTTACGTTAAGTCTCTTAGCTTCAATTTACTTTCCATAGCACAATTATGTGATCTTGGACTAACATGCACATTTGACAAGAATGGTGTTGTGGTGACTAGTGAGTCAAGTAAAGAACTAATATTCAAAGGTTTTCGGCATGGACATCTTTACTTGGTGGACTTTTCCAACAAGGATGCTAGCTTGACCACTTGTCTTTTCACCAAGACTAGTTTGGGGTGGCTATGGCATCGGCGCATTGCTCACATTGGGATGAGCAAGCTCAAGAAGTCATTCAAGCTTGGGATGGTGACCGGCGTGAAGGATGTCACATTTGAGAAGAACAAGCTTTGTAGCGCATGTCAAGCCGGGAAGCAAGTTGCCTCACACCATCCGTTAAAGACAATGGTGTCAACCTCCAAGCCACTTGAACTACTTCACATGGACCTCTTCGGACCGTCCACGTATCAAAGCCTTGGCGGTAACCTCTATTGTCTTGTTATTGTTGATGACTACTCTCGCTATGCTTGGACATTGTTCCTAGGCGACAAGGGTGAAACTCCGGAAATCTTCAAGACCTTCGCTAAACGAGCTCAAAGGGAATTTCAACTTCCCATCATCAAGGTCCGGAGTGACAACGGCACCGAGTTCAAGAACTACAACATTGGGGAGTGGTGTGATCGTGAAGGCGTGAAGCACGAGTTTTCGGCCACATACACCCCTCAACAAAATGGTGTCGTTGAAAGGAAGAACAAGACTCTCATCACCCTTGCAAGAGCAATGCTTGATGACTATGGCACGTCGGAGAAGTTTTGGGCCGAAGCAATCAACACGGCGTGCCATGCTGCAAATAGGGTCTACCTTCATCGACTACTTCAAAAGACCCCATATGAGCTCCTCATTGGGAGAAAGCCCAACATCTCCTACTTCCGAGTCTTCGGGTGCAAGTGCTACATCTACCGCAAGAAAAGGCTCGGTAAGTTTGAAAGAAGGTGTGATGTTGGTATCTTTCTTGGTTATGCGTCAAACTCAAAAGCATATCGAGTATTCAACCAAACCTCCGGGTTAGTTGAAGAAAGTTGTGATGTTGAGTTTGATGAGACTAATGGCTCCCAAGAGGAGGGTTTTGGTCATGATGATATAGATGATGAGCCTCTACGAGAAGCCATGAAGAACATGACCATAGGAGACATCAAGCCCGAAGTTGAGGAGAGCCATGATCAAGGGGGAGCCTCAAGTTCCAACATCAACACCTCCATGGCGCCTCAAATTGATGAAGAAGAAGAGAAAAATGATCCATTGCCAATACAAGATTCACATGCCACACAACACCAAGAAGAAGAAGAAGTCCAAGGTCAAGTCCAACCACAAGATGAGCAAGATGCCTCACCACCACCAAGTGCATCACAACCTCTTATGAGGCATGGGCGCATCTCCAAGGCACATCCGATGGATCAAATCATCGGAAGTCCGTCACGGGGAGTAAGTACTCGTTCTCGCCATGTTGCTTCATTTTGTGAGCACTACTCCTTTGTTTCGTGTGTAGAACCCACAAATATTGAGGAAGCACTCCAAGATCCAAATTGGGTGATGGCTATGCAAGAAGAACTCAACAACTTCACCCGCAATGAAGTTTGGGTACTGGAGGAGCGACCTAAGGACAAGAACGTCATCGGAACGAAGTGGGTGTACCGCAACAAACAAGACGAGAATGGCGTGGTGGTCCGCAACAAGGCAAGGCTTGTGGCCAAGGGTTTTTCACAAGTAGAAGGACTAGATTTTGGAGAAACCTTTGCCCCGGTCGCACGGTTAGAAGCTATTCGTATACTCCTAGCTTTTGCTTCACATCACAATATTATGCTTTATCAAATGGATGTGAAAAGTGCTTTCCTAAATGGTTATATTAACGAGCTTGTTTTCGTTGAGCAACCTCCCGGGTTTGAAGATCCGAGGAATCCTAACCATGTGTATAGGTTACACAAGGCGCTCTACGGGCTCAAGCAAGCACCTAGGGCATGGTATGAACGTCTTAGGGATTTCCTAGTCATGCAAGGATTCAAGATCGGGAGGGTGGATACTACACTTTTCACCAAGGACATCAACGGGGATTTATTTCTTTGTCAAATTTACGTTGATGACATTATTTTTGGCTCAACTAACAAATCTCTTAGTCTTGAGTTTGGCACCATGATGTCTAGGGAGTTCGAGATGTCAATGATTGGAGAACTCAATTTCTTCCTAGGATTTCAAATCAAGCAACTTCAAGAGGGGACTTTCATCTACCAAGAAAAGTACACCAAAGACCTCTTGAAGAAGTTTGAAATGGAAGATTGCAGCTCAAGAAGCACTCCAATGGCAACAAATTGTCATCTCGACGCGGACATGGACGGTAAACCTATTGACCAATCTCATTACCGTTCCATGATTGGTTCATTATTATATCTCACCGCATCTAGGCCCGACATCATGTTTAGTGTGTGCTTGTGTGCTCGCTTTCAAGCAGCACCTAAAGAATCGCATCGTAAGGCGGTCTTTAGGATACTTAGGTATCTCAAGCATACCCCAAGTGTAGGTTTGTGGTACCCCAAGAACGCTAGTTTTCATCTCTTGGGTTACTCGGATTCGGACTTTGCCGGATGCCGTGTGGATCGCAAGAGTACATCCGGTGGGTGCCACTTACTTGGGCGTTCCCTAGTATCTTGGTCGAGCAAAAAGCAAAACTCCGTGGCTTTGTCCACCGCGGAGGCAGAGTATATAGCGGCCGGCGCATGTTGTGCCCAAATTCTATATATGAAGCAAACCCTTTTGGACTTTGGAATTAAGTTTGATTGTGTGCCTCTCCTTTGTGACAATGAAAGTGCGGTTAAGATAACTAGAAACCCCGTTCAACACTCCCGCACTAAGCACATTGATATTCGCCATCACTTCTTGCGGGACCATGAGGCTAAAGGAGACATCTCTTTGCAAGGTGTAAGGTCCGAAGAACAATTGGCGGATATCTTCACTAAGCCACTTGACGAGAAAACTTTTTCTAGACTAAGAAGTGAATTAAATGTGCTAGATGCATCTAACGTCATGTAAGTTGCCATGTTCATGTAAGGTTGCATATCAAATAGGTCTTGTCTAACTCCCAAAGGATAGGGGCAAGCTAGAAATAGCTTTTCCTGAGGAAGCCTTTGGCAGGTTTAAACTTGGCAAGATAGATTTACATTATGCCTTGCATGATTCCTACCATATAGACTTGCACTCATTCAATATCTTGCATCAGTTTGGTTGGCATTGCATACGGTAGATTGTCACAAAGGGGAACCACATCATGAGAAGGAGACTTGTTCAAAATGCAAATAACTCAACTCATATGATGTGGATAGAGCAAAATTCTAAAGGTACATGCTTTAAAGAGATAGAAGTTCTCTACACTCTAGCTCACAAAGCATGGGCCTTACATTTTCATGGTTTCACTCCTAACCCTGTGTGTTCTCTTTGCTTAAGGGCTTAGCCAATATGTGGCACTATATTTAAGGCCTTATATTAGAGGTTAGGAGTTGCCCAAAAAGTCCTAAGACCAATCCTTATCTTTGTGTGCTTAAGTCAAAGGACATATATGGGCAGTCTTAGATTTTCTGTAGTCATCGGATTATCCGATGCTAGGGCCAGCAGATCATCGGATCAATTGGTGCTTCACCTCAGTGCTCAGATCAAGTCAGATGTCACAAATCAACCGATGAGTTCTTTTCAGAAGGCATCGGAGCATCCGATGTTTAGCCTTCCTGGTGCCCTGCAGAAATCGACCGATGATCGCCAACTCAACGTCGGATCATCCGGTGTGCAAAGAGAGTCTTTGGAACAACTCTCTGTTGAACTCAACCGATGCATCCTCCGATGATCATCGGTCCATCCGGTGTTTTATGTGCGGCTAGGGTTTGCCCGTACAGTTTAAAAAGGGGGGGTCGGCCGCCGATTCCTTTTTCTTCTTTCCCGAGCTCCGCCGCCCGACGCCCCCGTCGCCGTCCTCGCCTCCCTGCCGCCGCCGCCCTTCGGCCACCGCCGCCGCCTCCCTGCCGCAGCCGGCGCCCTTCGGCCGCCGCCGCCTCCCTGCTGCAGCCGCCGCCGCCGCCTCCCTGCCGCAGCCGCCGCCGCCTCCCTGCTGCAGCCGCCGCCGCCGCCGCCTCCCTACCGCCGCCGCCGCCCTTCGGCCGCCGCCGCCTCCCAGGTGCCGCCTTCGCCGCCTCCCACGCACAACCGCCTCTCCCGCGCACGCCACCTCCCGCGCGCGTCGTCTCCCCTCCACCACTCGCCGTCGGCACGCATCACCCTCTCCCTAGGGTTTCGCCGTGGTTCACCGATTCGTCGATAAGGTTTGCTCCGTGCCGCGCAACGCCTTTCATTGTTTTCGTCGTGCATCTTCACCGTCGCTAACCCTAGCTCTCAAATTGCATCAAGATGGGTCGGGATCGCAAAGGAAAGGGCAAGGCTATTGAGGAGCCCGCCGCGAAGAAGCGCAAAATGTCCAAGGACACTCGTCGTGCGGAGTTGGCCGCTCGCGCCGCCGAGGAGCGTGAGCGAGGCCATCGCGGTTCCTTACGGATCCGCGAGTCCCGGCAGAGGCAGGAGCAGCCTCCGATCCAGCCGGTGCCTCCCGAGGGCTCCGACGAGGAGGAGACCGAGGTGCCGCCACTCATCCGCCGGCGCACCCCGAGGACTCGTGGGGGTGGACAGACCCCTACGGCGAGTCGGCGTCCCTCTGCGGCTGACCGCACCGAGGACAGAGAGGCCGAAAGGGCCATCCACCTGATGGACACAGCTGTCCGTGTCACCGAGGATGTCAGACTCACCGACTACAGGAAGACGAAGGCTAGGCAACTGAAGAAGCTCAGATGGTCAGTGATCCTTGAGGAGTGGTTCCCGCGGCCTAGGGACTCTCGAGTTGACTCCCGCTTCTGGACCCTGACACAGGCGTCCTTGTACGAGACTTACAGGCGTCGGGGTCACAAGCTATTCCAGCATAACAGCATTGACTGGGATCAGCTTGCAGTGGCAGCAGGACACGGGATCAGGCCCCTCTTTGAGAGATACAGAGGACTTGTGGATTTGCTCTCACACCAGAGGAGTGCCTACGTCGAGGAGTGGGTCAGGGTGTTCTACGCGACACTCTATGTCTCTGAGGGCCGTCGCTCGATCCACTTCATGTTCATGGGGCGGATCCACGACGTGTCTCGCGACTTGTTGGGCAGACTGCTCGGTGTGGAGCTTTCTACTACGTGTCTGCACCAGATAGTCTACGGAGACGCAGACCCGCCGAGGAGGCCACTGACTGGAGGAGTGGCACCACCTTTCGAGGAGATCAGAGGTCTGTTCACTCAGACGTTCACTCCTGACCAGCCGAGGGTGCCAGCTCTTCTCACCCCAGCAGCCCGGACAGTTCACCACGTCCTCAGGCGTACCCTGCTGCCGAGGTCTGGCTACTTGGAGGGATTCACGAGCCTTCAGCAGACCATCCTGTTCTATGTGATGAACGGGATGGAGTTCGACATAGTAGACATTCTAATCTGCGAGATGGAGGACGTGATCACCGATGGAGTTGGGATGTTACGACAGCTGGTCTTTGGTCACTGGATCTGTCACCTTCTTCACCAGCTGGTTCCAGAGGACACTCCAGGAGTCTCTCAGCTGACAGAGATGCACGTGACCCGGTACAGCCACTACCGAGTCCCCACTCCGGGAGACCGCCGCCTTGGCCGTCCCGTCGAGCGTGAGGTACGAGCCAGACTGTCCGAGGAGGACTGGGCAGAGCTGACTCAGGAGGACGCAGAGCTGGCACAGGCAGAGGCTCAGGGAGGAGACCTACAGCACGTGTGGTCGGACAGCGACACCAGCGACAGTGTCGAGGAGTACTTCCCTCCTGCTCCTCCCTCACCGAGGCAGCACGACGCAGAGGCAGGAGGCTCAGCTGCTCCACCACCTTCACCTCCTCCAGTGTCAGAGGCTCAGGTGACTCAGCCGTCAGAGCTCACTGCTTTACTTCAGCGGATGGCTCAGCAGCAGGAGCAGCAGGCAGCTCGACAGGAGGAGCTTCAGAGGCAGCAGCAGGAGATGCAGCTGGAGATCGCCCGTCAGAGGCGAGAGGACACCGACAGGTTCACCAACCTTGTCGACCAGATGACGCGACGCACTCTGGACCAGCAGCAGCAGACTCAGCAGATGCTGTTGGGCATCCTGGGGTTGGTCACCAACCTCTATCAGCAGACAGGAGTCGCTCTTCCACCTCAGCACTCAGGGCTCGGTCAGGTTCCAGGTGCACCGTCACTAGCGCCAGCTCCAGTACTGCCGCCGACGCCGTTCCAGTCCTCACCTCTTCCGGCAGTACCTCCACCGGCGCCTGCAGCCTCAGCGGATCCCACAGCAGCTCCAGCTCCAGCTCCAGCCCCCACAGCAGCTCCAGCTCCAGCTCCAGCTCCCGCTCCAGCTCCAGCACCAGCGACCTCTACCTCCAGCAGCTCCGACGACAGCACCGTCGACGCCGACCGCTTCACCATCGCCAGGAGCGCGCCTGAGTCGTAGGCACTCGACTTCCCTTTTTGGTGTCTTGATGCCAAAGGGGGAGAAGAGTTAGAGTCAGGGGGAGGGTTAGCTCAGTTCTAGGGGGAGTGTCTATGTCTACACTTTTGCTACTATATCTGAGATTGTCCTTTTGCTACTTTATTTGAGATTGATCGTTATTATTATTTGCTATTATTGTACTCCGGGTGCTACTCTGTGCTCTTACGCCTTATCGTTTATTATTTGAGCCTTCGAGCCACTTGTGTTGCAAATTTGTACCTGTTATATTTCTTTTTGGAGCATTGTGTTTTAATTCAATTATATGCTCTACTCGTTGTGTTGTCATCAATCACCAAAAAGGGGGAGATTGAAAGCATCTAGGCCCCCGTGAGATATGGTTTTGGTGATTAATGACAACCGTTCGTTATTACTAATGAGTTTGTGGATGCGAGGTCTCACATATATCACATCAACCGTTAATGAACTATCTATTCACACCATCTACTGCTCATTGGATACAAATGGAGACCCCTCAATGATCCATTCTAAGGGGTTATTCGACACTCATAAAAACTAAATGAAGAAATCATACAATGACTCTACTTTATCAAAATTGGCAACACAAGGAGCTCACACCTCATCGTAATATCATTTCAAACAAGTATCAAAGAGGTCACTCGAGAGGATTCTAAAAGATCAACTCAAAACAACTCGAAGCAAACAAGTTGCATTCACCGGATCATCCGATGTCTTGCAAAAAGACTACATCGGTCGAGTTTGAGTTAGCAGAAGAAGAAGACCTTAGAGCCCAGTACACACCGGATCATCCGATGTGAAGGAAGTGGCACATCGGTTGAGTTCACCCGAAGGATGATATCTGAGTTACTCTGAAGATATACACACCGGATCATCCGATGATGAAATAAGTGTACATCGGTCAAATTCAACAGAGACAATATTTCTGACCCAATTCTGAAGATCAACTCACCGGATCATCCGATGATAAATTGAAGTAACATCGGTCGATTAAAAGATCCAACGGTTATATCCAACGGTCACATCTGACACGTGACATCAGCTAATTTGGAATTCGACCGATGATCATATAAAGGGGTGCATCGGAGGATCCGATGTTAACTGACAAAGTCTGCCCACTTTTCCAACGGCTATCTCGTGTGGGCTGGCTATAAATACCCCTCCAACCGGCCATTTCGACAAGTCTTGATCTCCTGAGCCTCACTACACATTCTCAAGCATTCAAGACCAAGAGCTACCACTTCCACACTCCAAAACCTCTTGTAATCCAACTATAGGTTATATCTAGCTAGAGAGAAGCTTGTGTGCGTCCATTCTTGGTGATTGGAATCTCTAGACTAGTGAGAGAGAGTGTCTTGGTGACTTCTCTCACCTTGTAAACGTTGGAGGAAGAAGAGATCACTCCGGAGCTTACCAAGGTGTTTGTGGAAGCCCGGAGGATCACCGTTGTACAAGGCTTGAGCTCCACCTTGCCGGAGAGGGCGAACGGAGAAAGATAGTGGATTCCCTTGTCTTGGTGACTTGGGAGTGGCCATACCCTTTGGTGGGTGCCACAACGTGGATGTAGGAAGATTTTTATGATCTTACCGAACCACGGGAAAAATCGCCGTGTCTCCGAGTCTCCGCGGGAGTTTGCATTTCTCTCCTCACTCCTTACTATTACGCTTTTACTATTCCGCACTTAACTCTCTTACTTGCGTACTTAGTTTGCATAGGGAATTGGGCTTCAACCATTAAAGTTTTAAATTGCTCTAAAATTTTAAAAAGCCCAATTCACCCCCCCCCCTCTTGGGCGTTTCGATCCTTACAACTAGAGCAAGGCATGTCACGTTGTGAAACAAATGCAACAGACTTGTTGGGGTTCTTACGTGATATTATGTCAATTTCATGAGTTTTAACTTAGAATATAGCACATCTAATGTAAGTACTCATGACAGTAGATTCACGAATAGATGTAACTTTCATCTACTAAATTGACATGTCTAATGCACTTAGTAATTGCCTAGCATTTTCAGCATCTTAAAAATTAACGTTAACACTACGCAAGTTGCTGAGAATTTTATTGAAGCGAGCAAAGAGGTCATCGATTGACTCACCAGGTTGCATCTCGAAGTGCATGTATTCTTTCTTGAACATATCTTGTCTTAGCTCCTTGATCTTGTTGGATCCTTCGTGGTAGTCACAAAGTGCTCACCACATATCGTATGCAGATCGGAGGTGTGCACCACGGTGGAAGTCACTTTGAGTTAATCCTTGTATGATCAAGTTACATGCTTTGTTGTTGTTGTCGACATATCTCATGTTCGTAGCTGTGAATTGATCGTTTGGCGGCACGTCATAAGGCTTGTACACCTTTTCCCATATTGCGAAGTCTTGCGCCTGGATGAAAGCCTCCATACGTGCCTTCCAAACCTGAAACTCAATGCCATTGAACACACAAGGTTTTGCACAGTATTTCTCCATGATGATTAGTCAAAACACGTGCAAATCACAAAAATTAGAGCACTGTGGCTCTGATACCAATTGTAGGATCGAAGAGCACGTGAAAATCTACCAGAGGGGTTGAATGGTAGATTTAAACTTTTTAGCGGAAGCAACAAAAACCCCCTCGGTACAAAATCCATCTGTTAAAGAAGCCTTGTATGCGACTGATCTAAATGTGTTAAACCATGACAAAAGTGGTATATATTATACAGAATGAAGTCACAAAGACACGACAACAGGAATCATGGAAATCCGTAAAAAAACTCAAGTTATGATCGAAAGATCAAACAAGGGTCAATCTGTTCTGCTCGAGTAAAAACCAGATCTGGAACACTAAAAAAAACTCTTGTAGATCATAAATTTCAAATCCAATGACCGTGAAATTTTCACTGATGATATATAATCAAGTTGTGAAGACAACCCAAAAAGAATCACGTCAATTGGATCTGTAAAACTCGATTTATGATCAAAACACCGAAGCACTGTTGTGATGTCCAGAAACTCGACGAGAAAGACTTGACAAAAACAAGTCGGCGAACAAGGCACAAAAGCTCCTCTAAATTATGAATTTTATTGATCAAAACATAAGAGGAACAGACCAAAGTCGTCTTACCATGAGCTCTGGCCTCCCTTTCTTATATAACTAGCCCGGAGGCCAACCCAATCCTAACTAGGACTCAAATCCTACTCAGTTTCTGAATCAAAACTTTCCATAACTGCTCAAGACTCTTCTATACGCAGATAGAAGCAATCTTAAGACTTCGAAACACCTTAGGAACATATCCCACATTCATAAAACAACTCATCTTCGTGTCACATATGAAATCCTATCATAACCAACTCAAATCTTTCCATATTTGAGCCATAACCGACTCCGCCGCAGCCTGAGTCCATAATCTAGCCGGTTGGACCTTTTCTACCAATTTTTTACGTCCACATCTCTTTATCACGCCTTGGAACCATGTTGCCACGTCCATGCACTCCTTGCACACGTGCAAACACCTTCCAATGACATCCACGATACCTTCATATGCATTGTTCTTGATCCAAACATGTTGCGCGACCTCCCGATCAACTCAACCACAATTCCTCCCGAACTTGGTTGTTGAACATCATCTTCTCCCTAAGACTAGTTCAATGGATCCCGTCACCAGCCATATCTTGATCTCAAGCAACACCTGCACATGAATAAACAACCAATACTTTTGAGCACAAGTCCGTGACTTGACTCACGTTAGTTCCGAAAACCACAACACCTTACATGAACACCTCACATAAGCATGTTGCAAACCATAGCAAAATATTAACCACCGTAAACAGCCATAACACTTTAAAAACTTAGTAAAAGAATATTAAGTAAACTTTCCATATATGTAAAGCAAGTTCGAAACATTTGCATGGTAAAAACAGAACTATTGCAATTTAGCTCTAGACCTTGCCAAAGCTAACCGGACCTTGAGCCGGAGCTTACCAAAGCTAGCAGAACCTAGCACCGGAACTTACCAAAGCTAGTCAGACCTACCGCCAGAGCTAACCAAACACATGTTGGAACTAGCCATAGCAAGTCGGACCTTATGTTGGATCTTGTCGGAGCTCGGACCTAGAGTCAGACTATGACAAAAAGAGTGTTTTGGCAGAATTCAAAACTTTTATTGTCATACCCAATGTATTCAGCACACATAGGTCTCACGGATACATATCTTTAGGCACTTTATGGGGCCGTGGAAGGATATCAATGATCAATTTGATGAGGTTGTTGTAACAGTTATTGGAAAAGAAATACTTAGACTTAATTGTCATAAGTCTATTGATGAAAGTGAGGAGGGTCACTTCCATGTGTTCATGCAACGGCTGTTCTGAAGCTTTGATAAGCTCGAAGAACGCTTCAACCTCCATTGTAGGTGGATCCCCCGTAAGGTCTGGTTGTATATCTTCTAGCATCTCATCCATCCTATCACCCCCCGTGTTATCATCAATGTCCTATTCCACTTCTTGTACAACTTTAGAAGCTATCTCGCCATGAAAAGTCCAGACCTCATAACATGGCGTGTAACCGTTTCGACACAAATGTATCGTAAGTTCCACTTTGTTCAAAAACTTGGTATTCTGGCATTTCATACATGGGCACCGCACCTTATCGGTATTTGACAATAAAAATGCTCGATCTACAAAAGCATTATTCTTGGCGAACCATTCATCTGAGTGACCACCAGATCTGCCCTTCCAAGCAGTATACATCCAACTGCGGTCTTCACCCTTGTTTTACACTACAATATAAAGCTAGAGAAATTACGTTCACTTTACATCTATTAGAAGGGATAGGTCCTAAACCCACCCAAGATTCACCGAGAGGAGCATGCTTATAACGAGACGCGGGGTCCGGATCTAGACGAAATTTCGGCAGCATAACCCCGTTGTTCTCCAACTGCACGCCCGATAATGGTGCAGCGGAGAACATTAGGGTTACATCGTTGAAATTTCGTCCAAATCCAGACCCCACGTCTCGTCATAAGCACGCCCACTCGGTCACTCCTAGGCTGTCCAAAAAGGGACAATTCCGAACCTGCACGCATCATATGCGTAATGCATGTGAGACGGGCTGGTCTGAAATTGGTGACGCATACTGTATAGGTTACATAGAGGTAAGAACGAGAGACAGGAGGAAAGAATGAGAGAAAGTGAAGTGGGCCATCCGCCCTAAGTTATGCTCCATCGGGTCCCACCAGTGATGACGTACGAGCCAAGGTTCGTCGCTATGGGCTTCTGGATCGAAACAGCGAAGAAAATGGTTCCCAGGGTTCTCGACGGTGCTATAATTTGTTAAAGCGCGGCAACGGAGAAAATTAACATTTAGACGGTCCAATTGTCGGGCCATAAATGGGTTGTGTCGGACTGAGCCGTCCCGAAACCCGTTTATTTGAATATCGATATTATACACTCAAGCAATCAAATTAAACTCAAATTTCTAACAATTTTGAAGTACGCAATAAAATAAAACAAATAATTAACAAATAAACAAATAAAATAATAAACAAATAAAATCTGCACCTAAATACTCAAATAAGAAAACTAAATTAAATAATTATATTCAAATAAGAAAACTAGACTAAAATTTACATCTAAATTTACGCTAAGTAATATAGTTAACAATTTAAATAACTAGATACTCTCCACTGTTAATTAAGTAACCAAATTATAAAATAATAAATTAAACTAACAAATTAACTAATCAACTAAACTAATAATCAACTTAATAATCAACTAAACCAAAATAAAGTAACCTAACTAAGCAACACATTAACTCATTAACTAAACTAATTAATAAAGTAAATTAATTAATTAATAAATGAACTAAATAAATCATTTATACGATCAATAAAACTTACGTTGATGTGACGGTGAAGTGGGTCAGGCTCGGTGTCGAGCGGCGGCGGCGGCGCGGCCCGGGCATCGGGTGGAGGCCACGCGCCACATGAGGTCGGTCCAGCAGCGGCGGCCAGGCCGGGCGGCGCTGGGGCAGGTGGCGGCTGGGCTGGACTGGTCGGCGCGGGGCTGCGTGGCGCCGGGGCCGGTGGCGTGGGGGACGGGCCGCGGCGGGGCGCAGCGGCTGGGCGGAAGGAGCGGGGCTCGGGCGGCGCCAGGGCCGAGAGACGCGGGGGCCGGGTGGCGGCTGGCGGCTAGGCGGAGGCGGCGGGTCTCGGGCGCAGCGGCTAGCTGCTAGGCAGAGGTGGCGGCTCTCGGGCATGGCCGCAGGGCGTAGGCGACGGGGCTCGGGCGGAATACCCCGAGCCCGAGGCGGTGGCGGCGGATATAAACCGCCACTTACGACGGCCCATGTGCCTGGCCATCGTAAGTTAAGCCTTAATTACGACGACCATGTTACTTACGACAGCTTAGGATTCTGGCCATCGTAAGTTAAGCCCTAATTACGACGGGCCTTCTACTTACGACGGCCCAGGGCCCACGGCTGTCGTAAGTAACATAACATACAACGGGCGACCTTGGCCGTTGTAAGATACATAACTTACGACGGCTAGTGGTAGAAAGGTTTCGCTTAAAGTCGAGTAGTTGGAATCTAATCGCGAGAATGGTCGTACTTTATCGATCAACAGGTTAAGTAGGGGAATTATACCTGCGAGAAGCAGTCTAGTAGAGATGTCTTCTCTTGACACATTACCAAATGCTCACTCTTTAAACTGAGACTGGACGGGGATTTGTGTAGGTTGAATAGCACAAGGTTGTTCTCTACCTGATGGTGAGTCAACGCTTGTGACCGCATCATGCCCGGGCCGGTAGGGCAAGGCTTGTGTTGGATGGTGGGTTTTAGCCCCGTCTGTGTCAATCAAGGACTGCACCGTGTGCGGCCCTGTTGAGCAAGTTTAAACTGTACTGGTTGCATATAGGCTATATGGGCCCCAATAAACTGATATAACTCGAGCACCCTCGTGTTGAAACTTATATCGCCTTCCCTGGGGTTGGTGGCAGAGGTGTAAATCTGCTAGCGGAGCAACTCCAACGTGTTCCGTGTAGTGGCCCTTCTGTGAGGATGGTAGAACTAGTTCGGCATTGGGATGGCGGGTGAAAAGTGGCCACCTATGACGTAGGGAGAAGAGCACGGATGTGTCTTCCATGCGGGCATACGTGTAGTAAAATCCGGGTATCTCTTGATTGCAATCACCGTCTCTCGTGGTTATTTAAGTACCGCGTGTTCACTTAGTCATGACGTAGTAAACAAGAGTAGATGAAATCAAATGAATTGTGCTCATATGAATAATTATTGCTTTGCAACCTTAGGTGTATTAGACATAGTGCAAATTAAAGTTTATTTTCCACCTGGGGCGAGCAACATTGTGATGAAGGGTGTCTTGTTTTATTGTGAATTTATGATGTTGCTCCGCACCAGGATATTAATCTGCTGCGTAAATCTGAAAAATAAGGATTTACTTTAAGAGAGTTCTTTACTGCAAATTTAGCTTCCACTATTATTACATCCTTGCAATAGAGTCTCTAGTTTGGGTGAGACAGGTTAGTCATGCTGAGCCTTGTGCTCACAGTTGTATATTTAGTGGATTTTGCAGGTATTAGTAATATGCTTATGATGACAGATAATCAGTGAGACGTCCAAATCTTCCGGTTGTATAGCTCACCGGAATCCTTGCCACTGCCATATGTCTTCAAGCTGCTAGCGAGAAGCGTCCGTGGGCTGGACGACTTCTCTTTTGCATAGCTAGGCTCGAAAGTGCAAGTTATGTAAATTCCGCTGCGTTGTACACTTATATTATTTGTAATAGAGAACCATCTTATGAAATAAAAGACTTGTGTTTGTAGTTTGAGTTATCTTTTTGTGTATGCTGCTGGGTGTCGCATCGCACGACACCATCCAATGCGATTCCTGGAGTGTCATGACCCCGGGTCCCCACATCTCTCAGCCTTAGAACTAGTTGTAGATGTCTCATTTTACGTGGGAATATATAATTAACAACTTGCCCATTTTCAGATTTAGAGCCCCTAGAAATCTCAGCCCTCTCCCTACCAGCATGTACAATTTAAGCAGGAGTCAAAGGTAGCAAGGTAATTTTTATCCTTTATACATAAAGGTATATTTATTACTTCTACCATGGCGTAAAGCATCCTTATCATGTTCCCAAGGTCAACCAATAACAGTGAACATGCTTGCATAGGTACCACATCACAATCATCAAAATCAGCATATTTATCAATGAAAAAAAAGGAATTCTACAAGTTTGTGTTACCTTAGCTTTTCCAGAATTATTCAACCATTGAATATGGTATGCATGTGGGTGTAGTCAGGTAGTCAAACCAAACTTCTTGACCAATTCAGAACTAACAAAATTGTTGTAGCTTCCTCCATCAGTGATAATACATGCTCGCCGGTTCTTGATGACGAAGCAAATCTGAAACAAATTACAGCGTTGTAGCCTATTAGGTTGTTGTACCTGTGTGTTGAGCACGCTAAATGATGTTCATGTAGGCCTATGTGTCTTCACTCCCGAAAACCTGGCCCTCGTCATTGTCCGTGGCAGCATCATCATCTATATTGTCTTCGACATCAGAGGTACTGATGTAGCCTCCATCTTTTGTAGCAACATATGCCCGCTGACTAGGACAGTCCTTCTGCACATGGCCAAGGCCATGGCAGCAGTGGCACTGAACACCGGAAGTGTGCCCCGTCGAAGCAATGGATGAAGCACTTTTTTCGGGTACTTGCAAATACTTCTTACCTGAATCTGACCGCGCAGGTGGTAACTTTGGTGCTTCTGGAACATTGTTACTACTAGAAGGACTCTTGATTGCTGGTGTTGGTGAAGGGGCACGAAAGTGGAATGACTTGGACGCCCCTGAGACATCCTGTCGTGCGTGGCGTGTAGGAGGCGCCGCCGCTGCTCATGTTATTTTGTTGACGACCCTGCAACTCATCTTCTGCAAGCATAGCAAGCTGGAACAACTGGTTGACAGTATTAAATTCCTTATGATTCACAATATCCTTTATATCACGTCTCAACCGCCCATAGAAACGATAATTTTTCCTCAGTGTCTTTGACTACCCCACGATATATTATACCCTTTTGAAGCTTAGCATAATAATCCTGCACAGAATTATTTCTCTGCTCTAAGCGCTGCAATTTCTTTCATAAATCACATTGGTAGGAAGGAGGAACACAACGATTACGCAAAGCTTCTTTTAAACATTCCCATGTATCAGGCTGTAAACGTGTGGTACCTAGCTCATTCCACTAGATTATAGCAAAACCATTATATCCACTAGTAGCTTGTCTAACTCTATGTTTTTCGGGAACAAGGTGGGAATTAAATTTCTGCTCTCTTGTTATTTTCTAATCAAGATAAGTCTCAACATCATAAGCACCGGAAAATAGTGGTATGGAAAATTGAAGGATCATCGAGAGGATGGATATTGTTACCGTGAATATTATTACCTCCCGTATTGTGAGTGTTTTATTGAAGGCATTAACATAGATGTACATTATGTGCAGCTCGTGTGTCCACCTCTCTATAGACATGCATCATACACCACATCTTCTAGTACTGGTTCTAGTAATAAACTCGTTCCAGAACCGCTACAAATAGACCTTATTATCAACACTGAGTTATTAGTACAGGTTGCAGAACCCGTATAGGTGACAGTTATGAACCGGTATAAATAATTGTTTGTCTTAGTAACAGTTCCAAAAAATCATGTCGTTTTTCTAGAAAATAATATGGCAGTTAAAAATGTCCATTATCTGCAAATACAAATAAAGTCGTTGGTTGCAATAAAATCTATCACCATTATTTAGTGTGGTGAACGAGACATGTTGAAGGTCTCGGCTTCTAACAAAACTCAATATCTTTCTATACAAGTAATATGATTGTTCAAATTTCCTTCGGACTGAAACATAAAAAAGTTGCTTCCGAAATATAATCTGACGAAATATAATCTGACTATATAGGTACACTAAATTTTAGTGAGTTTGACATATCGACTAACAGATAGTTTCCTACCATAATATGTTGTGAGCTCTTGTTTGCAATCGAAACCATTTGAGGCCCTCGAACCATTCTAGTGTTGATCCCCTGTTTAGTCTTGGCAAACCACTAATCCGAATGACCACCAAAACTGTTCTTCCAACCGGTATACATCCAACTACGGTCCTCACTCATGTTTGAATCTGCAGTTTAATGTCAAGGAAATTATAGTTACTTTATAATTTATTTATGTCACGGCCCTACATCTATTAGAAAGGATAGGTCCTAAACCCACCCAAGAGTGACCAAGCGGAGCGTGCTCATGATGAGACGCGTGGTCTGGATCTGAGCAAAAATTCGGCAGCATAACCCCGCTGTTCTCCACTGCATGCTCGAAAATGGTGCAGCAGAGAACAACAGGGTTATGCCGTCGAAATCTCGTCTAGATCTAAACCCGTGTCTCATCACAAGCCACGCCCCCTCGGTTACTCCCAGACTGTCCAAAAAGGGACAATTCTGAACCTACACGCCTCACATGCGTAACACATGTAAGACGGGCCGGATCGAAACGGGTGACGCATGTTGTATAGGTTTACGACAATCTTTCATTTTTGAGTCATTTAAAAGAGGGAGAGGAAAGAACGAGAGAGAAGGAAAGAACGAAAGAGAGACAAAAACGTGGGTCAGCCATCCTAAGTTATGCCCCGCTGGGGCCTGCCATTATCTTACAACGCCTTTAGGGTTAGCCTTCGTACGTTATGCCCCGTCGTAAGTGGGTCAAAGATGAAACCGCCCCGTCGGGGCCCGCCATCCACGCGCGGGTGCTTGCCGTCCTCCGTGCCTGTCTCGACTAATACATTACCACTAAATGGGCCGTGACAGATCCTAAATGGGTCGTGTCAGGCCGGACCGGGCCGAAACCCATTTATTTACATATAGTAACTAATCACGCAATCAATCAAAGTATTAATTCAACAATAATCAATTACAATACTAATTAAACAATTAATCAACTAAGATCAAATTAAACATGTAATCAACTAATTCAACCATTTAAACAACTAATTCACACATAAACATGGTGTCGGGTCACACATACACATGGTGTCGGGTCACGGCGCCCACGGCGTCGGGAGGCGGCACGGCGAGCAGGGCCGGGCGGCGCGGCGAGCAGGAGCTTGAAGCGTGGCGAGCAGGGGCTCCAGGCGGCCCGGCGAGCAGGGGTCAGGCGAGGCGGGTCGGGCGGCGCAGAAGGGCGGGGCTTGAGGCGGGGTGGGGCGAGCGGCGGCGGCCGGGACGCGGCCGGGGCTCGGCGCGAGCAGGGGCGGCCAGGCGGGGCTTGGGGCGGGACGGTGGCGGCTGCGGCAGGGCGGGGCGAGGCGGCCCGCTGCGGCGGTGCGCGGTGGGGCGGGGCGCGGGACGGTGGTGCGCGGCGGTAGGGTGGGACGTGGCGGCGGAGGCGGCACGGCTCGGCGAGGGCGAGGCGGAGCGGTGCGGCGGTAGTCGGCTGGTCGCGCGCGTGAGTGGGCCGCGCGCGCGGCACACGAGATGTAGAGTTATGTTCTTTATTTACGACGGCTTCTTTACTTACGGCGGTTTAGCTTTTAGCTGTCGTAAATGGTACTTAAATTCCGTCGGTCCTTTTATTTACGACGGCCGAGAGCCAGCGACCATCGTAAGTTAGTAAACTTACGACGGCTACTACGCGCCGTCGTAAGTATGTTAATTTACGACGGCTGACCCACGTAAATAAATTCAGCCGTCGTAAAATGTTGATTTTCTTGTAGTAAGCGCCGCGGCTGCGACTGGCGGGCGGCGGTGGAGGCGGCGGCGGCGGGCGGCGATGGAGGTGGCAGCGGAGGTCAGCTCGGGGCAGGGCTGAGAGTCTGGCTCGGGATTAGGCTGAGCAGCCCAAGTGCCCACGACCGTCGGATCTAATCCGATGATCCACGCGTTCTATGAGGGTCATGAAAAACAGCCCACAACCCTAATACACTCATTTTCACCCCCCTCCCTCTCTCCTCTCCAGAACACGGGGGGCCGACGGCGGCGGGCGGAGGTAGCACCGGCATCGGCGACGCTCGGCCAGGCCAGGTGAGCCGCCCAGGCATCCCCCCACCACCGACTGGACGCCTAGGCGTCGGTACGCTGTCGGAGACGGCGGCGGCTGGTGGCAGCGGGGCCGGGGGTAAAGCAAAAACAATGTGCTTAAACAACTAATCAATCAATTAACTAAATTAAATAACTAAAATCAGAAACAATTACTAATTTAAACCAAATAATTAACAACTAAACTAATTATCTACTAAATGCATACAAATTGATTAAGTATTTAAAATTTTATCTAATCTAACTAACAACTAATTACAAAAACTAAAAAAATTACTTGATTCGGTTTGGCGATGACGGCGATGGCTGCGGCGGTCCGCGGGAAGCAGGGGGTGGGGGCCGCGGCCGACAGCGATGAGGTTGGGGCCGGAGGCAGCGATGCAGCGCCTGGCGGCTCGGGGCGGCGCCGGGCGGCGGAGCGGCGGCCTCGGTCGGTGGAGCGGCGGCGCCCGGCGGCGGGGCGGCGACGGCTCGGGCGGCAGCGGTGCGGGCTAGGGCTCGGGCTAATTAGCCCGAGCCCGGGCCAGGGCGGCGGTTAAAACCATCTACTTACAACGGTCGCGTGACTTACGACGATTTAGGTTACGGTCGTCGTAAGTTACACTTAGTTTACGACGGTGGTGTTACTTACGACGACATAGGGTTGTGGCCGTCATAAGTTACGTTTGTCTTACGATGGTCCAGTAACTTACAACGGCCATAGGCCCGTAGCCGTAGTAAGTTAGTTTACTTACAATGGCCAGAAGCGACCGTCGTAAGTTAATTTACTTACGACGGCTAGCCGTCGTAAATAATATTGGCCGTCGTAAGGTGCGACGTTTCCTGTAGTGATTTAAGACCAACATATTTGTGTAAGCGCGGTCAATTTTCACGTACCCAGCTCCATTGGCAAAAACACATTGCGGCGTTTTGTTGTAGTGAATGCTATAAGTAAGCGACCAAATAGTTGTCTCATGCAATGTCACATGATTTTTGATAATGTGAAAGAGGGAGGGGGTGAGAGAAAAAGGTATTTTCTTTTCTAAAAGATGATTTTTACACTATTTTACAAGCCGTATAAATACTTCTTTTATATCTACAAATAAATAAATTATGAGAACTTCGAGATAATTGAAAAGACCACCTATTATATGGGTTGTCTGATTAGCTGTCATCAAATTACGTGTCATGCCTGAGACAATCTATAAGACAACACCATTGTACTTGTCCTAGTGACAGTTCATTCCTGGTCCCAACAACTCTAGGTCCGCAGTGGGTCACTACTACTGCCATTTGAAATTACTCATGTTTTGATAACATCACTACTAGATTTTCATATATAGCAATAATTGATTAAATTATTTAATTCATGTTAAGTATACCATTCAAGTATAAAAACTAATCAGCAGATGCCATTCGAGTATAACAACTAATCAACAGATGTAATCTTCTACATATCTCCTTTTCTTCTAGAGGACCATTAGTTTTTGCTAGTTTTATCTTTCAACGGTTACATTTGCTTGTGGAAGCACAAGCTAATTTTCCTTATTTATTTATCTGTAGTTTTCCATTGGCTTCAATTTTGATATACCTTTGAGCGTGCCAATTCTAGAATGCATTGATGAATCCTCGTAAGAGCCAACTTTTTGAGAGGTGTTGCATGCAAAAAAATTTATCATCAGATACGTGGCCGGAGAGTACTCAAGACGTGACATACTATTAATTGTGTACAGCTTTTGTACTTTCCTTGCGTATTTGTCCCCTGTGCCTATCCTCTGATGATACTTTGTGGACAATTATTAACTGTGGTGAAAGCATGGAAAAGTTATACATGTGAACTCCTATGCCTTTTTTTTAGCAAAGAACTCTTATGCCTATACATAATAAGCACAGTCCAGATCCCCTTTTTTCAGCCTCCTGAGTTTCGAAACCTTTTACTCCTCTTTACTATTTTCTCTTCAGCATCTTCCATGGCGCCCGATCTGTTCAATCCTACTAGTTCCTTCTATATGATTGTGCGTCAGCTGCTCTCCCGGTTGGTGTTTTCTCTTGGTATCGACTCTTCCCTTTCCATGGAGATCCTAGCCTTTTGGTTGTGGATTGAAGGAAATGGTCATGTTGATTTTCTTGCACGCATAAACTCCTTCAGTAACAATCATCTCTGGGAAGTCGCTACTGCTGGGAACAGTTTTATAGAGGTCATATATCTTAAATCTAGCGGTTCCTCCAATGGTAGATCTACACAAGTAAGCTATTTTCAGAAAGAAGCTATCGCAGGTGTTACTTTCTACCTCAACAACGTCTGTTACAAGGTATTGGAAGATCTGCAAGAAATAGCAAAGATGAAGGAGACCATCTACTGTCGTAGGCAAGATCACCACGAAAACAAAACGAGGAGAGAAGCTCCCATGAGCACGGTAAGAGAACATTAGATATGCTGGTGTAGAGGATATGTCAACAGTTTGGTTTTTTAATCTCCCAATCATAATTGCAGAAGGATCTTCTAGCCAAGATCAGGGCTTTCTATGTTAATCGGAACAGTGAAGAAGGCACAAGTTCCAGGAGTATGCTGTGTTCAAGAAATCATATCCACCATGATGGGAAGTACACTATTGATGAGCATCAATCAGCATACGGCTTGGCAACTCTTATGGATACCCTGAGCATAAGGGATAAGCCAGATCATGCAGTAAGAATATAACTATTTTTGACATCATGATCAGTCTTTTTAATCAGTTTTGTACTTGTGAGAGACCCAACACATCAAATTCAAATATTTTTTGGCAATGCTACAGGTCCAGATACAACAACATTCCAGTGTGCCAAGTGATGAGAGAACACTCTTCGTAACTTTCTCCAATGGCTATCCATTTACTGAAGATGAACTATATGAATTCTTTATGCGGTAATATTTATTCCTGCGAGGTTATATTACTATTAATAGTTACTTAGATGTAGATTTTTGATATTGGTGACTTCATGCCCTCTTTGGCACAGCTTAAACTTGTTGAAAAAGCAGCTTGTCTGAAAAGCTGGTGAACAACAGCTTAAACTTATATACTGCTTTTAGTTCATTCTGAGAAGCAGCTGAACTAATAAGCTACTGGAGAAACTGACTGTTTGGTACATCCGCAGCTTATTTTTATAAAAAAGCTGGTTCAGAAGCTGTGCCAAACAGGACCTCAGAGATATAGATAATAATCATGTTAGAAATCTGACGTTGATTAATATCCTAACAACGTGTCTGTTCTTCTATTTATATAGGGTACTGAGTAATCCTATTAGGATTTAATCCACACACTACAGGAAACTCGATCATTTGCGATGGCCGCGGCCGTCACAAATAAGTGAAAAACCGTCGTAAATAATCTAATTGTGACGGTTCCACTTATTTGCGACGGTTTCCAACTGTCGCTCGTTTTTTGTCGTAGTTAAGTTTATTTGCGACGACCACCGTCACAAATAACGTTGTTTGCGACGGCTTCGGCATGCAGTCGCAAATAAGTTCCCGGGCCCAGCGAATGGGCCCGACAAGACAATTTGCGACGGCCGGATGCGGCCATCACAAATAAGAGCCTATTTGCGATTGCCGTATTCAGGCCGTCGCAAATAACATAGGCTAATTTGCGACGACTGTAACCTTATTTACGACGGCACTGTATAAAAAGCCATCGCAATTAAGCTTTTTTTATTTTTTTAAAAAAAGACCATTCTGTTCGGCTCGATGGCCAGAAACACGACAGAGGCAACATATAATATTTCAATCGATCACAATACAAAAGTGTCTCGCATCTCATCACAACAATAGAAGAAGAAAGAATAGAACTTATCCGCTAGCACTACCTCCAGAGCCGCCAGCTACTCGCCGCGCGTCAGTCCAGGCGCCAGTATAGACGTGATGGAGTTTGAGCCTCCGTCGCTGATCCCTGCAACACATAGAAGTTGTTTGACATATGAATTAATTTAGAACTTGGTTTTTTTCTAGAATTGATTAAGAACGTTTTTTATTACATGAAAACCCGGAGAAATGTGCATCGGCGGTGGTAGCTCCAGTTCTGGCGATGGAATTGGCGGTGGTAGTGGAGGTAGCTCGAGGTGCAACCCCTTGGCTTCGCGGCCTTGAAAGAAACTTTATCATTGCAAACGTTACAGGTTATTACATATTATTAAGAATGTGATAAATTTAAATTATTTTAACTTACCGTCATCGTCTATCGTTGCATCTCCATCGTCTGTCCCATCTGCTCCATGCAGGCTCGCTGGTAGGAGATGGTGACCTCCATCGTCGCTCTCTGTGCCTCCATCGCCGCCTGATACTGCTCGCGACTCTCCTCGACCTGACGGGTGAGAGTCTCCACCTGCGAGACATGGCGACTCGGGCTCGCCGACGAAGACTGTGTGGAGCTGCCTCTCGCAGGTCTCGCCGCCCTCGAGTCAACAACTCCGTTGAATATAACGAGCCTATAAAAAAGAATCAGTAATATGGAATTGAAATATCTTTAATATTTTGAATTGAAAACGATAAAATGAGTTATGAACTCACTTTCCGTGGGCTTTTCTACCTCCGCTTGCATACGTGGCTTGAGGATCGATTGGTTCATGTTCCCAATCGAAATCTGCGCCGGTATCATCTAGCCTCCTCCCCGTACCTAGCATGAAAAACAAAAAAAACCGTGTAAGTTCATCAATCCACATAGTTATATTTACTATGAATGATTTCTACACTTGCCAACCGCTCGGCTACGGCCTGACTACACCCCTGGGGCTGTGAAGGGTCTCTGTGACCTCTCTTCCAGATCTCAGCAGGGTTGGCGGCACCCCTGTCTCGCGCTCCTATCAATATGTGTTAGTACGAACATTATATTATGAATATATAAACATAAGTTAGATACACTTACCATGCGTTTAGCTAAACGCAAGTGGTTATCTTGGTCGTGGTTGTGCTTCCCATCAATCCCTCTACACCCTCGAGCCCTCTGGGACTTATCCTTAAACTCATCGCTAGCCTGGTACCGATAAACGGCCCGGTATGGGTCGGACCGATTCTGCAACCAGCTCACATGGCCCTGCACATAGTTGTAGGTCATTAAAAATACCATTGATGCATCTTCCCCATGCTAAGAAAAAATATTTACTACACCCCACGTACCTGCGCGTACTCTTCCCCCGTCAGGTGTCTCTCGCTCTCCTGTTGAAAGTGTACCACGTGGTGCTAGTTCGCCTTCAAGTGCTCATTGATAACTTGAATACGAGGGTTCGACAAAGCTTGCCGAACTGCCTTCGCAGCGTTGACATGAAACACTTTCCTCGCATCCTCCAACATGCAAGGGTCGTCCAGGTCCTCCAAAATATATCTTTCCTGTGATAAAGAATATATTCAAGAGATGTAAATTAAATGAGTTTAATAGTTAAAACTTAGAAATTTTATTTAACATACTTACCATAAAATCAGCCCATATGGCCTCCTGAATGTTGTCGTGCTCCTGGTGATGGGCGCGTGCGTAATCCTCCAATGAAGTAGCAGGCACCCCATCGATGACCTCGGGATAGTGCAAACGCACTAAGGATATGAGGACACTGTTCACCGGTCTGTGGTGTCTCTCACCGGTGAAAGACGTGTCGTACCAAGCACTACAAGACATTTATTAATTCATTACTTAAGTAACTAAAAGAAACCAGAGTTGAACACTACGATTTTATTACCTGTCTCCGACCGGACGAATCATGATCCTCTGTGAAGGGACCGCAGGAGGACTAACAAAGTGAGTCCTCCTCGTCCTCCGCGTCTGCTGGGGCACCACGTCTGGTGACCTAGAAGGCTCGTCACTGGTCGAGTTTAATGGCTCAGAAACCGAAGGCTCGCCAGGCAAGGGCTGGCTGGCCGAGGGCTGGCTCACCGAAGGGTAGCCAAGGTCAACTGGCGTCGTAGACACTGAGTCAGTCGGTGAGGACTACAACATTCAAACGATTCATAAGTAAGTTTAATTGGAAATTTAATTTGAAGAATTTATCAACGAATAGTTAAATTTACCTGTGTGGACTGCTGTGACGAAGCCCTAGAGCTGCTGCGAACGTACCCTAGCAGCTGAGAGCGTCTGCTCCCGGTCGACGAGGCACCAGCGAAAAGCGTCCTCAGCTTTAGAGGAGAAGAACCCCCTAGTAGGATGCATTTTCTTACTCTTCTTGGACGCCATCCTGTTTTAATAGATAATTAGTAAATATGCAAATAAGATATACAAAATTCATGTTACTAGCTAAAGAAAATGTTACTTGTAATCACTTTCAAAATTCATCAACATCATTATCATGTGCCCTAGTCCTTAAACCAGCCCAACGATCTTCCATCGTGACCTGTTTCAATTTCCGTTTTCACATATCATCTGTCTCTACATCTTTAACATCTCCAACGAATTGATTGAGTCATGCATCAGGCCCGACTGTAAAAGTGTCGGACAACTCTTCTTCTTGGTACACTTCTTCAACTTCTTCACTATCATGGTAACCATCATCCCCAAGAGTATATAATCGCTCATGAGGATTCACCTTATATACCACCCACCAAGCACTGAGATTTTTGCATGGATAAGGTAGATAATACACTTGCTCCACTTGGTGTGCAAGAACAAATGTATCGTAACCTCGTAGTCGTTCCTTATTTTTGACTTCCACCATTCCAAATTGGTTTTCTCGAGTTTCATGAGTGCTATCAAACCAGTCACAGTCAAAGAAGACAACTTATAAAGTATTACATAATCTCAAAACCAGGATAGAAAACCCGGCCCTCCATTTATTCCTTCTTGTCGCATCCCTTCTACTTGTTTGGCCGTAGGTTGATGCCTATGTGGCCAACATTGTCTGTGGAACTCGCTGAACGTGAATAAACAGTTTTTAGAATACATGTGTAGCAAAATATGTCGATTAGCATAAATGTAGGAGAAACACTTACTCGGTGTATTCCTGCATGCCTTCTATATTTATGTACATGTAGAGTAAAGCAGCAGTCCTGTCACGTTCGGGTAGGACGTAGGTCGTGTAGCTACCAACCGTAGTGCCTCTCGTTTGAAAAATGGAGAGGTCGCTTAAAGGGGTGCTTCGTCCACATTGTACCGCATCCCCGAAGTATTGACATTGTGTTCATCTGCAAAGTAGACACTTGAAAAGTATCCTACTTCCTTAATAGCATATGCTTCAGCGATGCACCCTTCCTCCCTTGCCCTGTTACCAACCATTGGTTTCAGATATCGTAGCGCTCTTTCAATGTGATACACCACCTGTATTGCATAGGACCGCCAACTTTACCTTCGAAAAGACGGATAAGCAGATGTTAGATTGGATTGAAGAAACCCGGTGGAAAAAAATTTCTATCTTACATAAAAAGTACGGGTATCTCCTTCTCTAACTTATCCATCATCCCTATCTTGATTTTTTTAGCACAAAGTTATCTATAGGAATAGCTGAGCTCGGCTAAAACCTTCCACACTGCATCATATAGATAGTCACGAAACATAACAGGTAAGAGTTTTTCCATGATAATGTGATAATCATGACTCTTCAACCCAGTAAGGTTTCCTGTGTTCACATTCACGACTCGTTTTAGGCTAGCTGCATAACCATTTGGGAATTTCAAAGGTTTCATACATTTCATGACTTCTTTCATATCTTTAGATCAAAGACAAAAAGAAGCACGTGGCTTGCCACCACTTTCAGATATTTCAAGAGTTGGACAGTGACAAATGTCTGCCAAATCTAGTCTAGCTTTTATATTGTCTTTCGTTTTGCCAGAAATATCCATGCATGTGCTTATGATACTTTCGCTCATGTTACGCTCCTGATGCATCACATCAATGTTGTGCATTAGAATCAACGACTTCACATACGGTAGCTTCCAAAGTCCACATATGTGAGTCCAATTGTGTTCCTCTCCATAACCTATGAAATATCTAGGACGGCCTTCATCTGGCACCAGTTTGTCCAAAATATCAAAAATTTCTGACCGTTGAGACGTTTCGGTGGTCCTTTAGTGACAACGGTGTTCTTTCTAAAAACACGTCTCTGTTGCCTAAATATGTGATTAGAAGGCAACCAAGATCTGTGATAATCGAAGTAAGATATCTTGCCTCCATGAGTTAGTCGAAAGCAATCTGTGTCCGAAGTACGTATCGTACACGTCAGACGACTGTGAGTGCTCCATCCGGAAAACATGCCATATGCCGACAAATCATGGAAGGACCACAAACAAGCAGCTCGAAGGTTAAATTTCTGCTTCTTGTAACTGTCGTACGCTTCGACTCCTGTCCACAACACTTTCAATTCTTCGATCAGCGATTTCAACATCATGTTGAGACGTGACCAAGGATGATCAGGTCCAGGTACAATGAGGCTGAGGAACATGAACTCATTCTTCATACACAAAGCCGGTGGCAGGTTGTAGGGAATGACAAAGATGGGCCAACAGGAGTATGGCGTGGCTTTTATACTGAACGGTGAGGATCCGTCTGTCGCTAACCCGATGCGAACATTTCCCGCATCACGAGAAAAATCTAGATCAAAACGATCTAGTGCCTTCCATGCATCACCGTCGGACGGATGCGTCATGAATTCTTTGTTCTCGCGTTTACCTTCTTTTTGCCATCTCATGTGTCTTGCGGTTCTTTTTGAAAGAAACAACCACTTCAACCGAGGTGTCACATGCAAGTAACGAAGCTATTTATGTGCGACATGTGTCATCACATTATCGTCATCGTCATTAACAACTTCGACATATCTCAGTTTACCAAATTTCATGCACATGTTTTCATTGGCATGCTCTTTCCAGAATAGCATGCAGTTGTCTGGGCACACATCGATTTTCTCATAGTTCATAACGAGACCAGATATCCGGATCTTCGACTGGTACATATCTTTAGGCGCTTTGTGAGGTTGTGGAAGGATATCGCATATCATTTTTATGACATCATTGTAGCAGTTGATGGAAAAAAGTATTTAGACTTAATTGCCATAAATCTGGTCAAGAAAGCAAGGACGGTCACATCCGTGTGTTCATGCAACGGCTGTTGTGATTTCTTGAGCTCCTCGTAGAAATCGTCTGCCTCCTTTGTAGGAGGATCCTCCATTTCTAGAGCTTCTAGCATCTCATCCATCCTGTCAACCCCCGTTATATCATCATCCTCATCCACTTCTACTATGTCTCGAGATTTAGTCTCGCCGTGGAAGGTCCACACCTCATAACTTGGCGTGAAACCGTTTCGACATAAGTGAAACGAAAGTTCCAATCTGCTCAAAAATTTGGTGTTCCGGCATTTTGTACATGGGAACCGCACCTTATTATCCGTTGACAATGAAAATGCTCAATCCAAGAATTTATCTAACTTTATGTACCACTCATCCGAGTGACCACCAGTTCTGCTCTTTCAGCCAGTATACATCCAACTACGGTCTTCACCCATGTTTGACTCTGCAGTTTAAAGTCGAAGAAATTATCATTAATATATGCAGGATTTATGTTGCTTCTAACGAGACACAATATCTGAAGCAAAACAAAATTTTATCAGCATAACCTCGCCTCTTTTACACTGCACCCCCCAAAAATGGTGCAGTTCTTCAAGCTTTGGGGTCAACTGTCCAACAACAAGGGAGTAGGCGAGGAAATAACGAAAGACGAGGAATGAACAGGAGAAAACCACCTGTCAGGGCCCGCCATCCATGCGTGGGAGCTTGTCGTAACTAACGACATCCTGCTGATGAATGACGGTTACCGTCACCAATTATGGCTTGGATACTTTATTTGCGACAGTTACCAGGCTCGCCGGGGGAGTACCATGTCGCCGGAGTCACCAAAGTCGCTGCCACCGTCGCACGCCCATCTCCGGCCATCGTCGGTGAGGGGTAAGACCGGTAGCATGTTTCCCGTGTGGAAATAGGCAGTAGCGGTGAGTTTGGCGAAGGTTGGGGCACGGAAACACCGTTCCGCCGAGCTCTGCGGCGAGGGTAGCCACGGGGAGGCACGGGGGCGCGAGGAGGAAGAAGATGGGTGGGGCCCAATCGTCAGTGAGCGGGAGAAACCGGGAGGACCCCGTGTGGCGCTGGGATTTTCTGTGACAGACAGTACAGGAAACTGCCACAATTTATTTTACCTGCGATGACTTTTTCTTTGGCCGTCGCAAATAGGACTTTATATGAGCATTGACCTAGTATGCACCTGACTACAGCCACTACATAAAATAACATGTTCAACACAAAATAGGCACACACGGAAGGCGGCGGGCGCGGCGCGGCAGCAGGAGGTGGCAGGAGGCGGCGGCCGCGGCGGGGTGCGGTGGCAGGAGGCGGCGCGCGCGCGACGGGAGGTGACGCGACGGGACATGGCGGGGCAGTTCGTCACAAATCAATTAACTATAAACCAAATTAAACTATAAACACCGTAATTACCTAACTAACTACAAAAACAATTTAATTGCCAAATTAATTACATATACTCTAAAATAAATTGAATTAACTATACTCTATCCTAATCTAACTAATAACAAGAAAAAAAATGAAAAAAATGCATTTAGATGGAGGAGTTTACCGAGAGGCGGTGATGGCGGCGGGCGCGACGTCGACGGGAGGTGGGCGCGGCGGCGACGAGAGGCAGGCGCGGCGGGAGACGGCGACAGCGGCGGGAGGCTGCGGGAGGCAGCGTGCGCGGTAGGAGACGGCGACGGTGGCGGGCACGGCGGGAGGCGGTAGCGGGCTGCGGGCCGGAAATTGGAGGCGGGGGCGGCCGGCTGGAGGTGGGCGGCGGCACTTGGACGCGGGCGGCGGCCGAGGAAGGCGGGGCACAGCGACGCGGGAGGCGGCGGCGCGGCGTGGAAGGCGGGCACGATGCGGCGGCGGCGAGAGTTGTGTGAGTCGGGAGTCGTGTATATCAGTGTCATTTGCGACAGCTTCCTTAATTGCGACGGTATTTCCTACGGCCGTCGCCAACAAGCGCTTAATTGT
Source organism: Neostapfia colusana (assembly GCA_030760725.1). Lineage (NCBI taxonomy): Eukaryota > Viridiplantae > Streptophyta > Magnoliopsida > Poales > Poaceae > Neostapfia > Neostapfia colusana. Next base: position 36,562,230 of record JASWHV010000008.1, read on the forward strand.
GACGGTTATTTAATTTGCGACGGCCAAACCTGTGGCCGTCGCGAATTAATGCTATTTGCGACGGCTTCAGTCGTAGCCGTCGCAAATAGGGTACTATTTGTAACGGCTTCTTTTTTTACGACAGCCTAGGGTTAACCGTCGCAATCTACTTTATTTGTGACGGGCGACCATCGTAAATAATTCTAGCCGTCGCAAATGAAAGAGTTTCCTGTAGTGGCAGTCTGACTTGGACTCTTTTTCTGCTCTACTAGGACCCGATACCTAATCAATCTAGTACTCAAACTGTTAAGAGTCCTACTCTAAAGCCACTAGAACTCCTGGTGCAACACAGGATTACTAACAACATGCTCCCAATAACTTATGCTTGTATCGTCATTGTGCTATACATGGCAGACAAATAGACAATCGTCTTGTCTCCAGCCTGTGCAGCCATCTCCTTGGTCCTATGCTCCACGGATCCTATCACGTCTTTGGTCTGATCCTCCGCGCCGCCTGCCTCACACGCCACATCTACGAACACCTAGTCCTCATAATTAAACCTGTCAGTGGGCTAAAAACCAAACCAAAACTTAAACCACACCATTCAGTGTAGCACATCTGGTCCAATCCAAACCTACCCACCACTACATCTATTTAAACCGGACCAAACCAGACCAAACAAAAATTCAGCCTAAACCACACCGATCCAAAGCATCATCTACGGTTTGGAACCAGTTCCAAACCGTTTACTGAAAACGGTTCCAATTTCAAACCACGCTTGGCTAAGCCTGGTTGTGTCATTGTCTCAAACCAATCATCACAGGATTTTGTTCACGAGGACGCCGACGTCGTCCACCTTGTGGGCGAGACCACTGCCAACAAAGTCAAAGAAGAAAGTGCAGACTGGAGTCCCGAAGTGTCTGGTTTTGTTCTCAACAGTGCAAAACTGAAAAAAACAGAGGGGGTGGGGGCGACGAGGATGTAGAGGAGGAGGAGCATGGATCTGTAGCAGTCGGACTTCCAGATGCTTGATGGTGAATAAGCAGCGATGGTGAAGAGGGCATAGTGTTGCAGTTTGTTTCAAGTCCGAACTTCAGACTCGGATACGGGCTGAAACTGTTTAGAACCAAACTGTTATAGCCCAAACCCAACCAAACCCAAACTGATTTAGTGTTGCAACCAAACCAGCCCACCTCATTTCATATCTCAGCCCATTTCAACCCACCCAAATTTGGTCCAAAACAGAAACCAAATTGTTGGAACCGGTTTAACCCAAACCGTTCCCAGGTTTACTCATAATGAAGATCTCCTGTCATGTTATTACGTCCCCCGTGGGCACCGCCGAGTCCCTGCTATCTGAGTCCTCCAACTAACGCTCCTCTTGCCACAACATTTCAACTCCTCAGGGCATTTTGACCTTGTCATTGTTTGCCCATGTTCCTAGACTCCCTCACGCCAAGCCTTCCATTCGCGTCTCAGCCGCCTGTGTGCCTGCCAGCCTGCACGCGCCATTCCAGCCACCAGCTGCCCTGGGGGCTGATTGCTTATTTTGGTGGTTTCTGTGATGTGGCCATGGTCTCGTGCACACACCCCTGGTGTGCATCCTTGTTGAAACGCTCCTCGGTATGGTATTTGTCGATCTCCTCTAGGTCCATCAAACTCTTCTTCCTAGTCGACACTATCACATCTGCACACTATGAGGTGAGGCACCACAGGGCACGTGATGTTGAGCTGGATCGAGCGAACACCGGTGGAGATGCGTTGTACCCGAGCGAGAAGTCGGACATACTCGTCACTTATCTTCATAAATCCCTTGTTAATGTTGATGGTGTAGCCTTCCTCATCAACCCGGCAGACACTGATGATATCTCTATCAACACGAGGGATGAGGTGCACGCTGGTGAGCTTCCAATGCTCCCAGGTTTTGTAAGTGAACGACACCATGCCTCACCCCTCGATATTGGTGATTGTGACATGTTGAAAGTGTTCTTTGCCACAGTCAAGTGTCCTGTCACCTTGGCGAGCATGTGCAATGCTTCATAGAAGCTTTTTCACTGTCTTAGCCTCTTATACCACCTCCTGAGTATCACAATGTGTGACACCATCGTAGCTTAGGTGGAGGGAGAAGTCCTCCATGCTCTCACCCTCTTAGAGGGTGGTAAGGTTGAACTCCTAGCGCAGCTATTGTGCCCTCAGCATCCTCATGCAATCACCTCCGACCTGCATGAACTTAATCACATGTCAAGCCTCTTTTGCTGAGCTCTTCTTGCTGATCGTGTTCACCATATCTTTCAGCAAGGTGCTGCCAGGAAACCAAGTGCCATCATGTCTTTCATCTCATCCATTCAGCCTGACTTGACAGCCTTCCACAGCCCCATGTCTTGAGCTTGATATTTATCATGATCGCCCAATTTGAGTAGTTTATCTTGGTGAGAATGTGGTAGATAGTCCCGCTGCTCATCCCACAAACCACTCCAGTGCCTTATGCAGTGCTGCTCATGTTATCGCCCCTGCGTGTACTCTTGACGGTACCACATGTGTAGCCTTGTGTGGTAGAGGAATTCTCAACCATGCCATGTCTCTGCTGGACTAGCTTCTACTGCAGGTGGACACACAAGATTGTCATGAACTCCAGATCCAGGGGCAACCGTATCAGGTCCAGATCTACCAGGACCTGACACTGGGCCTGATGTTGTACTTTTGGACCCCATCGTCCCTGAGGTAATCCCCTTCACGTCGTTGCCTGACACCCATATGGTTTGTGCATGGCTAAAAAGCTATCAATCGTACACGTGAGTGTGGTCAACGAGCTTTTACACGGTTTAGAGTTTGTGTGCACGCATGTGAGGAATCAATCCAAGTCAACACCGTGACGCACGGGTCACCAATCAGCTGATTGACTCCAGCGTGATATCCACAGGAGGGCACACTTGTTAGTCAGTGGCGACCATCACCATCAGCTCATCTTCTTCTACTGGCAATGGGATTGTCCAAGGGCCATGTGCTCCTTTGCACACCCTTCCTCTTTGTGTTGTCATGCTCACCAGAGGCCACACTCGCTCATGGCACGTGTCCCGTCTATATTCACCCTGCATGCAGATCGTGCTTTATAGCTGTGCATTGCTGCTGTCAACCGGGATCTCGCGCCTAGCCCTGCCTGTTGAGGACGGCAACGAGGACCACATTCTTCCAAGAGTGTTTACCGGCTCGGATGCCATGATTGTTAGAAATCTATCTCTGGTTAATATCCCAACAACCCATCTATTCTCCTGTAAATACAAGAGTACATGAGTAGTCCAACTGTGACGTGATCCACAGTGCAACTAAAACTCTTTATTCCTACTCTACCAGGACTCTAAACCTAATCTTTCCAGGAGTCCAACTCTTAACCACCTAGGACTCCTATTATAAACTGAGTAGGACTCATAACATGGAGAAACAGGATTCCTAACAACAAATCAAGCATTTGCAGAGGCATTTAGATGGAGAGTTTTCATGTTGATGACTACAGAAATATACATAGATAATAATGAAAGATTTGCAGAGATGTCAATCTTTACCAGACTGGTTAATCAACTTTCTAACGTAAGATGGATCTATGCATACAATATATTGTATTTTTCTTATAAAAAAGAAAAACATTAATCATACACTGGTCTACGAAGTTCTCAAATTAGTGCAAATTCTCTTTTTAGAAAGTTCTGGTAAAACCGGCTTATATTAATAAGGAGAAGCAAAGTCTACATTGATGTATAGCACTAGAGGTACTAAACATTGAAAAGAAGAAGTAAAACTATAATACAATTATGGATCGAGAAAGGCAAGGTGCTCCTGCTAACTTCTAGAGCTTTACTATGTCCCTAACCTCGGAGAACATTTGATCCATTGTATTCTCTTGCCCCTCAAACACCCTCCGGTTTCTTTCACACCATAGGACCCAACAAAGCAAGATTATCATTGTCCTCGCTTTCTTTTCAGCCTCACACCTACCACCGGAAGTCAAAGCAAACAACCAAGTAGGAACATCTGTCAACATTGTCCACTAAGAGGGATGCAATTGCGGCATATTCATCCAATCTGGACACCATAACTGCAACCTGAAAAGACATTCAACGAAAAGATGGTGGGCTATTTCAAAACTCCGATGACACAATGGACAAAAATATTCATTTGACCAACCTCTTTTTTGAAGCCTCGCAGCAGTCCACAACTGATTCTGAACTAGTAACAAAATAAAAAACTTACACTTAGGGGAGCCCAGACCCTCCAAATTTTATCTGGATACCAAGATAAATGACTATCTTCAATCTGCATACTATAAGCTGATGCGGCAGAATACTCCCCATTACTAGACATCTTCCACTCGATCACATCATTCTGATTTAGATCCTCCAATAACCGCAGGTCCTGTGTTGCAATCCATAACCGAATTCTCCCATAGCAACTGAATTTTGTCAAGAGCAAGCTAAGCAGTATGGGTCATCAATGCTCCGTGTATAGATGCTAAAATGCAACAATTTAATGACGTGCATTTGCCAAATATTACCATACTGCTGTGACACCGAGCCCTGCTTTTCCATATAACATCAGCTATAACTGTTTTTAACAGTATACATAATGACTGACTTGTTGAATTCTAATTATCTCTATTATATATTGTGTAAAAATTTGAATTGTTGTACGCAAGAGGTATATATTTCTCAAAAGCTACATAGCATTTCTGCAATTATCCATGATGCAAACCACAGAAAAATAATTTATTCGGTGTGTTTAACTTGGCTTACATTGTAATATATATTCTTTTTGTTACACTTTATTTTATTCATGTTCTATTTTCAATATCACAGGCACTATGGAGATGTCGAAGAAATAAGTGTAGAGGAGCCAATTGAATCCAGGCCACCACTCTATGCACATGTCACATTTTTCTCACAGATGACCCTCTTCAGTGTCCTTGATGGTAACAAGAGAGTCAAGTTTATGACTAGAGGGAAGCATCTATGGGCTCGACAGTTCGTCCCAAAGAAGAAAAAAGTTGAAGAGTAAGCCAGGCTCAGTCACCTGATATTAGGAGCTTTATGTGGTATGATGACGAAAACATTGCAACAGACAGCTGCCTTGTGTCTTCCACTCCTTATGACCCCTCTTGGTACCACATCTGTTTCTATACAAAGGGAGTGTATTAATATCAAGGAGTTACTAACCTTAACTGAGCTGGCATGCTTTTCATGTATTCCATGACGCAACATGGTTTTGTAATGATTAAAGTTGTGACTAATTGTAAAAGAGTTTGTAATCGCATCTGGTTGCTGTTGTGTAACGAAACAACATGCATGGTGTTGATCTGTTTGATTTTCTGCAAGCAAATCGAAACATGTTTAATTTGGAATACTTGCCAGTCTTTTGTACTGTCTGGATACTCGCACGTCTGTTTTTTATGTGAACTTGTACCCATTTTTTATTAGTATGTTTTTAGCAGTTTGTGTTTTATCATTTCTATTATTAGTCTTCTGTGATCTTTGTGAATATGTAGTGAATCAATAATAGAAATGGCTGAATTAACAAAGAACGTGTCTAACTAGAGTATTTACACAAAGACTATATTGTTTTTGAGAAGTTTTACAGCACAAAGGAGTATATAATATATGGACTGTCATTCCTACAGATATTTATAAATGACTTTTCCTGCAGCAGATTTTGTCGGCGCAGCTTAGCATCGGTGAAGATCGTAACTACACACTGAACTTGATGATATGGTGATGGATCACTCAAGAACGTAACTTGTGGCGAGAACGCGAGAGTTTGTTTGAGCCAATGCAGAACGCTGCACTGCCTCTGATTTTCTGTTATGCTATATCGAAAGCAAAAATCTGTTACATGCCGGTCTCAACGCCACGCACACCCACTAAGCCACTCAACTGAACGTGATGCCCCTTCGACCAGGAAGACCGGGTATTCTCCGCCGAGCTCTGCGCATGTGACTTGTTTTTCTAGCTGAATAACGGAAACATGAGGAGGCGTGCTCCCTAACCAACTAACATGCATCCTATCGGGCAAACTAAACATGCTGACTGTTAAACATAGAAGGTTATTTCTAAATATAGGAAATTAGGATTCTTACTTGCGCTCATGTATCCTGATATTCTGGAGCTGTGCCTCCGTGATTTGCCATTGATGTATTTCCTTTGCTGTACACATTGACCTTCCTATATAAAGAACCAGCCCCCCATCGTTGTATGGTGTGGCATTGACTGAACCAACATGGTAACAAAGCCATACGATTCATAGATGTCCACCGAATCCTCTCTTTCTTCCTCCCCCTCCTCTTCCACCATGTCCACCAACACAACAGCTTCATCATCTTCCTGCGCCCCAATTCCCTTGCATCACGCGGTCACAATTCACCTCAACAAGAGTAACTATCTCTTATGGCATGCCCAACTTGTTCCATTTCTCAGGAGCGTAAAACTCATGGGCTATCTCGACGGCACCATGCCGGCACCTGCCAAGATGATTGCCACCTCCACGACGACCGGTGCTGCGCAAGTCTCCAATCCAGCGTATGAACGCTGGTATGATCAAGATCAACAACTCCTCAGTGGACTCCTATCATCTATGTCGGAAGATGTTCTCAAGGACGTGATCACAGCTACATCGTCCAAGGAAGTGTGGGACTCTCTTCAGCACAAGTTCTCTTCTTCCAAACGAGCCCGCACGGTTCAGATCCGTGGTGAACTCGCCACAGCCAAGAAGCGTGACATGACGGCCGCTGACTACTATCGCAAGATCACAGAGCTGGCCAATGAACTGGCCGCTGTCAATGCCGCCCTAACTGATGATGATGTTCTATCCTATCTTTTTACTAGTCTTCCTGCGGAATATGATCCTTTTGTTACATCCATGACCACAAAGACAGATCCAATCAAGCTTGATGATGTGTACACGCATCTCATGGCATTTGAAGCTCGACAGCTTCAACATCAAACCGAGCTCCAGTTCAATGCTGGTGCGTTGGCAAACTACGCAGGACGTGGCGGTCGTGGTGACCGTGGTCGCGGTCGTAGTGACCGTGGCCGCGACCGTTCTTCACCTCGGGGTAGTCTACCGTCCAAATCTTCTAGCGGTCGTGGCTCGTCTTCTCGTCCATCCTGCCAGATCTGTGGCAAGGATGGGCATACTACGATCAAGTGTTGGCATCGGATGGATGAATCCTACTGTGAAGAACCCTCAACCACGGCTCTGGCGGCTACTACTTCCTACAAGATTGATCCAAATTGGTACCTCGACACTGGTGCAACAGATCATATAACCAGCGATCTCGATCGTCTGGCTATTCGTGAGCGCTATCATGGTGGAGAGAAAGTCCACGTTGGCAATGGAACAGGTTTGTGTATTTCGCATATTTGTCATTCTTCAATTAATACTGTTATTCGTCCTCTTGCATTGCGTAATATTCTTCATGTTCCTGACATTACCAAGCATCTTATTTCTGTCCACAAATTTTCTCGTGATAATGATGTCTTTATTGAATATAATCCTTGTCATTTTTGTATTAAGGATCGCCAGACAAAGAAAAGCCTGCTAGTGGGGACATGTGAATCCGGTCTCTACCCCATCACGCCCTCAGATGCTGCTTCTCTTCATCATGCCTTGCTTAGCAGATCTCTGAGTCGTGCTCAATGGCATGCTCGCCTTGGCCACCCTTCACCCCAAGTAGTTCGATCAGTATTGCATCTTAATAATATTCCATGTCCTAGTGAGTCTTCCCTACCGGTTTGTAATGCGTGTCAGCTAGCAAAGAGTCATCAGTTGCCTTACTCTAGTTCAATTCATCGGTCTACCTCTCCTTTAGAAATATTTTTTTCAAATGTCTGGGGTCCAGCCCCTCAATCTGTTGGGGGTTTCAAATACTATATAAGTTTCATTGATGATTTCAGTAAGTTTTCATGGATCTATTTGATGCATGATCGGTCTGCGGCTCCTCGCATTTTTATTCAATATCAAACTCATGTCGAACGCCTTTTGAATACCAAAATTAAATGTGTCCAATCTGATTGGGGTGGCGAATATCATAAAATGCACAACATATTTTTCCGCTCGCTTGGCATCACACATCTTGTTTCTTGTCCACATGCGCATAAACAAAACGGGTCTACTGAACGCAAGCTTCGTCATATTGTTGAAACTGGGCTCACTCTTCTTGCTCATGCACATATTCCTTTAAATTTTTTGGATAAGCTTTTCTCACAGCCACATATCTTATTAATCGCCTTCCTACTCATGTCATGGACAACAAATATCCTTTACAGCGTATTTTTCACTCACCTCCAAATTATTCCATGCTTAAAGTTTTTGGATGTGCTTGCTAGCCCCATCTTTGTGCTTATAATAAACACAAACTTGCTTTCCGTTCCAAGGAGTGTGTCTTCCTTGGGTATAGCTCACTTCATAAAGGGTACAATTGTCTTGACATTGATTCCGGCCGATTTTATATTTCTCGTGATGTCATATTTGATAAAGATGCGTTTCCCTTTGCTCGCACAAAATCTACTCCTTCACAGTCCCAATCTAATGAATCCTCGAATTTACGCAGTTTGCATTTGGAAAATAGTGGTTTTAATTTGAATTGTGATCATGCGCGTATACGTTTGCCTGCTAACTCTTTGGATGCATCGGATACATCATCTTCGGAATCTGCTCCACCTCAACAGCCGCTCGGTTCTATGCCAATCATTAATGCCAGTGACTCTGCATGTGAATCATCTGCACCTAAAACGCTCCATCTGTTTTTGGTCCCCGGGACTCTGCTGGAGAAGCTTCTCCTGCTCATGTTGATGTGCACCATACTCCTAGGCCAGAACAAACTGCTGCATCTGTTGTGCATCCGTATGGCACTAGACTCAAGCACAATATACGACAGCCCAAGAAACGTACAAATGGCATAGTTGCTTGGTCAGCTATTAAGGTCCCCTCTGAACCTACTGATTATATTGTTGCTATGAAGGATTCTCTTTGGCTGCAGGCCATGAATGAGGAATTTGAGGCCCTAAAGAAAAATGGCACATGGCACTTAATTCCGCCTTGTCCAGATCTTAATATAATTGATTGTAAGTGGGTATTTCGATTGAAGCATTGTCCTGATGGGTTCATTGATCGTTATAAAACCCGTCTGGTTGCCAAAGATTTTAAACAACAATATGGTGTAGACTATGACGCCACTTTTAGTTCTGTTGTTGAACCCACTACTATTCGTCAATTGCTCTCTCTTGCTGTTTCTCGCGGCTGGACTATGCGTCAAGTTGATATTAAAAATGCCTTTTTGCATGGTTTTCTAGATGAAGATGTTTATATGAAGCAGCCTCCTAGTTTTGTGGATCCCAATCGGATAAAGCCTTGTATAGTCTCAAGCAAGCACCTCGTGCATGGTTTTCTCGGCTTAGCTCAAAATTAATACAACTGGGTTTCACTGCTTCGGAGGCCGATGTGTCCCTGTTTATTTTAAACAAGGGTGATGTTCAGATGTATATTCTTATATATGTTGATGATATTAGTATTCTCAGTTCTTCCTCGACGGCCACTAATAAGCTTCTGGTTCAACTTCGGGAAGATTTCACTGTTAAGGATCTTGGAGTGCTGAGTTACTTTCTTAGCATTGAAGTTCATCACACATCTACTGGTTTTATCTTAACGCAGCGCAAATATATTTCTGATTTACTGAGTCGCACCAACATGCTCTCATCGAAGAGTGTGCCAACTCCCATGCTTCCTACTGAAAAGTTATGTTTAGATGGTGGTGAAAAGCTCTCTCCAGATGATGCTACAAGATATCGGAGTGTTGTTAGTGCTCTACAATATCTTCTATTAACGCGACCTGATATATCCTTTGGTGTTAATCGGGTTTGCCCTTGTCTACACTAACTAATGTTCATTGGGGTGTTGTCAAACGAATACTTCGTTATCTCCATGGAACCATTGCTTTCGGTCTCTGTTTTACTCGTACTGGATCTTCTCTTATTAGCGCTTTTTCAGATGTTGATTGGGCTAGCAACCCAGATGATCGTCGAAGCACCGGCGGGTATGCTATATTTTTTTGTGGCAATCTCATTTCATGAAGTTCAAGGAAGCAAGCAACAGTTTCGCGTTCCAGCACTGAGTCCGAGTACAAGACTGTTGTCGATGCTACGGCTGGGCTATAAGTCTTATTGAGGGAACTCAGAATTTTGCAAAGTCGTGCTCCTACACTTTGGTGTGACAATATTGGTGCTACTTACTTGTCGGCAAATCCGATATTTCATCACCGCTCCAAACATATCGAAGTTGATTATCATTTTGTTCGTGAATGAGTGGCTACTAAACAGCTTGAAGTACAGTCGATCTCCACCAAAGATCAGCTAGCTGATGCAGTGACGAAGCCTCTGGCGGCACCAGCATTTTTTCATTTTTGACGCAATCTGAACTTAGTTTCACTGCGTCCAGATTGAGGGGGGATGTTAAACATAGAAGTTTATCTCTAAATATAGGAAGTTAGGATTCTTACTTGCTGCTCATCTATCCTGATATTCTGGAGCTGTGCCTCCGTGATTTGCCATTGATGTATTTCCTTTGCTGTACACATTGACCTGCCTATATAAGGAACCAGCCCCCCATCGTTGCATGGTGTGGCATTGACTCAACCAACACTGATGTGTAAACATGTATGACGTGCAGCTAGTGCACGGGATTATTCAACAAATCACCCTCTAATCCCGCTGCACTTGAGTCACTCTCAATTTCTCCCGCAGTTCAGTGAACTTCACGCGTCCATGTGCTTTTGTCAGGATATCAGCAATTTGATTGTCAGTCCTCAAATGTTGAATTTCAGTGCATCCATTGTCCACACATTCACGAAGAAAATAATAGCGAGTATCAATGTGCTTACTTCTCTCATGATGGACTGGGTTCTTACTGAGTTCAATGGATGATTTGTTGTTGACCAAGAGTTTGAAACTCATGATGTGTTTCCCTGTCAGGTCAGCTAGCAATTTACTGAACCAGACTCTTTGACAAGCCTCTGAAGCAGCCGCTATGTACTCTGCTTCACAAGATGAGAGTGCCACAATTTTCTATTTCTGTGACATCCATGTGATCAGACTTGATCCAAGAAAAAATGCCACACCTGAAGTGCTCTTACGGTCATCAATATCCCCGGCAAGATCGCTGTCACTATAGCCTGTCAAAGCTTGCACTGAACTGTTTCTTCTTTTGTAACAGCATCCAAAACTGACAGTACCTGCAATGTAACTCAGTATCTGCTTCACTGCAGCCCAGTGTTGTACTGACGGACTCTCCATATATATGCTCACAATGCCGATTGAATAGGCAATATCAGAATGAGTGTTCACCAGATATCTCAAACTTCCAATCACACTTCTATACTTGGTTGTGTCAACATCACTGCTGCTATCATTTTTGCTAAGTTTGAGACGGTTTTCCATTGGTGTATGAGTCGGTTTGCATCCACTCATGCCACTCTGCTGTAAAACTTTCCTTGCATATGCACTCTGACATAAGCTGATTTCTCCTTTCCTCTGCATCATTTCAATTCCCAAATAGTAACTCAGGAGACCAAGATCACTTATACTGAAATTGTTCTTCATCTGAGCTTTACACACAGCTATGTCTTTGGTGCTTGGACCAGTAATGATTAAATCATCAACATACACACCAATGAGCAGAAAAGTTTCTTTGTTACCTCGTCAGTACACAGCAGGTTCCAGAGGGCTTCGTTTAAATCCTAAAGCCATCAGTTCTTTGTCAAGTTTTGCATTCCATGCATGAGGGGCTTGCCTCAACCCATACAGAGCTTTATGCAGTTTTAGCACCATTCCTGCATTGTTTTGGTCAAAAAAGCGCGGGGGCTGTTGAACATAGATCTCTTCTTCCATGACACCATTCAAGAAGGCCGAATTAACATCCATGTGGTGGATCTCCCACCCACTATGTCCTACAAGTGCAATCAGAAATCTGACAGTTTCCATTCTTGCCACTGGAGCAAATACATCATTGAAATCCACCCTTTGACGTTGTTCATATCCCTTGGCAACAAGCCTCGCTTTGTGTTTTAACACATTCCCTGATGGATCCTTTTTAACCTTGAATACCCATTTCAATCCAATGGCCTTGTGTTCAGTTAACAGATTAACAAGTTCCCATGTCTTGTTATCCCTTATAGCCTTCATTTCTTCCTTCATTGCATTCTTCTAGCATTTCTCATTTAAAGCTTCCTCAACACTTCTGGGTTCATCAGCCGAGAGCAGGCACAGCCCACTGTAATCGAAGTGTTGCATTTCTTCAGTTGTGTCAAGTATGCTCTGAACTTTTCGATAGGAAAGTAGCACTTCTGAAAAATCATGCTCACTTCCTGCTACATGTATGACATACTACACGGTTGGGCCTCCTGCTGCATCTCCCGGGGTCACAGGAGAATCTGGAATAGGCAAATCAGTTGAGCCTTGAATAGTTTCAGAATCACCTGTCGTCTGACAACTTTCAGATTCCAGAGTTGTCCTGTTCTCGACAGTGAAAATGGCACCCATATTTTCTTCAGTCTTAACACTATTCCAATCCCATGCACGTCTTTCTTCGAAGATCACATCACGTGATACATGAAGCTTCTTCTCTACAGGATCATACACCCTGTATCCCTTGGTTCCTGGATCATAACCAAGGAACACCATGGGGATTGTTCTGTCAGAAAGTTTGTTAACACCTGGTTCAATTTTCTTTATATGTACAATACAACCGAAAGTCCGTAGATGATGAACCTTAGGCCTTCTTTTGTGCCATGCTTCATATGGTATACACCCTTTCAGGATCTTTGTTGGAGATCTGTTGAGAACGTTTAGTGCCACGCTTACAGCTTCACCACAAAAATATGCAGATATATTTTTTGATAGCAAACATCTGGCCATCTCAACAACTGTTTGATTACGTCGTTCCACCACACCGTTCTGCTGGGGGTGTAAGGAGTGGTGGTGTAATGCTTGATACCTTGTTCGTTATAGTAATCTTCAAACTCAATGGAATTGAATTCCCCACCGCGGTCTGAACGAAAGGCCTTGAGTCTGCTTCCCAGTTGACTTTCAGCAGCTGCCTTGATTTTTCTGAAGAATATGAAGGCTTCATTTTTTGTTGCTAATAACTCAGCCCACATATATCTGCTATAGTCATCAACTAGCAACAGAAAATAGTCCTTACCAGCAGGTGTGCTGGGTCTGATCTGGCCACACAAATCACCCTGAAAGAGGTCTAGAGGATGATCACCTCTGTGTTCTGCAACTCGAGGAAAACCACCTCTGTGTTCTTTGCCTAATGTGCATCCTTCACAGAACTGCTCGACTTGATCAAGCAGAGGAATTCCTTCCACTATGTTCTTCATCCCAAGCTCCCTGAGAGCCCAAAAGTTCAGATGGACATAAGGTGAATGCCACAGCCATGCCTGATCACCATGTTTTGTCATCAGACAGACTGGAACTGCAAGCTTCAGCTTCAGAATGTAAAGCCTGTTATGTCAACGTGACACACTGGCAAGTAGTGATCCCTCACGATCATACACTTTCAGCTTCCCACTTGAGATGTAAATCCTGCAACTGATTTCTTCCAACTGACCCAAACTAATAATATTGCTTTTCAACTTAGGAATGTAATATACCTCTGTCAGTAGTTTGTGTTCCTTGTTTCTGCATTGCATCATGACAGAGCCTAGCCCACAGATTTCAACGACGGAATTTTCACCGAAACGCACCGAGCCACGTACTGTCTCATCAAGTGACACGAGCGCAGACTAGCATCCTGTCATATGGTTGCTTGCCCCTGAGTCAAGATACCACTCCCTGTCTTCACATAACTCTAGGAACACACGTTCCTCATTGAGGAACCAGGGCCGGCTCTATAGTTTTGAAGGCCCTAGGAAAAGCTCCACGACAGGCCCCTCGAAGATATGTAAATATATACTTCACTCATAAATTATATATAATAGTAACAACAATAACAACAATAAAGCCTTTATATCAAGCACATTGAGATAGCAGTTAGGCTAGATATGAAACTCAAACTAGGTTTCATATCCACAGAAATTGTTAGTTTTGATACTAGTTCACCAAGACTATCACAACCCTGCTCATTTATCTGGGCGTGAGACTAAAATAGTAAAATATACTAAAATACAAATTAACTAATAAGATTAGCTAACTTGTAGTAATTTGTTCTTTGTTCTTTACTACTAATGAGATAACAATGAAATCTTTAAAAACATAGAGCAAATATGGTTACATTAAAAAAAAAAGAACTCTAGAAACTCACCATCGACGAGACAAATGCGACATGGACTACATTTCTTCAACGGTTCAACGAACAGCCAACTTGAAATTAGAGAGGGGAGAACGTTGATAAATTAAAAAAACTAATGACATAAGATTACATATAGAATCACAGCTTCAGCATTTCGTCTATGACTTTAGGCTTTCATCTACGATAATCTGAATAGTTATCGAATCTCTAATAAGAGATCAAAAATTAAAGCCTTAACAACAACAGTCCAAGAGTTGAGCGATGCAAGATTCCTCAAACTTTTGAATGTTGTTCGGTTCGTGTCAACTATGGAGATGAAGAGTCAAGCCATGAAGGAAATCATCATTTTGTTTTCACCAAAAAAATTGAGTGCCGCAACGGCATAAATCAGTTAGACAATGATAATGTATAATGGGAAAATAAAAGTCAACATATGGAATGTCGACTTGTTGCTGGACTCAATGGACCGGTGTGTGGACCCACTTGTAGTGAGCTGAATGTCAAATACTATATGTGTACTTTAAATTCTGAAGCCTCTAACTGAACTGAGCTTTGGTCGTCACCCTATTCCGAATTAAAATGCGATAGCTCATCACCGCACAGATAAACCAAACCAGAAATACTAGCATGTATTTTTTAACTCAAAATGTTGCAATCATGGGCCCTCTGGTGGCCTGGGCCCTAGGCGGTCGCCCCTCCCACCTAGGTCTAGAGCCGGCCCTGTGAGGAACACGCTCTGCATTGGAACAAGGACAGATTGCAGGCTGTAGAGAGAAGTAGGGATGGTTGATCAACCTCTTTCTTTGCCAGATTAGAAGCTTCATCCCATGGTTGTCGAGGTTTCCGGCATTCCTTGGCCCAATGCCCGTAAATGTCGCAGTTGTGGCACTTGCCTTTCTTGCGTCTAGTGCCACCACCAGACATTGGCTTGCCACCGTCGCGCGACGCACCACCGTCACGAGTGCCATCAGTGTGTGCACCTTCATTGTTTTTGGTCTGAGGTTGGCCACCGCCTTTGCTTCTGCTGGATCCACCTAGGCGCTGACGCTGTCTCGCCTCCCACTCCTCCTCGGTGAGGAGCAGACGACCAGCCTTGTCGGTGTTCTCGCCAGTGTCGTCGCAATCCTTAGCCACACACAGCCTACCAACAAGTTCTTCTATCGTCAGCGTCTTCAGATCAAGAAACCTCTCGATCGAGACGGCGATCTGGTTGAACTTGGGTGGAAAAACGCACATGAATTTCTTGATCACATGTACATCTTCAATCTTCTCACCCAGCTCGTCGGCAACCAGAGTGCTTATCCTCATGGCAAAATCATCGACAGTCTCACCGTCCTTGAAGGCAATGACCTCAAACTCCTTCACATGTTTTTGGGCACTTGCCTCCTGGACCCGATCTGCGCCCATCCGCATGGACTTCACTGAAGCCCACACTTCTTTTGGCGGTTTTCTTCTTGGCCAGCATCGTGTGCATCTCCATCAGCACCGCGCAAAGGAGGGATGCTAGTGCAAGCCGATACTCGTGGCACTTGACCTTGTCATTCTCCATTGCCTCCCACAAGCCTTGAGCTTTGAGATTTACCTGCATCATCAACGCCCATTGTGTGTATTTTGTGCGCGTCGGTACTGGATACACGACTGACGTGTTGGATTCCTTCACGACCACGACGTCGCGCATGGTGCTGTTGTCGCTGGTGGTCACCAATACCTTCGAGGGAGGTGTCGCCATGACATGGCTCTGATGCCAATTTTCGGCGCAGCTTAGCATCGGTCAAGATCGTAACTACACACTGAACTCGACGATATGGTGATGGATCACTCAAGAACGTAATTTGTGGCGAGAACGCGAGAGTTTGTTTGAGCCAATGCAGAACCGGCACTGCCTCTGATTTTCTGTTATGCTATATTGAGAGCAAAAATCTGTTACATGCCGATCTCAACGCCACGCACCCACTAAGCCACTAAAC
Organism: Neostapfia colusana; assembly: GCA_030760725.1. Taxonomy (NCBI): domain Eukaryota; kingdom Viridiplantae; phylum Streptophyta; class Magnoliopsida; order Poales; family Poaceae; genus Neostapfia; species Neostapfia colusana. The sequence continues at coordinate 36,578,504 of JASWHV010000008.1, forward strand.
TGAGCGTGATGCCCGTTCAACCCGGAGGACCGGGTATTCTCCGCCGAGCTCTACGCATGTGACTTGTTCTTCTAACTGAATAACCGGAACAGGAGGAGGCGTGCTCCCTGATCAACTAACATGCATCCTATCTTGCAAACTAAACATACTGATTTGTAAACATGAATGACGTGCAGCTAGTGCACGAGATTATTCAACAGATTTGAACTTATTGACCTTTCATGCGGAAAGCAGATCAGTCTAGGAAAATGAAGCATATACATGCCTTGTGCCTCAACGGTTCAATCGATCTATGAAATAGGGCAAACCTATAGGACAGACGAGAAGGTGACTGATCGAATGGTGATGTGAAGAGGCAAAGAACAAAGAAAAGAACATTCTAGCAGCTGAGATCATAGAATAACTCTATGCAGTGGGAAATTGCAGAAAGGAACACAAGGTGTATCTTTTTGTCATTCTATACCATGTGAATAACAGATAATGCGTATGTGTGCAGTAGGCTCAGGCCATTAAAATGCTTTTATACATTAAATTTTACTCAACTTTCATTATTATTTTAGATTATACACGGTTTAAGAGATAAACTACACTGATACAATATGTATACTTAAGCTTCCTAAAAGTTGTTTTTTATCAACATAGCATGACCCTTTAGGGAACGAATTGTATGACACAACTGCAGATGCTCGCTGTTAGGATTCCACTACCTTTCAGTGAAGGTTAACTGAGATGTGGCCTTTTTTTATATATATGTCATGCTCTATTTGTCATAAAAAATACTATGATCTCCCCTTGCAGATCGAATTTGTCTTTACAATGTTGTATTGGAAATACTGGATTTCCTTTTGACGTTGCTACTCCAAGATGGAACTACAAAGCTGCACTTGGAGAGGTGGTCTTGCTGTTGTACTCTAGCCCAATATAATTGCAGCCTTCGAAAATAATTGTGTCAAAACAGTCATTGGAAAGCCGAATAATTGTCGTGGTTTCATAAGAGGTAAGAAACCCTTCTCCTATATTTAACATCAGAATGAAATAGGGATGCATTTCAAATAGCACAGTTCTCCAAATTTAGGACAGCATGATTGAAGTCTAGGCCCCGGAGGATCTACTGTGATTAGCCGTGCCCTGAATGGATCATTCTTGATATTATACTGTTGCCATTTGTATCACTGTTTAATAGGATGAAATATAATCACCTAAGATGGTGCAGTGTTTTATGGAGATAGAAGAGAAATAAGGAATTTGCAAGAAAATATTGCCTGCTTTGGATTCTAATTGATGATGTTAGCACAACATTTTTTGTTCATTTTTAAGATAAGAGAATTGTCTCCACATCATCGCTTGAAGAATCAAAGATTTTAACCCACTAGAGGAATGACACATTAATTGAAATCCCTCTATTTCCCTTAAATGGAAATGAAACCTATCGATATTTTGGACTTCCGACTAGTATTCGAATGTATCATACGTTCTACCTCAAGGTGGCCTAGCTAAGAACACAAGAGGGATTATCCTGGTTCGGGCAAAAATGTCCTACGCCCAGCGGGGGTGTCTCGCTTGTTCTTACTTAAGAATGGGGTTGTTCTTACATGTGCGATAGCCTGCCTCTTCGGTCTCTCTATTTATTCTCTCTCTCTCTCTCTCTCCTTTGATCTCTCTATTCCTAGTCCCCCCTCAGTGTTGCAGAGGGGAGGCGAGTCATGGGCACATGATGGCTTGTCTTGTCATTCGTTTTACAGGGCACTCGATGGTGCCGCTGTACTCGTGGCCTGCTGCCACTCCTGCTCCCGTCTTGTCGCTGGGGAGGGGTCCATACTGAAGCACACGCGTGCCCCCGCTTCACTCCTCTTTGGTCCCGTCAGAAGTGACGGGCATTCAATGCTGGAGCCGGAGGTACTCAATTACCATTCCACTCAGCTAAGGCAGCGCCCGCCCTGCACTGAAGGCCACGTGCTTCTCTCCTAGCCGAGGTCAGGCTCGGGTTCTCCCCCGGGGGCTCAGACTTTCTTTTTCGGTTCGCCTTGAGGATGAGTTTTACGTCCTTCCTAGGGGTCAGCCCCGGGCTTCGTCGCGCCTCCTCCCGAGTCCAAGCTCAGTCGTGCTCCATCAAACCTCGTGGGATGCTCCCTCGGCACCTCCCCAGGATTCTGGGCCCAGAACCTTGTCAGTAGCCCCCGAGCCCCTGTCTGACCACGGTGATCGGTTGGGTGGTGAACTCCAATCAGCCTTGCACCTGCATAACCAAAAACAAAGCAACAAACAAGAAAGGTCATTTGTACTCGACTTATTTAGATAGCCTCGACGTGTGAACCTCCAGCGGTCGGTCACGACTGTGGGTCGTCCCCGCCGGGATCCTGCGGCGAGCCCCGGGTCTCTTTCAAGGGACCGGGTTGTTATTTATGGCGAGTTCGCCTTGCCCCCCATCCACGAGAAGTCCGTTGCTCGGAGGGGTCGGGTGGAGCAGGGGCTTGCCTCGATGCCCTGGCCCCTGAGCCCAGTGAGTTGCCTAACGAGTGGAGCCGAGTGAAACCCATTCGCTCCTTTTCATTTTGGACGGTCGGAACCATCGGCCCTGCTTCGCGCCGAGGGGCTTTATGGTTGAGGCTTTGATGCCTTCGTTTCATTTATTCCCAGCTTGAGACATGCGCATGGTTCCCAAGCTCTTTGTTGGCTCGGGCAGCTTGCTGCCAAACATTCAGGGGGCTACCTTGTGCTTGTGGTGCTGGGGCTCGGCTACAAGCTTAGAAGCGCCGGGGGATTCATCCCACACGAAATTATCTTTTTCTTGGACTGCTTCGCGTTGCTTGCCCTTCACTCCGGATCACCCCAGGCGGCTCCTGAGCCATCCGCTGGCCAGCCTACAAACCCGTGACTTTCAAGCCCATTATGCGGACTGGAGACTTACCTTCCTCACGCGGTCGTGTTGCCCTCCATCTCCTCCGAGTTCTACCGGGGTTGAGGAGGCGTCTCTCGACTCTTCTCCCGCGCCATGTTTGTGATTTCACACCACAAAGCCTAGTGGTTGCTGTCTGGTGGGACCTCTCCACGTATTGGGTTAACTCTGCCATGGGGAAAACAAGGAGGTGCCACTCGAGTCAATTCTCCAGTCGCTTTAAGCGGCTTTAATCTAGGGGCGAATGGGCGGCCTCGGCGGTTTCCCCCTCAAGGCAGTTTCAAACGTCATCCGTGCCCTGACGGTTGCCAGACCGGGCGTCGCTTTGTTGCCCTTATATTTCTTTCCTTCAGGATATCTCGCACGGGCTCGCCTGTATTGCTTCTGAGTTTCTTGTCTCGCGCAGCACTCTTCCTTCTCTTTGCCTCCAGCCAAGGCAGAAAGACCAAATCTTTATTCACCATGTCTACGTGGATTTCCGCGCGTTGGTTTCTTTCATCGAAGGAGGCCTATTCTGTCCGGCTTCCAGAGGCAGAGAGTGTCTCTGTACCACGCGATGACGAAGTTGTCTCCTTTCTCGCGTTCCACACGCGAGGATTTGGGGTCCCAGCGCATCCCTTCTTCCAGCGGCTCCTCGGCGAATACGGGTCGAATTTCATCAGCTAACGCGGAACGGAATTCTGCATATGTCATTGTTCGTCACTTTGTGCGAGCCTTTCCTGAAGGTGGAGCCGGATCTCAATCAATGGAAATTTTTATTCTGGATGTGAGTCTCGGCGAACCCCGCTTCCCGATCTCGGCAGCGCTTGTCTTCAACTTCATTCCTCGCTCAAAGGGTGACATCATGGATGGTTCTATATCTAGAACTCGTCGCTGGCGCTTCTCCGCTTCTACGGCAATCCCCTGGTACTGAAGCCCTCCTGGCGTGAGGGCATTTTTGACAGCGAGGCAGCCACGCTGGAGCCGCTTCTGGCCTGGCTGGAGGATCTCCAGGGGAGGGGACGCACCGGTGCTGCCCTTGTCCGCGTATTCGTGGAGCGCAGGATCCAACCCCTCTAGGTCAGAGGGCACCCGATGTGGAAATATCTGGGTCCCTTGGATCCCATGCAGAAGTCCGAGGTGGATCTCTTATCCGCAGAGGTGGCGGCAAGTATGAAGGACCTTACTGGGGCGGCCCCTTTGGATGATGCCGTCCCTGCTGTGCTTCCCCTTCAGAGTGTTCGACTGCACGTCCGACACGATGCTGAGAAAGCGGAAGGTGAAGGGGGGACTGTCCGCCCTTAAGGGTCTGACTCCATCCGTCAAGGTCGGAGCAATACTGCACCGCTCAAAGAGGTATTGGCTTTTCTCCTGTTGTGTTAGCATGGGTTAGCGCGGGCGCGTGGATTTCTTACCGTTCCCCATGGCGCAGGAAGCTGGATCTGGACGCCAGTGTTCTTGTCGGCAAGCCGGCGGAGGTGGTTCATCCGACTTCGGTCGCATGGCAAGGGTAGTCGCCCTTTCAGCGGTGGGCTCTGAAGCAGGTGTGGCCAGGGCTGCAGGCCCAACGAGCCGATCGCAGACCTGGAACCACTGCCTCCCGCTCCCATCGAGGTCGATACGGCCCCCAAGGGTTCGAGACCTCTGCCGCCGGTGACGCCTGGCGGTGAGGTGAGCGAGGAAGAATCGGCCACGGTTCATCCCACTGTTCCTCGGGCGGAGCCATCGTCGGCCCCCTGGGAAATTGTGACCATGCCTGCTTGGGGCTTGGCACTGGTCGTGACCCCGGGGGATCCGGCATCGCCAACCATCCGAAAGGGTGTTGTTTCCCGCCTCGGGCGTTTCCCCGTCCGAGCTCGCGCGATGGGAGCAAGCCCGCACGGATGTCGAGAGTTCTTGTGCCAAGCTCACGGCTGCTCGGGCTGGCCTCATGACTGCGTATGAGCGCATGGGCGGCGCGCTTGATCGACTTCAGAAAGCCGCTCCCAGCGGCCATGTGGGATCTCGGTTTCACCCTTGCTTTGTCTGCTTGGTTCATTTCGCTCCGTTTTTTGTGTTCTCCACTCTTTGCAGGGGTTGATCCAATGGGCGGTTGAAAGGTTGCGTCTCGCTCAGGAAGGTGAGCTTCGTTAGAGGGAAGCAGAGTCCATGCTGGCGGTGGTGCAGGCGGAGCTTGCTCGAGTCCACGTGGAGGCTGTTTGAGCTGCCGAGGAGAAGGCGACCGCAGTTGCCCGACTGCTGGCGGTGGACGCCGAGCATGCAGGGGCTCGTGATGCAGCCCAGTCTGCCTTGAATGAGGCAGCAAAGGCGCGAGCAGCTGCGGAGTCCAGCGCTGAGGAAGCTCGGGTGGCCCGGGACGCCATGGTTGCAACGGATCGGCAGCTCTTCGGAAGGTCCCCTCCCCCCCCCCCCCCCCCCCCCCCCCCCCGCTCTTGATTTCTTCTGGCATCTTTTTACCCAGCTTTGTTTTGTTTCTTCAGAGACGAAGGGTCACAAACAACTTACCTCCGTGTACTGCTCCTCGGTCAAGTACGTATCTGAGGCCACCTAAACGGCCTCGACTGGTGCTCCTGATGCTGCTTGAGGTACTCGTTCACGGCTTGAATACGAACGTATGACAACGCTTGCGTTACAAGCTTCCGCACGTTCATGTTGAACACGGCTCCAGCATGGTCCAACATGCTCTTACTCGTGTCCTCTAAACGGTACCTCATCTATAAGAAAACAAATATTGAAGAGATATGCACTAACAATTTAATCAAGTTGAACAAAACTAATTTACAAAATTTTATTAAGCTAACTACCATAAAATCCGCCCACACAGCCCCCTGAAGGTTGTTGTGTGCCTCATGAGAGACACGAGCTTAGTCATCTCACGACGTCACAGGGACCCCATCAATCACACCGGGATAGTGCAGACACATTAAAGACCCGATGCAACCGAACACCTGTCTGTGGTGCCTATGACCCGTGAACGAGTAGTCGTACCAGGAGCTGCAAGAATTTAGTGAACTCATTAATGTACCCACAAACAAAAGAACCTAAAAGTTGAATACTATGTGATAGTTTGCTTACATTTCTCCGACAAGGTGAATAGTGACCCGCTCTATAGGAACTGGAGAAGGAAACATAAAGTGCGTCCTCCTCATCTGCCGCCAGGCTGTGGCGGTGCCCTAGCCTCTGACTCTGACTCAGATGACTCTGTGTCAGACTACAAAATTGAAGGATTGATAAGAACAATTAATTGGTAAGTAATATATAAGATAACGTAATTCACAATGGAAATTTACCTCTGTGCGCTGTAAGGCCACAGGTCTGCCAACTAGGTCTAGGACGTGTCTCATCAGCTGAGAGCGTCTACTCTCACTTGACGAACTGTCCCTAAAAAGGGTGTCCCGTGCCGGCCTGAGGAAGCCCCTGGCCCCCTTATGTTCCGCTTCTCTGACGACATCCTGTTGTAAGGAGTAATTGATCAATATGCTAAAGAAATATACAAAGTTATTATAATTTAGTGAACAAAAAGTTACTTGGAGTCAGTTTCGGAATTCATCGACATCACGAACCATACTCCTTAACCAAGACCATCGATCTTGTTTCGTAATTTGTTTCCGTCTTCGTTTGCGCATATCAGAAGTCTCTACATCGTCAGCGTCTCCAACCAAGTGATCGAGTTCAACACTAGGCTCGACGGAAAATAAGTCTGGCAACTCTTGATCTTGATAAACCTCGTAAATGTCATTCATATCATGGTAACCATCATCTCTTGGGGTATATAACCGCTCACGAGGATTCACCTTATGTACCACCCACCAAGCATTAAGCTTTTGACATGAATAAGGTAAATAATACACTTGCTCCACTTGGTGTGCAAGAACAAATGTATCGTAGCCTCGTAGTCGTTCATTGTATTTGACTTCAACCATGCCAAATTCGTTTTGTCGTGTTATATGATTGTTGTTAAACCAATCACAGTCAAAGAAGTCGACTTGGAGTTCCTTATTCCCGACAAAATTAAATTCAATGATTTTGTTAATGATCCCATCATAATTAGTTTCGCGTCCTTGAGAGTCGATTGCCCTCGTCACAACCGCGGTATTACTTGTTGCCGCGAGAGGACTTAGAGCTTCAAATTGAGTGGTACGAAATCAAAACCCGTTGATGTCGTATCGGCCATACCTTCTAACTTTAACTATTCCATAGGATAGTTGTCGCAAGTCTTTATGGACGTCGGGCTCTTTCACGCAATGTCAAAATTTTAAAGTTATAAGAATACTTTATAATACTTATAAGTTATAAGAATACTTTATAAATACTCATAAGTTAACGAGAAAACGTTACATGTTCTCAGAACTATTTGGTCGTCCATTTATTTTGCCCCGTCGCATCGTTTCTACTTGTTTGCTCGTAGGTTGATGTCTATGTGTCCAATTTTGCTTGTGGAACTCACCGGCCAAAAAAACTTTCATAAATATAAATGTTGCATAATATGCCAATAAGCATTAATGTTAGGATAAAAACTTACTCGAAATATTTTTCCATCCCATCTATATTAGTATACATGTAGAGGAAAGCAACCGTTCTTTCATCTGTGGTATAATTGTAGCTCCAGCTACCACCAACAGTAGTGCCCCTCGTTGCAAAAATATAGAGATCGCTGCAAGGTGGATGTTCATCCATATTGTATTGCATCGCCGAAGTATTTACATTATGTTCCTCTGCAAACTAAACACTTGAAAAGTATCCCACTTCCTTAAGGGTAAATGCTTCGGTGATACACCCTTCCACCCTTGCCTGGTTGCCAACCATCGGCTCCAGATATCTATGTGCTCTTTCAATGTGATACATCCATCTATATTGCACAGGACCGCCCCTTTTAGCCTCAAATAGAAGATGGATAAGGATATATTGCATTGGATTGAAGAAACCTAGAGGAAAAATTCCATCTTACATAATAGTACCGGTATCTCCTCAAACTTAGTCATCATCTCTGCCGTGATTTCTTTAGCACAGATCTGTCTATAGAAGTAGCTAAGCTCGGCTAACACCTTCCACACCGCATCATCAAAATAGCCGCAAAACATAACAGGTAGGAGTCTTTCTATGATTATGTGATAACAATGAATTTTCAACCCATTGAGATTTCCCGTCTTCATATTCACGACTCGTTTTAGACTAGCTGCATAACCATCTGAGAATTTCAAACTTTTCAACCATTTCATGACTTCTTTCTTTTCTTTAGATCGAAGACAGAAAGAAGCACGTGGCTTACCACCACTTTTAGAGAGCTCAAGAGTTGGACGGTTACAAAGCTCTGCCAGATCCTTTCGAGCCTTTATATTGTCTTTTGTTTTGCCCATCATATACATGCATGTGCTTATTATACATTCGCCCATGTTATGCATCTGATGCATAACATCAATGTTGTGCATTGAAATCAAGGACTTCACATACGGTAGCTCCCATATTCCACATATATGAGTTCAATTATGTTCCTCTCTGTAACCTACAAAATATCTAGGACGACTTTTATCTGCCACTAGTTTGTCCAAGATATCAGAAATTTCTGACCCGTTTTGATATTTCGGTAGTCCTTTTGTTACAATTGTGTACTTTCTGAAGACATTCTTCTATTGTCGAACCACATGATTTCGAGGCAACCAACGTCTATGACAATCGAAGTAACATATCTTGCCTCCATGAGTATGTCAAAAGCAAACCGTGTCTGAGGCACATATTGGGCATGTCAAACGATCGTGAGTGTTTCATCCAGAAAATCTTTGGTATGCTGGAAAATCATGGACGGACCATAAGTAAGCAGCCCGTAGGTTGAATTTCTGCTTCTTATAACAGTCGTACGCTTCGACTCCTGTCCACAATAGTTTCAGTTCTTCAATCAACGGTTTTAACATCACGTTTAGACGTGGGCCAGGATGATTAGGTCTAGATACGATGAGGCAAACAAAAATGAATTCATATTTCATACAAAGAGATGGTGGTAGGTTTTATGGAATAACAAAAATGGGCCAACACGAGTATGGCGTGGCATTTATATTAAACGGCGAGAAGTCATGTGTCGCCAACCCGATTTGAACATTTCTCGCATCACTGGCAAAGTACGGATCGACGCGGTCCAGACCTTCCATGCCTCAGCATCGGACGGGTGCGTCATGACTCCATTGTTCTGATGTACACCTTCTTTGTGCCATCTCATGTGTCTGGCTATTCTTTTTGAAATAAACAACCACTTAAATCGGGGTGTTAGAGGTAAGTAATGAAGTTGCCTATGTGCGACTTTTATCATCACATTATCACCATTGTCTATAATAACTTTGACAAACCTCGATTTACCACATTTTAAGCACTTGTTCTCTTTCACGTGCTCTTTCCAAAAAAGCATACAGTTGTCTGGACACACATCAATCTTCTCATATTTCATACTGAGACCAGACATCAATGTCTTTGACTGATACATATCTTTAGGCACTTTGTGGGGTTGTGGAAGGATATCGCTAATCAATTTGATTAGGTTGTTGTAATAGTTGTTTGAAAAGTACTTAGACTTAACTGCCAAAAGTCTTTTGATGAACGTAACGAGAATCACTTATGTGTGTTCATGAAGTGGCTCTTCTGAAGCTTTTACCTCCGTTGTTGGAGGATCCTCCGTATCCTCTGGTTTAATAGCTTGTAGCATCTCATCCATCCGATCAAACTACGTGTTCTCATCATCCTCTTGCACTTCTTGTACGGCTTGAGAAGATGTCTCGTCGTGAAAGCTCCACACCTCATAATGTGACATGTAACTGTTTCGACACAAGTGTATCGAAACAGTCATTTTATTAAACAACTTTGTGTTTCGGCATTTCGTACATGGGCACCGCACCTTATTGATCGTCGATAATGAAAAAGATCGATCTACAAAAGCATCTATCTTTGCAAAATATTCATCTGAGTGATCACTTTTCTTGTTCCAACCAGTATACATTAAACTATGGTCTTTACCCATGTTTGAGGCTACATTTTAAAAACAGGGGAAATATTATTAATTTATACTTTGCTGTATGTCACGACCCTACTTCTATTGGTACGGATAGGTCCTAAACCCATCCAAGAGTGACTGAGAAGAACGTGCTTCGGACAAGACGCCAGGTCTGAATCCAGACGAAATTTCGGCAGCATAACCCCATTGTTCTCCAACTGCACGCCCGATAATGGTGCAGCGGAGAACATCAGGGTTACGCTGTCAAAATCTCGTCCAGATTCAGACTCGCGTCTCATCATAGGGACGCCCCCTCGGTCACTCACAGGCTGTCCAAAAAGGGACTATTCTGAACCTACCAGGCTCACATCTGTAATGCATGTGAGACGGGCCGGTTCAAAATGGGTGATGCATATTCTAAAGGTTTACATTACTCATTCATTTTTGAGTCATTTATGAGAAATAAAGAGCGAGAAAAGAAAGAAGGAGAGAGAGAGAGAGAAGGGTTAAAGAATAGGGATGACCATCAACGCGCGGGTCTGCGTCCATGTGACCTAATCCTTCGACATGTCTATGGTCTCAAGAACAGCGGGAGAAGGACGAAGCCAAAACTCGTCGGCCATTTGAGGGTTCGGGCACCGGACCCGGGACATCAGTGGGTCCTTACCCTTCTGCAATGGGTCACGACGGATGGGCGGTCGAGCATTGGAGGGAGGTCAATTAGGCGTCAAGCCCAGACTGACGGCTCTCGTCGAGCGTCCTTGGGTGCTCGAAGCTTGGAGGTTCGGGGCATTTCGGCTCCCACCGTTGTCACGACGGAGAGGTTGACGTGGCAACCCAGCCGGAGCCGTCGTAAAAAACATATTTTAAACATGCTCTCACGACGGTGTATATATATAGCTAACCGGCATGAGGGCATATAGGTAATTAACCTACTACCGTCCTAAATAACATAACATACATGCTCTCAGGACGTTGTATATAGCTAATTAACTGTCGTGAAGCAAATAATTAACACTCAAATTTCTAACAATTTTCAACTAAATAATAAAAAAACAAATAATTAACAAATAAATAAACTAAGTTATAAACAAAGAAAATTTACAACTAAATAATCAAATAACTAAACTAATTAATGAACTAAGTAATATAACTAACCAAATAACGAACTAATTAAACAACTAAACAATCTCCAAGATTAATCAAGTAACCAAATTATAAAATAAATACTAAAGTAACTTAATAATCAACTAACCCAAAATTAAGTAATGAATTAGCTCATTAACTAAACTAATTCATAAAGTAACTATATTAAGTAACTAATGAACTAATTAACTAATTTATACAACTAATAAAATATTAAATTAAACTTACCTCAAAGTGGCGGTGAAACGACAGCGAGCACGGGGCAGGCTCGGGGCCGAGCGGCGGCGGCAGGGCCACGCGGCGGTGGGTGCGGCCGGAGGTGATGGGCGCGGGCAGAGGCAGTGCGGGCAGCGCCGGGTGGCGGCGGCGACGTATGGCTGGGCGGCAGCGGCTGCGGGCGGAGGCAGCAGGCGGGGGCTCGGGCGGCGCAGGCGAAGTCGGGTGGGCTCGAATGGAATAGCCTGAGCGCGGGCTGGGGCGGCGGATATAACCCATAATTTACGACGGTCGTAGAATGGTCGTAACCGTGCCGTCATAAATAAGTTGTTAATTACGACGGTCGACAGCATATTTACGACAGCTTGTTTTGACCGTCGTAAATAATATTATTTACGACGGCCAACCCTAAAACCGTCATAAGTTTATATTTTTCCTGTAGTGACATCCTGTTTCAAGGATGCTCTGATAAGTATAATTATTATAAAATATACAACTTGAAACAATAAATAAATAAAACACTACATGTATTCATTTCTAAAAGTCATCAGAATCTCGCTCATTTACTCTACTCCTTAAACCAGACCATCAAACTATTTTAGTGACTGGTTTCTGTTTGTGCGTCTCTCGAGTTTGTACATCATCGGCATCTCCAACTAAGTCATCGAGCTCTTGACCAGGCTCAACGACAAATGAGGCTGGTAGATCTTCTTCTTGGTAAACATTATTGAACTCATCAATGGACATCGGAGTATCATGGTACCCAACATCGTAGGGGTATATAACCGTTCACGAGAATTGACCTTGTGTACGACCCACCAAGCACATCTTATGGCATGGATAAGGTAGATAATACACTTGCTCAACTTGGTTTACAGTGACAAAAGAGTCGTAACCTCACAGCCTTTCGTTGTGTTTCACTTCAACCATGCCAAAATGGTTTTCACGGGTTCCATTGTGGTTATCAAACAAGCTACTTTAAATTCCTTATTACCGGCAAAGTTGAATTTAAGGATTTTGTTAATGATCCAGCAGTGATTTGTTTCCCGGCGATTGCTCTCGTCACAACTCCAGTATTAGCCATTGCCGCAAGAGGATGGAGAGATTCAAATTGAGTCGAACGGAATCGAAACCCATTACGTCCTACCAACCGTAGATTCTAACTTTGAATACTCCGTAAGATAGTTGTCGCAAGTATTGATGGACGTCAACATCTTTTACACACCGTCTACAATATGAACTTATAAGAATATTTTTTACCTACTACTTCATAATACAGTATAGAGAAATGACAAGAAAATGTTACTTGATCTCAAAAACAAGATAGAAAATTAGGCCCTCCATTAATTCTATCTCATTGCATCATTTCTACCTGCTTGCTCGTCGGTTGATGTCTAAGTGTCCAATTTTACTTATGAAACACACTGTCAAAAAATCAAGAATATTAGCATTAAGGCATAGTAAAGAATGCTACATAGCATGGATGTAGAACAAATACTTACTCGATATATTTGTCCATCCCATCTATATTAGAATACATGTACCACAAAGCATCCTTCGTTCTTTAGCGGTACAATTGTAGCTCATGCTACTACCAATAGGGGTGCCACTCGTTGCGAAAATGGATAGGTCACTACAAGGAGGATCTTCATCCATATTGTACCGCATCGTAGAAGCATTGACATTGTTTTACTCTACAAAGTAAACACTTGAAAAGTATCCTACCTCCTTAAGAGTAAATGCCTCAACGATACACCATTCAACTCTAGCCCTATTGTCAACCATTGGTTTAAGATATCTTAGAGCTCTTTCAATGTGATACATCCACCTACTGCACAGCCGCCCACTTTAGCTTCATACGGCGGATGGATAAGGAGATGTTGCATGGAATTGAAAAGCCCTAGAGAAAATATTTTTCCATCTTACCTTAAAGAACCGGTATCTCCTTCTCCAACTTCTCCATCATCTCTATCGTGATTTCTTTAGCATAAAGATGCCTATAAAAATAGTTAAGCTCGGCTAAAACTTTCCAAACTGCATCATCAAGGTAGCCCAAAACATAACGGGCAGGAATTTTTCCATGATTATGTGATAATCATGACTCTTTAACCCATTTAGTTTTCCTGTCCAGACATTAACAGCTCGTCTCAAGCTAGCAGCATAGCCATCGAGGATTGTCAACCCTTTCAACCAATTCAGAACTTTTTCTACTGTTTAGTTTTAAGACAGAAAGAAGCACGTGGCTTACCACCACTTTTAGAGAGCTCAAGCGTTCGACGATTACAAAGCTATGCCAAATGTTTTTGAGCCTTTCTATTGTCTTTTGTTTTGCTAGGCACATCCATCCACGTGCTTATGATGCATTCGCCTATGTTACTCTCCTGGTGCATGACATCAAAAATATTGTGCATTAAAATCAATGACTTGATGTAAGGTAGTTCCCATAGTCCACATTTGTGAGTCCAATTGTGTACATCTCCGTACCCTATAAAAGTCCCAGACGATCTTTATCTACCACAAGTTTCTCCAACATATTAGCAATTTCAGACCCACTTAAACACTTTGGCAGTTTCTTCATCACAATAGTGTTCTTTTTCAAAGCATTCTTCTGTTGCCTAAACACGTGATTCTAGGGTAACCAACATTTTTGACAATCAAAGTAGCAGATCTTGCCACCATGAGTAAGACGAAAACAGTTCGTGTCTGAAGCACATATCAGATATGTCAAAAGTCTGTGTCGCTCCATCCAACAAACATGCCGTACGCCGGGAAATCATGGACGAACCACAAGTACACAACTTGAAGGTTGAATTTCTGCTTTTTGTAACAATCGTACGCTTCGACTCTTGCCCACAACCGTTTCAACTATTCGATTAGGGGTTGTAACATCACGTTCAGGCGTGGACCAGGATGATCCGCTCCAGGTAGAATGAGACAAAGGAACATGAACTCATATTTCATACAAAGAATAGGTGGTAGGTTGTATGGAATAGCAAATTTGGGCCAACATGAGTAAGGTGTGGCATTTGTACTGAAAGGTGAGAAGCCATCTATCGCTAACCCGATGTGAACATTTCTCGCATCACTAGCCATGTCTGCATCGAAGCTGTCCAACGCCTTCCATGCATCACCATCGGACAGGTGCACCATTACTCGATCGTTGTCACTCACACCATTGTGCCACCTCATGTGTCTGGCAGTTCTTTTAGAGAGGAACAATTGTTTCAACCGAGGTGTGACAGGAAGTAATGAAGTTTCTTATGTGTGACTTCTGTTATCACCTTGTCATCGTCGTCGTTAACCACTTCGACAAACCTCGATTTACCACACTTTAAGCACTTGTTTTCTTTGCCATGCTCTTTCTAGAAAAGCATGCAGTTATCCGGGCACACATCAATTTTCTCATATTTCATACCGACACCAGAAAACATTTTCTTTGACTGGTACATGTCTTTAGGCATTTTATGAGGCTTTGGAAGAATATCGGAGATCAATTTGACAAGACTGTTGTAGCAGTTATTTGAGAAAAAATACTTAGACTTAATTGCCATAAGTCATGTCATGAAATAAAGGAGTGTCACTTTTGTGTGCTCATGTAGCGGTTCTTCTGAGGCTCTGAGAAGATTGAAGAACACTTCAATCTCCGGTGTAGGAGAGTCCTTGTTAAAGTCTAGTTGTATAGATTCAAGCATCTCGTCCATCCTATCAACCCTCATGCTATAAAACGTCCTCTTCCTCTTCTTCTATGGGTTTAGGCGCTGATTCGCCATAAATATCCACACCTCATAATGTGGCAGAAAACCGTATCACCACAAGTCTAGTGAAAGCGTTCTATTGTCCAAACACCTCATATTCTGGCATTTGCTGCATGGACACCGCACCTTATTTATATTGGCTAACAAAAAAGCACGGTCCACAAAAGCCGTAGTCTTGGTCACCCACTCACCTGAGTGACTTCCATTCTTTTTCCAACCAGTATGCATCCAAGTACGGTCTTCGCCAATATTTGAGCCTACAAACCAGATTCAGCAACGTCAGATATCATGCATCTACATCTCATATTAGGAAAGATATGTTGTAAACCCAACCCAGAGTGATCAAGATACCTTGCCTACAACGAGACGGGAGTCTGTATCCTAATGAAATTTTGGCAGCATAACCCTGCAGTTCTCCAACTGCACGCCCGAAATGGTGCAGTAGAGAACATATATACAACTGAAACTTCATTAGGATCCGGACCTCCCGCATCTCGCCATAAGCAAGCTCTCTTAGTGGGATACCCAGTTCCAAGAATGAACCAAGTGATGCGTATGTGTGCCCAGGATGTTCATCACACATACACAGATACATCACAAACTGAATTCAGAATATAACCGAACTACAAATAGTACGTAAGTGCTTTATTACAATAGTTCAATGTCTCAATCATGAGTATCTAGTTTATTTTGCAGCGGAAGACACTAAACAACACCAGAAATAAAACTTAAGACGGCGGAGCTCCATCTCCGAATCCACAAGCAGTTGACGGTAGTGCGCATGCCTAGTACTCCACCTGCTCTTCGAAGTACTCTTCTCCTCTAGCTGATATATTGTGGGAAATGCAATGGTAAGTCTATGTCGTACTCAGCAAGAGCGGGAAGAATCTGACATGTAGCTTAAACAAGGTTGGAAACAAATGTTATTTGAAGCAAGCAAATTTCATTTCGCAATCACAAGAAAAGGGCCTAAAATGTCTAGGTGAGTTAATTCTCAACATAACCAAGTAGTTCATCATGTCTCATGTTCAATAAAGTCTTACTCGATCATTTATCAAGTCTTAACTAGCCAATGATCATTCTCAATCTTATCTCATATTCACAATTGCTCATGATCAGCAAATGTTCACATAACCGAAACCAATCTCATATACACAACCAAAAACCAGTCCTGAATGACAATACCATAACCATACATGAATAGCCATCCAAAGTTTTGCCTCTAATAATGGAAGGTTGTCAGGTGCTTGTAACCGAAAGCACGGCTATCATGATAGTTTTACACTCAGCAGTGGTGGCACCCCTTTACCCACAAGTTCGTGATTTCGTCACCCGTCGGCGTCTAGAGAAAACCTCCATTCTGCCACTACACAACAGTTGGTGTATGGACAAGTGATCACAAAATAGCCTTTACAAAGGGGCTACTAGGATGTTCAGACCCACTGAGGTTTCATCGGTAGGCTTGAATCTCCATTCTTCCACCCATGTGCCCCCTCGTGTGCCATGCAGTTCGCAAGGCAGTCCTCCTCGACTCCCATTCCCCGCGACATCCAATGGTCAATAAGAAACTAGCAACACACCTAATTAGTCAGCTAATCCGAACCCATATTTGGCCTTGTGATGACACTGTTTTCCTGGCATATTCTTGCATGAACCGGTTCTTAGATCTAAGGCAAGCAAACTACCATCTCATTCAACATAACCACAATCCAAGCTTGCGTAGATTTCCCCAGTTCCATGCTCATTAAACATCTTCTTTTTCTAATCATGTTTAATCTCCGTGATTACAGTAGTTAAGCAAGTTTATTTCAGTTCCCTTAATCCCATAAGCAATATGGTGCCAAAGAGAAAACAACACCATACCTGACTCAACAAGTTCCCGGCGACAAGGAGTGCCTAACAATGCTAGTAAACTCCTACTAAAAGGTTTTCCCATCAAGTTGACACAGGAATGCAATTTTCACAAGCAAAGCAGTTCAAAAACATAGGACCAATATGATCAAGGGGCACTTGCCTTGCACCCACAGGTTGTGCTGCTCAAACGCGTCGAAGTCTTGGTGCTGGAGGTCCTCGTAAACGGCCTCTTAAGTGTTTCCTTCTACTCATGATCACGTACATACAAAGCAATACAATCAATCTATACGATGCACACATTTTACTCAAGATGTGATGATATGGATGCATGCAATCCTACAATGCAACCTACTCTAACCAGTTTACATATGGCCATACATTTTTGGGTAGGTTTTAGTGGGATTTTGCAGTGATCGGTGATGCTGGACATCAATTTAGGCATGGCTATAATTCTAACTCGGTATTAGATCAAACCATCATCAAAACCTAAGACGGGGAATGTCCTACTTACGTTTAGTAGCTCCTGGTTGCAAGGTGTGATGCATCGGGGTTGAGGATGATGGTAGCAATGTTGCACGAAGGATGACGGCTCCTTCCTCTCTTCTTCCTCCTCTTCTCCTCTGCATCTGGTCTTCTCCTTGTAGTGGCAGCAGCCGGAGCTCCTCTTGTCATCAATGTGAGTGGCTGGGGTTTTCCTTGGGGCAGAGCAGAGCTACGGCCAGAGCAGGGAGGCGCTGGGGTCTTCTTCTCCGGCAGGGGTGCGGCAGGGCAGGGCTGCTGCGGCGGCGAAGGCAGGACAGCAGGGCGTGGCCAGGGCAGGGCAGCAATAGGACGTGGCCAGGGGTGTTCTTTAGCAGGGCGCGGCGGCCAAGGGGGAATGGTTTTATTTATAGGGGGAAGGGAATCCAAGGGGGCTAGGATTTCAGCAAAATAATTTGATCAAGGGATGGGATTTAACTCGGGGGAGGTGCAGCCAAGGGGCTAGGATTTTAGCAAATAAAATTGATAAGGGCTGGGATTATTTTGGGAGGGGGGGATCCCTAGAGGGGGTGGCAGCAGGGGGAAATCCCCTAATGGGGGTGTGGACAAGGGGATGAAAATCCCCAAGGGGGGAGCGTGGCGAGGGGGAAATTCCCAAACGGCTGGGGGGGGATTCCCTAAGGGGGATATTTCTATGGGGGAGGGCACCGACCAGGTTAGGGAGGAGTGGGCGGCTAGGTTTTTTTCTTTTCTATTTTTCTTTTCTTTTAATTATTTATGGGTTTCTGTATTCCTTTATCTCTTTTCTTCTTCTTTTTAAATGCTTCTCTACATGAAAATGAATGCAATGCATGATGATAAATATGAGGGTGCTACAAATCTACCCCCCTTAAAATAAATCTTGCCCTCGAGATTCTATAGAGTGGAGTGAAGATGAGGAAATTCCGTCTTGAGGTCTTCCTCGCGCTCCCACGTAGTTTCAGATTCCGTATGATGGCTCCATTGTACCTTACACCAACGGATTACCTTGTTCCTCGTGACTCTTTCCTTCGTATCCAGGATCTTAATGGGGTGTTCCGCATAAGTCAAATCCTCCTGGAGTTCTAACTCGTCCATTGGTACTTGTTCTTCTGGCACTCTTAGGCACTTCTTGAGTTGAGACACGTGAAACACGTCGTGTACGTCGGAGAGGTGTGCCGACAGCTCTAGTTGATATGCTACCTCTCATCGCTTGCCCAAAATCTTGAATGGTCCGATGTAGCGGGGTGCTAGATTGCCTTTGATATTAAACTGTTGTTGGCCTCAGATAGGTGACCCCTTGAGATACACGAAGTCTCCAACTTCGAAGGTCAGACTCCTTCGCCTATTGTCCACATAGCCTTTCTGACGTGACTGAGCAGCCTTCATGTTTTCACGTATTGTTTGGACTTGCTTCTTGACGTCTTGCAACACTTCAGGTCCAAACACTTGGTTTTCTCCCGTCTCATTCCAGAACAGGGGTGTTCTACACCATCTACCATATAATGCCTCGAATGGTGACATTTTCAGGCTGGCTTGGTAACTATTGTTGTACATGAATTCAGCATACGGCAAGCTCTTGTCCTAGCTACGCCCAAGTTTCAAAGCACAAGCTCCCAACATGTCCTCCAATATCTGATTCATCCTCTTGGTTTGCCTGACGGTCTGTGGATGATACGTGGAGATGAAATTCAGCCGTGTACCCATAGCTTCATGTACTTTCTTCCTGAACCTAGAGTTAAATTGAGAACCTCGGTCAGAAACTATCCTCTTCGGAACTCCATGATGACATACTCTATTTTCCATATACAGCTCAGCTAACTGTGCCACAGTGTACCTGGTCCTAACACGAATGAAGTGGGCTAATCTCGGGAATCGGTACACGATAACCTAAATAGAGTTGTAACCGGACTGAGTACGTGGCAATCCGACTATGAAATCCATACCGATTTCTTTCCACTTCCACTCGGGTACTTTCAATGGCTGCAATAATCCAGCGGGTCTCTGATGCTCAACCTTCATTCGTTGGCACGTGTCACATAGGGCAACATATTCAGCGATGTCCCTTTTCATGCCATCCCACCAATAGCATGTTTTCAAGTCCTTATACATCTTCGTACAGTCGGGATGAATGGAATAGGGCGACTCATGTGCCTCCTTTAGTATTGCATCGCAGATGTGTTTTACGTTAGGCACACAAATCCTTTTTCCCAACCAAAGCATGACATTCTCATCTCCTTGAAATCCTTCTCTACCCCTTGTCGGATTCTTTCCTTGATTTCCTTTATCTCCTCATCCGTTGATTGACCATCTCGTATCTCTTGTTCCAACATTGGGTTTATGTCTATCACCTCCATCTCAACCCGAGATGTAACCGTTCAAACTCCTTAAGTAGCTCGGGTGGCAGCTCCCGAACCGTGAGTTGGTGTCATGCTCCCTTTCGGCTCAGAGCCTCCGCTACTATATTTGCTTTCTCGGGGTGATAGTTAATTCCTACATCATAATTCTTGATGAGCTCTAACCATCAGCGTTGCCTCAAATTCAGATCCATTTGCGTGAATATATACTTGAGGCTTTTATGATCCGTATAAATTTCACATCGAAGACCAATGATGTAGTGCCTCCAAATCTTCAATGCGTGTACCACGCCTGCAAGTTCCAGATCGTGCGTAGGGTAATTCAGCTCATGTTTCTATAGTTACCTCGATGCATAAGCTACCACTTGTCTTTCTTGCATAAGCACACATCAAAGTCCCAGCGTTGAGGCATCACAATATATATCGAAGCTCTTGCTCACGTCTGGCAATACCAACACCGGGGCCGTCGTCAATCTCTTCTTTAACTCCTCAAAGCTGTCTTGACACGCTTGTTTCCACTGAAATGCCTCCCCTTTCATTAGCAATTCAGTTATAGGCTTCGCTATCTTGGAGAAATCTTTGATGAATTGGCGGTAATATCTAGCCATCCAAAGTAAACTCCAAATGTCCCTCACATTCTGCGCTAGGTTTCACTTCAACACGTCCCTCACTTTTCCAGGATCAACCCATACTCCTCCTTCGGAGATGATGTGGCTAAGAATGATATCTCCCTTAGTAAATTGACGTTTGCTGAACTTGGCATACAATTGATGCTCTCGTAGTTTCTGCAATGTCAATCTCAAGTGTTCCTCATGTTCTTCCTCGCTTCTAGAATACACCATAATATCATCGATGAACACTACGGCAAACTTGTCCTAGTACTCCATGAAGACCTTATTCATGAGGTACATAAAGTACGCATACGCATTTGTCAACCCAAATTATATGACGGTATACTTGTACAAACCATACCGTGTTCCAAAAGCCGTATTGTGTATGTCTAAGGGTTTAATCTTCAGTTGGAAGTATCCCGACCAAAAATCAATCCTAGAGAAAATCCGGGCGCCTTTCATTTGATCGAACAAATTCTCTATGCGGGGCAACGGGTACTTATTCTTGATCGTCACCTTGTTGAGAGACCTATAGTCCACACACACCCTCTGGATTCCATCCTTCTTATCTACGAAGAGCACTGGGGCTCCCCCATGATGAGTAGCTTGGGCGTATAAAACCCTTATATAGCTGCTCTTGAATTTGTTTCATGAGCTCCACTAATTCATTCGCAGGCATCCTATATGGCATCTTAGCTATAGGTGCGGCTCCGGGTACTAAATCAATGGCAAACTCTATGTCACGATCAGGTGGCATAACTGGCAATTCTTCTGGAAACACATCTGAATATTCTTGAACCACCGGAATGCTTTACAATGTCACACCTTCCAAGTGGTTCAGCATTGCCTTCTCGGTTGCAGGTTGGGCTGCCTCGAACTCGATACGGGTACCGTGCTCACTCGTCAACTGTACAATCCTCTTAGCACATTGAATCACTCTGTTATACTTGCTTAACCAGTCCATTCAAAGTATTGTACCAATCCCTTGGGAATCCAAGACAATGAGGTTGGCAAGAAAATCTACCGCCCTTATTTTAATGCTTACTTTCGGATATACTATATTTGTCTATATCTCTCAACCGGGAGAATTAACCAACATAGTTTGTTTTATGTGGGATATGGGTAGGATATACTTGGCAACATACTTGAATGAGATGAATGAATGCTCTGAAATCAAATAAAACAGTTGCTGGGTTGGAGTTGGTGAGAAACATACCAATCACGACGTCCTCAGCTGGTTGTGCTTCCTCAGCGGAGACATGATTCATATGGCCATGAGCAAAGTTCTGCTGTCCACGGTTGCCTTGTGTTGCTACTCCATTTGGTTGTGGGTTCTGCCTGGGTGCGTTGTCCGGGCTGTCTAAGGCCTTTCTTGGGGCATTGGTTTGCAAAATGTCCTGTCTCTCCACATGTAAAGCATGCCTTGTTGCCAATAGCACCAGGGAGGTTGGGGTGAGGCTGATTTTGAGCATAGGTGCCCATGTTGGGATGGGGCGCAGCTGGCGTAGAAACGGGGTGCTTGTATGATGGGGTGTTGCTGCGGTGGCCGATTAGGGCGAGGTGGATTTGCAGGGTGAAAAGTAGAAGCAGACGAGCCATAGTATGGTGCAGTTTGTGGCATGCAGCGGGGGAGCACATTGCTTCCTTGTGGCTGTCCTTGATATGACATCTTCCTCTTGCCCTCTTCAATTTCACGGATCTTAATTTCCACCACGATAGCTTTGTCAACAAGCTTCTGGAAGTTTGCATAGTCATTGTTGAGAAGCTGAACTTGAATCTCATTGTTCAATCCTCTCATGAACAGGTATTGCTTCCTGTGGTCCTAGGTAACGTCCTCCGGAGCATAGCTTGACAGTTGCGTGAACTTATTGAGGTACTCATTCACGCTCTTCCTCCCTTGCCTAAGGCTTTCAAACTCTTGCCTTTTTAGTATCATGACTCCTTCAGGAACATAGTGAGAGCAGCAACTCTCCTTGCATTCAGCCCAAGTAATTGTCTCCTGATTAGCATGGGCATTACAAAGAGTGTCCCACCAATCAGCGGCTGCTCCAATCAGTCGGTGTGATGCAAAAAGAATCTTCTCCTGATCACTTCATTGAACAATATCAAGCTTCTTCTCAATAGACTTCAGCTAGTCATCAGCCTCCATAGGATCATTAGCTTTTGCAAAGATAGGCGGCCTAGTCCTCATGAATTCTCCCAATATGTTGTGAGCCGGTGGTGGCGGCGGTGGGGGTGCAGGAACGTGGTTTGGGTTGTTGTTGTTGGTCTGCAGCTGTCCATATGTTTGCATCATAGCTTGCATGAGCTGGTTCTGCATAGCTATCAGATATTCAAGGTTGTTTGCACCAGCCCCGAGGTTGACATCCTCAAGGACTTCCATATTGTCATCACCATCCTCATATGGTTCATTGTTACCTCGAGTGTTCCTTCGGTGGCGGTTGCAATGTTCCCTCAGTATCTATGAGAGAGTAGAGCAGGAAATAGAAATTCAGATTTGATCCCCCAACTATATGCATTAAGGTATATGAACTAAGCAACTCCTTTATTAATATCAGCATATATGAGGATGTGGACAAGTGCCAAAGCATCCCGCATCTCTCTACTATGTGTGGATGTGGACATTCGCTGAAGCGTCTCACAACTCACACCCAAGCACACAAACACAAACAATCATCATAAAGATTCAACACACCATTCTTATTCAACTACTATGATCTAAGGGTTCTTATTACAACTTTATTCAATAGGGGAAACCTAAACTTAATCGTGAGAACCGGTGCTGTTCTGGTCATGCTGCGAGGGCGGTCCATACATGGGCGCACACTATGGTGAGTCGGCCGTCCATGTAGGGGTAGCTTATGCTGGTGCTCCATTTGTTTCCCCAGTGGCACGAGTCTCCTCTTGTTTCTCCAGCAAGTAACTTCTTCCAGAGGTAGCGGATCTCTTCTTGTGCGCTTGCGTAGCAGTTTCCCAACTCTACGAGCATTCTTCGAGACTTGTCAGCATCTTGTGGGTTGGAAGGAGCTCCTCCATGGGGTCCAATGATCTCCCTTGTACCACTCTTCTGATATGGGTGCAGCACAAATGTAGTGTTTTCAAGCTGCCCACGAAAAGCGTAGCATAGTCCGGTGAGTGCATCTCATGCAGCATCATCAACAGCTTTTGCCCTTGTGGCTCTCCATGTGGGTGTGAAGTGCCGTGTGACAATACTACCGTTAGATAGGATAGTTACTTCAGCCTTCCACTCTTCATGTCCGAGACGAGGGACCTTCTTGAGGAGGTACTCCGGGTATAAGCCGCAGCAATCAAGGAACTCTCTCAGCTCCCTGGTTATGTGTCCTCCATCCATCCCATTGAACCGGAATTCCTGAGAAGAATGGATGACCCGTTCATCATTTTTATTCTCGGCCGCAGCAGGTGGTGGCTCCTCTCTGTGTTCATCTTCTTTCGGTGCAGTTTCATAGGGCTCCGCCGGGTGTAGTCCCGCGTAGTATTCCTCCTGAGGTGCGTATCAGTGTTGCCCTTCTTGCGGACCATCTTCCATATTATCCTCGAATGGCTCCACCTCTTCTGAATCCTCTTCCTCATGCATTGGTCCATTGATCTCATCCTCATCATGAGGTTCCGTCTTCACTTCCTCCCAGTACAGTCCATCGGAAACCTCGATGGGGTTAAGCGAGATTCCAAGTGGCGGCGGGCGAGTTCTCATGCGTGCTGCACTCCTAGTGATCGGCATCTATAAAAAAGACATGAGAACCTTAGAGAAGAGGGTAAATAAATCCAATTTTTCAGCAGCTATGATGCAAGAAAACAGAGGGTGTGACTGTCCAAAAGAAAACAAGAAAAGGGGCTAAAAATAGCACTTGCGGTGGCTAAGTTGACAAGTAAAATGCAGCAGCAAGCAGTTTTCGAAAATAGCATTTTAGACAGGTGTTCCTATGTGTTTTAGAGTGTCCATTCTATCTAGGCTTGCGTCCTATGGTCAATGTGGCTATTATTCCAATTTGTGGCACCCGGTTCCGAAAATGAACCAAGTGATGCGTATGTGTACCCAGGATGTTCATCATACATACACAGTACATCGCAAACTGAATTCAGAATATAACCACATTACAAATAGTACTTAATTGCTTTATTACAATAGTTCAATGTCTCAATCATTAGTATCTAATTTATTTTGCAGCGGAACACACTAAACTGCAGCGGAGATAAAACTAAAGATGGTGGGGCTCCAACTCCGACTCCACAGGCAGTTGACGGTAATGCGCATGCCTAGTACTACACCTGCTGTTCGAAGTACTATTCTCCTATAACTGATATATTGTGGGAAATTCAAGGGTGAGTGCATGTTGTAATCAGCAAATGCGGAAAGAATATGACATGTATCTTAAACAGGGTTGGAAACAAAGGTTATTTGCCGCAAGCAAATTTTATTTTGCAATCACAAGAAAACAGTCTAAAATGTCTAGGTGAGTTAATTCCCAACATAACCATGTAGTTCATCATGTCTCATGTTCAATACCATATTACTCCATCATTTATCAAGTATTAACTAGCCAATGCTCATTCTCAAGCTTATCTCATATTCCAATTGCTCATGATCAGCACATATTCACATAACCAAAACCAATCTCATATACACAACCAAAAACCAGTGCTGAATGACAATACCATAACCATACCCTAACATGTAAGGGCCTAAGTTTTTGGCACATATTCAAAGTGTTCATCACCACACACACCCTTCATTTGAAGAAAACTTGATGAACACATTATGAAGAACAAGTAACCACCATCAACATGCTCATTAGAGAACAAACTCACAAAATGCAAAAGTGGCATTTCCCACATGCATCATATAGGGGCTGGGCATATGAAAAAGTCCTACACCTTGCTAGGAATGTCCATGCCAAATTTCACCCAAATCCAAAACCTTTTTTTGAGGTCCTTTGGGTACAACTAAAAAGAGGGTGGTTTGAACTCAAATTCAAATTCAAACTGTTTCCATCCCATGAATTCAAAAGTGAGAGGCATATTCTTGCTCAGCACATTTTTGTGAGCCCACCCAGTAATTTTCCCTCCATTTGGAGTTGATCTTGACATGAGCTAGGTTTAACAAATTCAATCTCCATTTGAAATTCAAACTGCATATGTGCTGAAAATATGTCCAAACAAAACCCAATTTTAATTCTATCCAATTCAAATGGCCCAGGGGTATATAATTCAAATGACCAAGATTCATTTGGTCTCTACTGTTTAGAGCAGTGGGGAAAATTTATTTCAGAGGTTAAACCCCGGGTGGGACCCACATGTCAGCCTCTATAGCAATTCAACCAACTGAAGTCACCACAGCTCGGTTCTTGCGCGCGCCCGCGAGGTCGCCACGGCGATTGCCGACCGCTGCCACCTCCTGGTCGCCGATCACCGCCTCAACCGATGTCCCCAGCTATTTAGCTGTGAGCTGCCGCCGGCAGCAGCTCACCTTTCCACTGCCTCGATGTTTCCAGCGCTGAAAACACCGAGCTGGTCGCCGCACCGCCCACTGCGTCACCTCGCCGTCGACCAGCCAAAGCAGTGCCTTCCACCGCGAGCTGAGGCTACAAACGGCACCGCCGACCCTTGCTCGACGTGTTACAGCCCTCAGCTGCTCGTGATCAGCTTTGGTGAAGCTTTTCCGAGCCGATCTTTCATCGCTCTGTTAACCGAGAGCTCCTCCGACTCGACGCCATCGCCCGAGCAGCACAAAGCTTTTCCGGCGCGACCAACGTGTCTCTGAGGTTCGCATACAAGTCTAGTAGTTCTCCCCGAACTCCCTAGGTACCTCTTAGCGCCGGTTAGCCAGAATTTCAATTTTTCCGATGATTACCGTATAGAACACCGAGAACCAAAACTCGAAATTCGCCTCGATCACTAGATCACCAGGGATCCTGGTCGAGCTGAAGCTAGAGTAGCACCTCGCGGTCACCTCAGCCAAATTCTAGCGGTGATGATCAACCCAATGACCATAGCACCGGAATTTGGCCATCGCCGGTGAAAATGGCTCGGGTCGCCAGTGAAGTCTACTTTCCCGGCGATCTCCGGCCAAGAGGAGGTCAGGGTTAGCATCCTCGTGCCCCAGTGGTGCTTTGTGACCCATTGATTGATCGTGTTCACTGCCTAGACGAGCTAGCACCGTCGGACCCGAGCTCCTCTTCCGCCTCCATCATCGCCGACTAGGTTTCCGACGATGTCAAGGTCCGAGAAGGTGCCCGGTGTGTGCGCCGTGTTCCAAGGATGATGTAGGAAGAAACCGCGTAGCAAATTAGGCAGTAGTGGCCGAGAATGACCCGCGCCACCGGCGATGGAAGTCGCGCGCTCGGGCGCTGGCAGGAGGTAGATGATGACACTGTGCGTGGGACCCATGTGCAGTGTTTTAAACATTTCCCGATTTTCAGTTTTAGTTCAAACTTCAAACCCACATAACTTTGGCTACGAAGATCCAAATCGAGTGAACCAAATTTTGTTGGATTCAGCTCTCTGAGTACTTTCCAGCAAATCAAGTTTCAATTCATGAAAATCTTTAGTTCTCCAGAATTAATTCTTCTAATTGTAAAATGGTTAGAATTTTAACTGGAGAACCCTTTGGAGGAAAATTCTGAAATTTTGCTGGGTTGTTCAACAAAATATCTCTGAGCCACCATAAAAATTTCAGATACATTTGAGCTCATTTGATCCACCTAATGGTGTAATTAATAAAACTGTTTCAGAGAAAATAGAAAATGTCCAGAAACATTTTCAGAAATTTCTATGAAATTGTTTAGCTCATACCTTTAGCTAGGAACCTTCAAATTAAGTGAGACTAACTCCATTAGAACCCTCTGAAAGTCTAGTTTTCAGAAAGTCATGGATTGCTCCATGAAAATCCCTAGAGCACCCTAAGAGCTCCAATTAAAGGTCAAGTACATAATTATTTGTGGAGAGCTCAAATGAGCTTTGATGCAAATAAAACTTGGCCAAGTCTCTGTTTAGGTTGTATCCAAACCCCAATAAAAATTTTAGAGTCATTGAGTCTGTCTAGTAAGACTTATAGTCTTCACAAGTTTAAATTCAATTCAAATGCATTTAAATTGATACATATACATGTTATCTCATGTAGTCGCTAAGGTTGAGGAGGAACCCGAAGTCTTAGACTTCGTCACTCTGGAAGAGCAACTAGCCTACGACCATGAGAAGCAAGGCAAGCCGCGGTTTGCATTAACCTTTTTGTAAATTTTTATTGTTTTGAGATCCTACTTTGAGTATCACTTCCTTCTTGCATTAGAGTCTTGTTTGAAACCCAAATGCATAGCCAAAAAAACCATGGGTTGGGATTAGAATTGAAAACCTCATTTAGCTACAACAATGCTAAGATAGTGTAGGATTCGGTACAAGTCGAGTGGTTGAAAATACTCGCGAGAATAGGCTAGAGGCACATTTCTCGGGTAGAGGTAGCAAATGAAACACATGGCAAGAAAGATGAGACCGTGCGGAGAGTAAGGGCGGCAGGACTTTGGGGCCTGGGTGCTATAGCTCCGCTTGTGTCGATTGAGGACCGAGCCGTGTGCGGGCCTGTTGAACAAGCTAGAACAGTACCGAAGACCTACCGCTATATGGGAACCGGGAAACCGATGTAACTCGGGTTGCTGGGTGTTCAGGCATAGCTGATCGTTCAGAGGGTAGGTTGAGAGCTCGAGGTGTAAATAGGTTGGCGGCACTGTGGATGCGTGCGCAGAGACCTCTTGCTCGGGACGATTGGACTGGTTCAACATTTGGCTGACGGGTGAAAGGTGGTTGCGTACGACATCCGTGATGGTTGCTGTAGGAAACATAGAGTATGGGCGTACGTGACGGGTTATTCGGGTAACCCTGCCGGTGTAAATCGATTATAATCGCCGTCCCTCGTGGTCAGTGAGTACCACTTGTTCACTGTACCATGACGTAGAAAGAACAGGCTAGATACATGTTAAAAGTTTGCTGATTTGAAAGACATACTTTGCTTGTTAATATCTTGTTGTAGTTTAGCGCTAATTAAAGTTCTTTTCAACTTTGGGCAAAGTACATGAGAGAAATGTGTTTCTTGTTTGATTGCAGCTCTCTCATGTGCCTTAGTGTAAGGTTCTCCACAACCTGCTGCTAAAACTTGAAAGTAAGGTTCAAATAATTAGGCGAGTCCTTTGCAACTTATTTTGCCTCATGTACCCTAAAACCATCCATGTAGAAGTTTCATGTATAGGAGAGACGGGTCAGTCTTGCTGAGCCATCGTGCTCACTGCTTGTGTTTGAAGCTTTTGCAGGGGTTTATGAGGAAGGGACTCCCGAGGAGGAGACGGAACCCCAGGAGGGGAACCCCGTCGAGTGGGAGTCGTGCACGCCGCCATGTTAGTGTGTGTGCGTGCTAGCGGGGACACGTTCACGGGCTGAAGTGAACTCGATGCATAGTCTACGCCCGTGAGTGTAGACTGGACTTATTTTGTTGTAACATGTTCATAAACTGGTTTATGTAATAAAACTTTGCTTCTGCTTTGTATCTTTGATGTGCGTTATCCAGTGCTGTGCAACGCAGCACCCCTCAGCGTGATCCTGGCTCGACAAGGCCGATGGGGCCGTGTCATAATAACCATTCCAGGTTTTGCCTCTAATCATAGAAGTTGGCCAGGTGCTTGTAACCGGAAGCACGGCTATCATGATAGTTTTACACTCTTCAGAGGTGGCACCACTTTACCCACAAGTTCGTGATTTTGTCACTCGTCAGCGACTAGAGAAAACCTCCATTCTACCACTACAAAACCATCGGTGTATGGCCAAGATATCATAAAATAGCCTTTACAAAAGGGCTACCAGGATGTTTGGACCACTGAGTTTTCACCGGCAGGCTTGAATCTCCATTCTCCCACCCACGGGCCCCCTGGTGTGCCATGCAGTTCCCAGGGCAGTCCTCCTCGACTCCTATTCCCCAAGCCATCCAATGGTCCATAACAAACTAGCAACACACCTAATTAGTCATCTAAACCACACCCATATTTGACCTTGTGGTAGCACTGTTTTCCTGGCATATTCTCGCATGGACCGGTCCTTAGATCTAAGGCAAGCAAACCACCATCTCATTCAACATAACCACAAGCCAAGCTTGCCTAGATATCCCAAGTCCATTCTCATTAAACATCATCTTTTTTTCATCATCTTTAATCTTCGTGAATACAGTAGTTAAGCAAGTTTATTTCAGTTCCCTTAATCCCATAAGCAATGCGGTGCAAAAGAGAAAAAAACACCATACCCGGCTCAACAAGTTCCAGGCGACAAGGGATGGCTAACAATGCTAGTAAACTCCTACATAAAGGGTTTCCCATCAAGTTGACATGAGCATGCAGTTTTCACAAGCAAAATAGTTCACAAACATAGGATCAATATGGTCAAGGGGCACTTGCCTTACTCCCACGGGTTGTGCTGCTCAAACGCGTTGAAGTCTTGGTGCTGGAGGTCCTCGTAGACGGCCTCTTGAGTGTGTCCTTCTACTCACGATCACGTACATACAAAGCAATACAATCAATCGATACGATGCACACATTTTACTCAAGATGTGATGATGTGGATGCATGCAATCCTACAATGCAACCTACTCTAACCAGTTCATATATGCCCATACGTTTTTGGGTAGGTTTTAGTGGGGTTTTGCAGTGATCGGTGATGCTAGAAATTAATTTAGGCGTGGCTATGATTATAGCTCGGTTTTAGATCAAACCGTCATCAAAACCTAAGCCGAGGACTGTCCTACTTACGTGCAGTAGCTCCTGGTCGCAAAGTGTGATGCAGCAAGGCTGAGGATGACGGCAACGACATTGCACGAAGGATGACGGCTCCTGCATATCTTCTTCCTCTTCATCTCCTCTGCGGCTGGTATTCTCCTTGCAGTGGCAGCAGCCAAAGATCCTCTTGTGATCAATGTGAGCGGCTGGGGTTTTCGTTGGGGCAGAGCAGAGCTGCTGCCATGGCAGGGAGGCACTGGGGTCTTATTCTCCGGCAGGGGCGCATCAAGGCAGGGCTGTGGCGGCAGCCAAGGCAGGGCAGCAGGGCGCGACCAGAGCAGGGAAGCAGCAGGGCGTGGCAAGGGGTGTTCTTGGGCAGGGTGCGGCGGCTAAGGGGGGGAAGGGTTTTATTTATAGGGGTAAGGGCAGCCAAGGGGGCTACGATTTCAGCAAAATAATTTCATCAAGGGCTAGGATTTAATTTGGGGAGGTGCAGCCAAGGGGCTAGGATTTTAGCAAATAAAATTGATCAGTGGCTGGGATTAATTTGGGGGAGGGAAAATCCATAGAGGGGGGCAGGGGCCAGGGGAAAATCCCTAAGGGGGGCGCGACCAAGGGGGAGAAAAATCCCCAAGGGGGGGCGCGACGAAGGAGAATTTCCCCAAGGGGGGGGGATTCCGTAAGGGGGGAATTTCCTAAGGGGGAGGGTGCCGGCCAGGTCGGGGGAGTGGGCGGCTAGGGTTTTGCTTTTTTTATTATTTTTTTTCTATTTTTATTTTCTTTTATTTATTTATGGGTTTATATATTTCTTTATCTCTTTTCTTCTTCTTTTTAAATGCTTCTCTACATGAAAATGAATGCAAGGCATGATGATGAATATGAGGGTGTTACACTAAATCACTCCAATGCTGTCCAAGAAAGGGACAATTTTGAACCTACACTTGTCACGTGCGTAGTGCAAGTGACGCATGCCGGTTCGAAACGGGAGACGTATAGGTTACATTACTCGGTTTTGATTCATTCAATACCGCCGTGAAAAAAAAACATGTTTACGAGGGTTTTCATGTGTTCCAATGATAGATAGAGGAAAGAAATAGAGAAAGAGAGAAAAAGGTGAGGAGATGGTCTTGTTGTGTACACCCCGTGTTCTGCCCCGTCCACACGCGAGCTTGGCGTCCTTACCGGCACCGTTCGCCTTCATGCCCGGCTCGACCAACTCATGGTCCTACTACTTGCAACAGCCCAGTCCGGAGTCGTCATAAATAATATATTATATATGCTCTCACGACGGTCTATATAGCTAACCGTCATGAGAGCAACAAATTAATACCAATAAATTAACGAATACAATAAATTAAATAATCAAATAATTATACCAATAAATCTATTTTCAAATAAAATTGATAGTTAACAATGTACCTAAATAAATATTAAACTAAGTACGTAAAATACAACTTAATGACCTAAATTAATTAAGTATCGAATCAAGTTTCTAAGTTATAAACTAAAAATATAACTAAATTATAAACTAATTAAGTAAACAACTAAACAAATAACTAAATAATAAATAAAATATATACTAACTAAGTAAACAACTACTAACCTATAACATTGCTATTAGTAAACTAAGCATAATTTTCAACTAACTAAAGGAATTAACTAACTAAATTAACAGGTAATTAATAAACTAAATGTAATTATTAAAAAATTATTCGACGAGGGCGCGATGTCTGGCGGGGGCGGCCGGGGTGGGCTATCGGGGTCGGGGCGCGGGAGCGGCACGTGGGGGTCCGGGGGGCGCGGCAGCGGCCGGGGGCGGCGGCAGGGGACGGGGGGACAGCGGTGGCTGGTGCAGGCGGCGGTGGGAGGTGGCGCGCGGGCTCGAGGTCAGCGCGGGTAAATTCTCGCGCCGACCTTGGGCCCGCGGGTATATAAAGCTTATTTACGATGGCCGGGCCAAGGCCGTCGTAAATATGCATGTATTTATGACGGCCTAGGTCAGGCCATCGTAAATAAGCATTTATTTACGACGGCAAGTTGGCTAGACCTAGAACCGTCGTAAATAATTGGGGCCGTCATAAATTGTTGAGTTTCCTGTAGTGATGCCCAACTTATCAAATGTGTTGCGGTTGAACATAATGTTCTTGTGAAAACGATCAATATCAAACACCCAGCATTTATCCTCCTCATGGCAAGCCAACACGCCTAAGAACATACAAATTAGCATCTACCATAAGAGGAAAGTAATAAGTAGGGGGCATAGCTTTCATATGCTCAAGTTCATGTTGCAGTTGAGTTTTTCCTGCTGATCTTGCTCTACAGCCTCCCTGAGCTGGATTACTTCCATCTCCAAGCTCCAGAAGCGAACCCACGTACCAAAAAGGTTCTATCAAAGAGGAACATAGAAGATTATAACACGAGATGTCTAAATGACTTACAATCCTCCACCGGACTATATGGGTCACCTACACTCTTGGGGGTAACCTGGTTCTGATCCTTTTCTATGACTTATGAGTCTCCACGCGGTTCCTGAAGCTTTTCTATTACTTACGAGTCTCCACCCGACTCTACTAGTCAACTACACACTCGATGCTACCGGTCGTGAAGCTTTTCTATGACTTATGAGTCTCCACCCGATTCTAGGGGTCAGCTACAAACTCGGAGGCTGCCAGCTCCCAAAGCTTTTCAATGACTTGTGAGTCAGATATAGACTTGAGGGCTACCAGCTCCTGAAACCTTTCTATGACTTATGAGTCTCCACCCGACACTATGAGTTAACTATAGACTCAAGGGCTACCGGCTCCCGAAACATTTCTATAACTTGTTAGTACTTCAGTTTATCTTGATCATGCTTTTATTTGCTTTTGTATTAGGTGAGCCAGGGGGGTGTCCTGAGCCACTCACCACAGTACCCCATCATCTGCATGCGCCCGAGTCATCAGGTGCGCCGAACAGACTCCTGACCTGATGGACCTCGGGGCTTGGCAGAAGTATGGGGAGGGAGTGAGGTCTGTTAGTGGGCGTGAGTAAAATCAGAGAACTGACGTGAAGCAGTTATCCTTTACGTGGAAAACACATCTTGTCCTCACCCTCTCCCTCTCACACAAAAGTGCCAAGACAAGCTCGTGCTCCTGGAGTCCGGCACCCTGGGAGGTCTGATCCCAACAAGTGGTACCAGAGCAAGGTTCGGCGATCCTTGACGATGTCGGCTCCACCTCGGAACGATGGCTCACTCACCCCGGAGCGCAGAGGCCGACGGTTTTCGGCGAGGCTTCGCGGCAGGTCCCCGCCACGGTGGGCGGGACGGCGCAGCAGAAGTGTGCGCGAGACTGAGGTCGTCGTCGAGCGGATCGTAGAGCGGGCGGCACCGGTCGGGAACTTCCCGGTGCTGACGAAGACGAACTACTACGACTGGGCCGCTCTCATGCGCGTAATGCTGCAGGCACGGGGCCTGTGGAACGCGGTGACTGAGGAAGCGTCGGACTACACGGAGGACCGCATGGCACTGGAGGTCATTGCCAAGGCAGTGCCACCTGAGATGATGGGCTCGATCGCGAGCAAGCCGTCGGCGAAGGCGGCATGGGATGCGATCATCATGCGCAACGTAGGCGTTGATCGGGTGCGCAAGGCAAAGGCAAGCACCCTCAAGCGCGAGTTCGACTCACTGACATTCCTCGATGGCGAGTCGATCGATGACTTCGGCGCGCGCATCGGCCGGATCACCAACCAACTCGCGGTGCTCGGCTTCGAGTACAAGGAGGAGGAGATAGTACGAAAGTTCCTCCAAGCGCTGCCGCCGAGGTTGGAGCAGATCGCCACGTCTATTGAGACGTTGGTCGATCTGGAGACCATAACGGTCGATGAGTTGATTGGGCGCCTCAAGCCGTCAGAAGAGCGGATCAATCACGGTGGGGGCAGTGTGATCGCTAGCCTGAACCTGACGGAGGACGAGCTCATCGCCAAGATCACCTCGCGGCTGAAGATTGCCGGTGGTGGCAACACTGATCAGCAGAAGGAGGCGTCGTCGTCTAGTGGCAAGCGCGGGAGAGGACGCGGCCGTGGACGTGGAAAGGGCGCTAGGAGCGGCGGTCGTGGCGGCGGCAACACCGGCCGTATTGGCAACACGGTTGCGAGCGACGAATGTCGCTACTGCGGCAAGAGCGGGCACTGGGCTCGCGAGTGCAAGAAAAAGAAGCGTGACGAGCAGGCGCACGCAGCACAGGTGGATGATGATGGCGAGGCCGCTCTGTTGGTGGCAAGTGCAAGCATCGATGCTGATCCTGTGATGCCGGCAGCAACCGAGGTACACCTCAAGGAGGACAAGCTCTTCGTGCAACTTGGTGACAAAGCTGGGGGTAGTACCCGTTGGATCCTGGACACGGGAGCTACGAATCATATGACAGGGGAACGCTCAATGTTCTCCGAGCTAGACTCCAAGGTGCACGGGACAGTGCGTTTTGGTGATGGGTCCGTTGCAGGGATTGAGGGGCGTGGGACAGTGCTGCTCCAGTGCAAGAATGGTGAGAACAAGGCACTGCCAAGAGTGTACCTGATTCCGCACCTTACTAAGAGCATCGTGAGCCTTGGTCAACTCGAAGAAGGAGGGCACCGGATCCTGCTGTTCGGTGGGTACCTCAAGATCTGGGACGCCAAGGGGAAGTTGATGGTGAAGGTGGAGCGTACACCAAACCGGCTCTACGTGCTGGAGCTCAACATCGCGCGCCCCATGTGTATGGCAGCACAAGGGAGCAGTGCAACATGGAAATGGCATGCAAGATATGGTCACCTCAATTTCGGAGGACTCCGACAGCTGGCTGACAACGGTATGGTCAGGGGGTTGCCTCAGCTTGATCAGGTGGATCAAGTATGTGACAGTTGTCTTGCCGGGAAGCAAAGAGGACACTCATTCCCTAGCGAGGCGCAGTACAGAGCAGCGCACCGGTTGGAGCTGGTCCATGGTGATTTGTGTGGGCCGGTGACACCGGCAACACCAAGCGGCAACAAGTTTTTCTTTCTCCTTGTCGCCGATCTCAGTCGCTACATGTGGCTGACCGTGATGAGGACCAAGGATCAGACCATGTCGGTGTTTGTGGCATTCCAAGCACGGGCGGAGGTGGAGGCCGGGCGCAAGCTTGGCACCCTCCGAACGGATCGGGGCGGCGAGTTCACAGCACGCGCGTTCATCGAATACTGCACCAAGGAGGGAATTCAGCGGCATCTGACTGCACCGTACACGCCGGAGCAGAACGGGGTTGTTGAGAGGAGGAACCAAACTGTAATGGGCATGGAAAGGAGCATGCTAAAGGCCATGGCAGTCCCAAGTCGGTTCTGGGGGGAGGCTGTGGCAACGGCCGTTTACATCTTGAATCGGTCTCCTACGCGGAGCGTCGACGGGTGCACACCGTATGAGGTATGGCATGGGGTCAAACTATCTGTGCACCATTTCCGTACGTTTGGATGCGTAGCCCATGTCAAGCAAGGGAACGAGAGGCTGTCGAAGCTCGAAGACAGAAGTACGCCGATGGTGTTATCGGCTATGAAGATGGGAGCAAGGCTTGGCGCTTCTACAACCCATCTACTGAATGCGTCCGCATCTCACGGGATGCAGTGTTTGAGGAGGATCGTGCATGGGACTGGGGCCATGACGAGTCGGGAGACGGCATGGAGCCATTCATTGTTGACTACTTCTCTGTTGGTGGCATGCGGCTGCATAGTCAAGCAGACCGGCGGCAGGAGGTGCTCACGCCAAGGGAACTTGGCTCGGCATCGACCCTAACTCCACACGGCGGGGACCGCTCACCAATGCCATCGTCACCCGGGATGGTGCAATACACGACGCCACCAGTAGAGAGTCCCGACCTCGATGCAGATCACGACGATGCACCTCGTCGATTTCGCAGGCTGGAGGACATATTGGGGCAACGATCTCCACCTGGCCCTGCTGATCAGGGGATAACTGAAGAATTACTTGTAGCAATCAACGAAGAACCAAGCTCAGCTGAAGAGGCCCTGAAGACTAAACAATGGCGCCTGGCCATGCTGGAGGAGATGGCCTCAATTGAGGAGAACAAAACGTGGACGCTGGTGATCTTGCCACCCGGTCACCGCGCCATAGGACTGAAATGGGTGTTCAAGTTGAAGTACAATGAAGCTGGTGACATTGTGAAGCACAAAGCAAGGTTGGTCGCTAAAGGGTATGTTCAGCAGCATGGGATAGACTTCGATGAAGTTTTTTCTCCGGTTGCACGGATGGAGTCCGTGCGTTTGGTTCTGGCCGTGGCGGCACACCATGGCTGGCCGGTACACCAGATGGATGTGAAGTCAGCCTTCCTGAATGGGGACCTCAATGAAGAAGTATACGTCACTCAACCACCGGGGTTCACATCAGAAGGTCATGAGCAGAAGGTATTGAAGCTTCACAAGTCTCTCTACGGACTGCGTCAGGCTCCTCGTGCATGGAATACAAAACTCAACACGAGTCTCGTGCAACTGGGGTTCACTCGGTGCAGATCTGAGCATGGACTGTACACCCGAGTCAGGAGCAATACGAGGTTAGTAGTTGGTGTTTATGTTGATGATCTACTGATTATTGGTGAATGCGTGAAGGAGATTGACAGGTTCAAGAATGAAATGAAGCAATCATTCTGCATGAGTGATTTAGGACCTCTGTCATATTACCTCGGTATCGAGGTGAAGCAGGGACGACATGGAGTCGTGTTATGCCAGAGGGCGTATGCCAAGAAGCTGCTTGAGAAGGCAGGCATGACAGGATGCAACGGGTGCGTGACACCCATGGAACCAAAACTGAAGTTGTCCAAAAGAAGCACGGCGCCGCCGGTGGATGCAACCCAATACCGCAGCATCATTGGGTGCCTGCGCTACCTGCTCCACACGCGACCAGACTTGACGTTCAGCGTCGGGTTCCTCAGTCATTTTATGGAGGATCCCAAAGAAGATCACATGGAAGCACTGAAGCATTTGCTGAGGTATGTCGTGGCGACCACAGATTATGGGTTACAGTATGACAGATGAGAGGGGGAGCTTCGACTACTTGGATACAGCGACAGCGATTTGGCAGCTGACATCGATGGCCGTAGAAGTACGACAGGAGTGTTGTTCTTCCTTGGCAACAGCCCAGTCACGTGGTTGTCCAGGAAGCAAACGGCTGTGGCAAAGTCATCGTGCGAAGCAGAGTATATGGCGAGTGCGGCAGCGGCTGCACAGGCGACTTGGTTACGCCATCTTCTTGAGGAGATGATGGGTATTAGTGTTCCAAGGCCGATCATCAGAATGGATAACACGGCAGCCATTGCATTGGCCAAAAATCCTATTTTGCATGACCGGAGCAAGCACATCGATGTCAAATTCCACTACAGCAGAGAATGTGTTGAGCGTGGTGACATCGAGCTGGAGCACATCGGCACCAACGAGGAGTTGGCGGACACACTAACAAAGGCGTTGGGGGCAAAGCGCTTTCATGAGCTTCGGAAGAAGATTGGCGTCGTCCAGGTTTCCATGACCAAGAAACAGAAGTAGGGGGAGATTGTTAGTACTTCAGTTTATCTTGATCATGCTTTTATTTGCTTTTCTGAATAATGAGGTGAGCCAGGGGGGTGTCCTGAGCCACTCACCGCAGTACCCCATCATCTGCATGCGCCCGAGTCATCAGGTGCGCCGAACAGACTCCTAACCTGATGGACCTCGGGGCTTGGAAGAAGTATCAGGGAGGGAGTGAGGTCTGTTAGTGGGCGTGAGTAAAATCAGAGAACTGACGTGAAGCAGTTAGCCTTTACGTGGAAAACACATCTCGTCCTCACCCTCTCCCTCTCACACAAAAGTGCCAAGACAAGCTCGTGCTCCTGGAGTCCGGCGCCCTGGGAGGTCTGATCCCAACATAACTTAGGAGTCTCCACTCGACTCCACGAGTCGGCTACAGACTAAGGGCTACCCACTCCTAAATATTTTCTATGTCTTACAAGTCTCCACCTGTCTCTATGAGTCAGCTACAGACTTGAGACCTATCAGCTCC
This sequence comes from Neostapfia colusana, assembly GCA_030760725.1. NCBI lineage: Eukaryota > Viridiplantae > Streptophyta > Magnoliopsida > Poales > Poaceae > Neostapfia > Neostapfia colusana. Next base: position 36,616,585 of record JASWHV010000008.1, read on the forward strand.
TGAATCTTATCTATGACTTACGAGTCTCCACCTTACTCTATGAGTCAGCTATAGACTCGGGACTACTGGCTCACGAAGCTATTATATGACTTACGAGTTTCCATCTTACCCTACGAGTCAGCTACAGGCTCAAGGATTATCGGTTCCTGAAACTTTTCTATGCCTTATGAGTCTCCACCCAACTCTACAAGTTGGTTTAAGATTCGAGGGCTACTAAATAATCTACCCCAAAGTCAGGCTTTACCTGGCATAAAGACTTCATCCCAGCCGCGACAACTTTAACTTGAGTCAGAGATGACTCCAAATTCAATTGTTGCTGAGTGAACGCCTCCTTATAGTCAAAATGTTGACCCTCCTCTGGAATCATGGCATCACCAGACTCCATAGGTAAGCCCTGAGGGGCAGCTACCACAATTTGAGAGATCATATTCTCCCCAGCAGCAGTACTAGTTGCAACTTTAGAAACAGCAAAATCAGGAATAACCTCGACTATCAGTAGAGACAATTGAGGTAACTCAATATGAGGAGGTGAAAGAGTAGCATTGTGAAACCAAGGTGCTGAATAAATTTGCAAGAAAGAGTGACAAGTGGGTTTTTGATGTAATGTTTTGGTACACTTGAGGATATTTGAGTGTAGGCTTCATGATGGTTTGATATAGGAAATAAAATATGTGCCAAGGTATGTTTAGGTATGGTTTGATGTATGGAATGTTGTGTAAGGTTGACAAGTGGTATTGTACTCATTAGATGTGTCTTTAGCGTGTTATGGGTGGTTGCAGCATGTTCATGTGAGGTGCTCACATGAAGTGTTGGGTTATGGACTTACTAGACTCAAGTCTTCGACTTGGGCTCACATGGTGTGTTGTTTGCTCATGTGCAGGTGTTTCTTGAGGTCAAAACATGGCTGGTGATGGTGATTCTTTAAATAAAGTTAGAAAGAAGTATTGAGGTTCAACAACCAAATTAGGAGAAATTGTGGTTGAGGAGCAATGGTGTCATGTAGTATGTTTAGATCTAGAATGGTGCATACGGACGTACATTTGTACGTGTCAAGTGGTGTTGCAAATGTGTTTGAAAATCATAGGCACAAGTGTGGGGATGGCACAAGGTTGTTATGTGATTCCAACATGTTTAGATGATGAAGAGAAAATGTTAAACGTGTTTCGAAGGTGTGTACACGTGTTCAACATTGAGTACTTCTGAAGATTGATCAAGCTGTTAGTTTTCTTTATGTTTTCAAGGAAATAATTGACACGTGACAAGAACCAGGAGGATGTCCTGTGTCCAATGTGTTGCACCGAGTCCTAGCGTGTGTGTATGTTCTGTTTTGATTTTCAAAAACCCTGGGCTTTGGGTCATACGTGCATGGCGCATGCATGCACTGCATGAGATCAAATTTGCATGGTGCAAAGCCCGGGCGAAGTTATTACACCAGGTTTGTTTTTGGTTAATAAAAGGAGCAGGATGAGCGCTGGTGTTTGTTGAGCGCCGCCACAACATTTCTAAGTTCATCCTTTTTCGGTACTCCACCAAAATCCTGAGATGTGGAATGTAGAACCCCTTCCTGGTTTCTTCTATACTTGTGACACAAATCTGAGCGTGTTTGTGAGGAAAACATCCCAACAATTGGCATCAGAGCCGGTTACGCTGCCTGGAACCGTGACGCGGGCATTGAGTGGGCGCTGATGTCGCGAAGAAGATCTTCCTCGCCAGCCCGACGTTCATGGAGGGATGTCACGCCGCCGGGAGGCACCAGCAGTGCAGGAGGAGGATCAGGGGCATTGGTAATTCATCGCATCACGAAGGAAGTCAGCAGTGGTGGTACGTATCCAATGCTCACGAAGAAAAACTATCATGATTGGGCGGCACTTTTGCGGGTGATGTTGCAAGCGAGAGGCTTGTGGACTGCGGTGAGCCTTGGCACCAATGATTACATAGAAGATCGGATTGTCGAGGCCCGGGAATCGCAGTGGGTGGTGCCGTGCGATGCAGCACCCAACAGCATGCACGAAAAGAGGCTCAGGAACATATGGAACCATTTTGTTACTCAACATAAGATCTTTTACAACATAAGTACACACGCAGCGGAAATTAAAAACTAGCTGGACAATCTAATCACTTTCGACCCTAACTACGCCGAAGAGAAGTCGTTCAGCCTGTGAACGCTTCCTACTAGATTCACCAAAGAAAGGCAGCGGCTAGGTTTCCGGCAAGTGGAATGAACCGTGAGGTTCGTCATCTCACCCAACAACCCTCTTCATAGCAGGCATCCTGCTACCTGCAAAAACAACTCAGAAGCAACCGTGAGCACTAAGGTTCAGCAAGACTTAACCGTCAATCCTAAACATGTAACTCTACATGCAAGGGTAGTAAGACAATAGGAACATGTATTTGCAAAAATGAAGTTTGACTAAACTTGATCCTTATATTCAGATTCTTATAGCCTTCATTTTAGTGGTCCTCACACCTCACAACACCGGAAGTCCACAATCAAACAAGAAACACTTATCCCGATGTTGCTAGCTTAAGGTGGAAATGAACTTTAGTTAGCACTATTTCTAATTCAGTCAAGGTTTCAATACAAAGATTAATCCATAAACAGCAAGTAAGAGACTTAGTTCCTCTTCTTACTATGTCACGATGCAGTGGGCAAGTATGCTCAATCCTCTTCCGCGAGCGACGGTGATTCGAATCAATAACAACCCGGAATACACGACACATACACCCGCCTCGAAATACTCTTTCAAGAGCTCTTTCTTACGTTGTATGCAGCAACCTTTCACATGACACCCCGATATAGAAAAATATTTCGCACCGAGAAGGATGGTCCTCTACGCGGACACGTCGAAGTTGCCCGCTAAAGGATTTACACCTCCTGCCTTCTCAACGTCATTCCCACGCGAAGGATGAGTTTCTATATCACGGTCCATCGAGTTACATCGGTTTCATGGGTCCCATACCCCACTATATATACGGTACAGCTCAATCTTGTCCAGCAGGGCCGCATACATACGGTCCTTAACCGACACGGACGGGGCTACAACCAACCTCCACATTTGCCTTACTGGTCCAGGCCAAATGTGGTCTCAAGCATTGTCACACCCATAGCAGGTCGAGACCAACCTTGAGCGCTCCATCCTACAGGAACATCCCCGTCCCCATCTCATTTTCATGAGGGTGCTCTTATCATCAACCTCTCGCGAGTAACTCCATAACTCGAACTTTCTCGCGAGTAGCTTTTTACTACTTGACTTTTACCGAGCTAGCTACAACATTAGCCTAGCATCTACGACGAGGCAAAGCCTACACTAAAACTTCTACTCAGGGATGTAATAGCCATGCAAGTTAGTTTCAAACATCCTAGACATAATGCACAAGATCAAGTCTAATAAACATGATGTGTAGTAAAGCAAATTTTAAAACGGTAACGATATGCAAACCGGGGCTTGCCTTGCTCAACGGTTTTGTTAGAAGCTAGGAGTTAGTATTCCTCCTAAGAATCCGCCAAACTCGTCACAAGATGGAGATCCTCGCTGCAGAGTCGAGTCCTCGTCGAACGTCGACGTCACGTGCTATTAAGATGATTTATGCACATGTATTCAAAAGCAATTTAGAAAATGATTCAAAACTGTTATACCAGTTAAATCATACCTGAAAAGGACAAACAACAGCATGGTTTCTGTTGTTGGATCTACAACCTTAGAGATGATGAAAGCTAGGGTGAAAAGAGATACTAGTAATCAATATGTGATTAAGTCCATTATATGAACACTTAAACCTAAAAGATGGTAGCTCAAGTTCCAGAGGTCCAATGAAGCTGAGAATTTAACCACAGCCTCTGAGGAAGGTATTTATGCAGTGTGCAAAAATTGAGCTCATGAAATGGCTTTATGTGAGCACAACAAATCCTTATGTGGTTTTCACTGATCTGCCTTTACCACCTAGATATTAAGCTTTCCTATGCTGCAAAGTAGACTTTTTGTGAAGTACAAAATGTCCTGAGTCCATATGAATTGGTTTTACCATTTTTGGAGTTTCCTACATGGAGATATGGATTTTACAAGGATTCGGGAAAAGCTGAAATTGTCTCTGTTCATTTTCCCATTTTTCAGAGACATAAGGAATGAACACATCACTTGACCAAGCAAATGAGGTCCAATGCTTCTGAAATTTTTACTGGAGTTCAATGAATTTTGGAATAATGTCCTGTCAAATTTGGGAATTTTCCAATAAACATAACTCCTCTAAAAATTCCTACAATATTGTTCTTAAATGAATTAATGAGCCAAATCCAGGGATTTTCATAAATATTGGGATGCACCCCTGGATAGTACGCTTTGATAGGAATCCAGAAAAATTTGCTTCACAATTTTTGGACACTCTTACCCAAAGTTATGGCTCTCCAATGTTTGAACTGAATTAGGAAAATCTGGAAAATGTTTAAATGCCGACAGTGGGTCCCACTAGTCATCCCTAACCTTCAGCCTCGCGCCAAACAGGGCAGTGGCGGCTCCCTCCGGCGAGGTCGGCGGAAAGGCACTTGCCAGCCACCTTTGGACCCCCTGCTGGCCAACCCCCATTCCCCCCCACGCTGAACACATTGGTGAGCTCGCCGGCGGCTGAAACTCGCCGGAACACAGGGCGCACCGGCAACAGCAAACCCTAGGGCTCCGGCGAGGTCGTGCATGGTGAATTCTCCACCAAATGGTCGGTTCTTGGGCTCTAAAGCACCAGGGGATCATGTAGAAGACCGACATGAGGTCTAAACAAGCAGGGGAGCGCTCCAAACCTATCGGCACCGTGCGCCCGATATGGTCCAGCGGTATACCCTCGACAAGGACTCGGATTCCTCGCTCTACACTCAATTTCTTGGTCTAAAATCGATGGAGGAGGTTCACTAAGAAGTTAACATCCTGTGTGTGAAGTTTGAAACACAACAAACACGATTTGAGGACGAATTTTGCAATTTCTTACCTCAAGGTCAGTTTCTGCCGCCCGGGAGAAAAACTTGAAATTCTCCCTCTGTGATCAATGGCTAGGGCTGAGCTTCGGAGGTGAGCAACTAGACTTGTAGGTGCACCGATGGGGTGGCTTGCTTGGGCGTGATCACTCCTGGTTTGGGCTGGCCATGGTGATCAGTTCCGGTTTCTTCAGTTTCAACTCGGGAGCAGTGGAAACTTTGCTGTTTCTAGGCGCTAGTGAGCTCGGGACGGCGGGATGAAGTTGCTAGCCGGCTAGAGCATGAGTATGCGATGATCTTTGCTGTGGAGAGCTCAAGCATCCGGTGCTCATGTGGCTGTGTAGGATCGAGAGAAGCAGAGGGGCTCCGGTTGTGTTCTGCTCGGGAGAAACCAGAGAACGTGCATCAACGAGAGAGAAGAATAGAAATTCGTTTGTGCAGCCTTCCAGAGAGATAAGGGCAGAGGCTAGACAACCGAAGAGGAGGAGGTGGCACCGGAGATGTCCGATTGGCTGCCGGGAGCTGTCGCGTGCTCAGCCGATAAAAACAGAACCAAGTCGGTTTGTTCGAGTGTGTGTATGACATGTGGGCCCTCACACCTCAAATATCTCCCTCCTCTGTGCTTTAATATTCCCGCACCACCTTCGTCCGAATTCCAACAAAATTGGATGGTAGACCAAACATAATATGAGGAATTTGAATCTAAACTCATATTTCAAAATTGAGCATGTTTGGTTCAGTTTCAAATTCAAATTTGAATTTGACTCTCCCTCAAATATTCCTCGGATAATTGGTATACGAGCTCCAAAAATATCCAAACTTGGATCATGAGCTCATTGATACATGGAGAATGCATCGGTGGATTCATTTGGATGCATTTATACAATCTGGATAGGAATCCTTTTAAAAGAAATCACAATGGTGTTTAAATTTACTCCACTCTCCTCATAGAAAAGGTGCACATGAGTTAGAGTTTTGGGAGTGTAATTATTTCCCCTAGGTTAATATGTGTTGAGCATGGGCTAGAGAAATTTTTTAACTCTCCACATGTCCATTTATGTGTTCATCATTTCATGTGACACAATTATAGTCTTTTATCACCTTAACTTTGTTTCATGAGTTGACATCAAACTTTACAAAAGTTAGGGCTGTTACACGGATGGCGTTGGAGGCTCTCACCAACGCTGTGCCACCAGAATTGGTAGGGATCATTGCTGGGAAGGAGTCGGCCAAGGTTGCATGGGATACGATGAAGTTGCGCAACATGGGAGCCGAACGTGTGCGCAAGGCCAGAGCGAGTACATTGCCTCGGGAGTTTGATGCACTCAAATTCCACGACGGTGAAACGGTGGATGAGTTCGGTGTACGTATGAGCCGGATCACGTCTCAACTCGCGGCACTTGGGAGTGAGTGTTCGGAGGAGGAGATTGTCCGGAAGTTCTTGCAGGTGGTGCCACAAAAGTTTGAGCAGATCACGGCCTCCATCGAGACCTTGCTCGACTTGAGTGATATGTCTGTTGATGAGTTGATCGGTAGACTCAAGGAAGCAGAAGAAATGTTTGGTGCAAGCTCTGGGGAAGGCAACACACAAGAGAAGTTGCATCTGAGTGAAGAAGACTTACTTGCACGGATGTCGACATGTCTCAATATGTCCGGGAGAAATGGATAGGAACGTCACAAAGACTCATCTGCACCCAAGAGAGATCATGGGCGAGGACGTGGCCGTGGTCGAGGAAGCCGTGGCGGTGGAAACTCAGGCCGTGGTGTGGCCAAAGATGAGTGCCGCTACTGTGGTAAGAAAGGCCATTGGGCTAGAGAATCCAGGAAGAAGAAGAAGGATGAAGAAGTGAACACGGCTCAAGTTGATCGTGAGTTTGAATCCAGTCTCTTGGTGACATGTGCCAACACAAAGGTCGAGCAAATCACGTCCTCGGAGGAGGTATGACTCAACAATGACATGTTACATGTTCAAGTAGGAGACTTAGAGGGTGGAGGAAGTACTCGGTGGATCCTGGATTCCGGTGCAACAAATCACATGACCGGGAAACGGGACGTGATCACAAACCTTGACAACACAGTGCATGGTACTGTTCATTTTGGGAGATGGCTCGGTGACAGAGATGGCCGGACAAGGATCTGTGGTGTTCCAAGGAAAAAGGAGCGGTCAAAAGGAGCTGGCCAGAATCTATCTTATTCCTCAGCTCAAGGCAAATATCATAAGTCTTGGACAGCTTGAGGAGGAGGGACACCGAATCTTGATGGTGGATGGTTATGTCAAGATTTGGGATAAAGATGGAACCCCTGTGGCAATGGTGAAACGTGGTGTGAATCGGTTGTACACCACTGATCTCAAGGTGGTACAACCAACATGTTTCATGGCACAAGGGAGCAATGCAACATGGATGTGGCATGCAAGAATCGGGCATTTGAACTTTCGAAGTCTCAGAGAACTTGCCAAAGAACAGCTCGTGTATGGTTGCCAACTATCACTCAAACAGAGGAGAAGTGTGATAGCTGCCTGGCTGGGAAACAACAACGTCAACCGTTCCCGTGCATGACAAAGTACTGGGCTGAGAAGAAACTTGAGCTTGTGCATGGAGATCTTTGTGGACCGGTGAAGCCGGCAACTCAAAGAGGCAGCAGGTTTTTCTTTCTTATTGTGGATGATCATAGCAGATACATGTGGGTGTTTTTGATCAGCACAAAGGATCAAGCAATGAGTACTTTCATGCCATTCCAGTCCAGTGTTGAAGCTGAGGCTGGAAGGAAAATTGGGACTTTTCGCACGGATCCTGGTGGAGAGTTCACAGCTCGGGCATTTGTTGAGTATTGCATCAAGGAGGGTGTTCAACGTCACTTGACAGACCCATACTCCCCTGAGCAGAACGGGGTAGTCGAGCGAAGGAACCAAACTTTCATGGGAATGGCAATAAGTATGTTGAAGGCAATGAATATGCCTGGTTAGTTCTGGGGGGAGGCGGTGACCACTGCTGTCTACGTGTTGAACCGATCGCCTACTTGGAGTGTCGAGAAAAAAACTCCATATGAGGTATGGCATGACAAGAAACCTAGTGTACATCATTTGCACACTTTTGGTTGTGTGGCACATGTGAAACAGGGAAGCAAGCGTCTTAGCAAACTTGAAGATCGGAGTATTCCAATGGTTTTCATCGGATATGAGCAAGGAAGTAAGGCTTGGAGGTTTTACAACCCCGACAAAGAGAGTGTTCACATATCACGTGATGCTGTGTTTGAAGAAAATCGCCCATGGAAGTGGGATGCAGCAGACTCAAGTGAAGTGGTGAATGATGAAGACATTTTTCGGGTAGAGTACATCTTTCGTAGTGAGAACCCTGGTGGAGTGAGTTCTTCCTCTTGTGACACAAGTCAGGGTGAGAAGATCCCAGCCGAGGGAGTGTCTTCAGGGACACAACTGAGGCAGCATGCACCCAAGGATGTGGAGTTTGTGTCACCTCCTACCTTGTCACCAGAGTTGGATAGTGATCTGAAAGAAGCGACACTTCACTATCATTCCATGAGAAATATTCTTGAGATGGTGCCAAATTGTGAACCGGAAGAAGGAGGATTGGATGAGCTTATGGTTGTCATAGGTGAAGAGCCATGCACAGCAGAAGAGGCCTTCAGAACCAAGGAGTGGCGTATTTCCATGATTGAGGAGCTCACATCTATTGAATAGAACAAAACAAAACATGGTCATTGGTACATCTTCCGGAGGGATATCGTGCCATTGGCTTGAAATGGGTTTTCAAATTGAAGAAAGATGAGCATGGGAATGTTGCACGTCATAAAGCAAGGCTTGTTGCCAAGGGGTATGTGCAGAAGCAAGGAGTTGATTTTGAAGAGGTGTTTGCACCGGTTGCAAGGATGGAGTCTGTGAGAATAGTGCTAGGTGTTGCGGCACATTTTGGGTGGTACGTTCATCACATGGACGTTAAGTCCACTTTCCTGAATGGGAACCTTGAAGAGGAGATCTATGTCACTCAACCACCGGGTTTCATAGCTGAAGCCAAGGATAAGTGGGTTCTAAGACTCCAAAAGGCGTTGTATGGTTTAAGGCAAGCCCCTCGGGCATGGAACTGCAAACTTGATGAAAGTCTCAATCAGCTTGGTTTTACACGGTGCAAATCTGAACATGGTTTGTACACTAAGTTTGGAGGTGAGGCAAGACTCATTGTGGGAGTGTATATTGATGACTTGTTGATTGTGGGGGAGAACTTGGAGGATATTAGTCGGTTCAAGGAGAAAATGAAGGACAAGTTTCGCATGAGTGATCTAGGAAGCTTGTCATACTACCTAGGTATTGAAGTAAAACAAGGTAAACATGGTATTGAACTGTGTCAAGGAGCATATGCTGCAACTGGAACGGAGTGGCATGATAACATGCAATGGGTGTGCCACTCCCATGGAACCTCACTTGAAGCTCACCAAGAGAAGTACAGCACCACTGACTGATCCAGCTGTCTATCGCAGCATAATCGGTGGACTCAGGTATCTTTTACATACTCAGCCTGACCTTAACTTTGGTGTTGGGTACTTGAGCAGGTTCATGGCAGAACCACAAGAGGAAAAACATGGTGGCTTTGAAGCATTTGCTTCGGTATGTGGCAGCTACAATGAGATATGGTTTGTCTTACAACCGAGGTGAAGGAAGTCTTGAGTTAAATGGCTATAGTGATAGTGACTTTAGGGGAGATGTGGATGATCGGAGAAGCACAATAGGAGTCATTTTCTTCCTGGGTGAGAATCCTATCAGCTGGATGTATCACAAGCAAAAGGCTGTGACAAAGTCCACATGTGAAGCTGAGTGTGTGGCAGGAGCAGCAGCAGCAAGTCAGGCTGTTTAGCTCAGGCATGTGCTTGAAGAGGTGACAAGAATTCAAGTACCTGCATGCAGTGATTAAGATGGATAACACAGCAGCAATTACATTAGCAAAGAATCCGGTTCTGCATGATAGAAGTAAACACATTGGCATCAAGTTTTATTTTGTCGGAGAATGTGTGATCGTGGAGAAGTCATCTTAGAGCACGTTGGGACAAAGGATGAACTCGCTGACATTCTCACAAAGCCACTGGGACGTACTCTTTTGAAGAGCTTCGTGAGAAAATTGGAGTTCTGGAGATCAAACCTCAGAAGTAGAGGGAGATTGTTGAGTACTTCTGAAGATTGATCAAGCTTTTAGTTTCCTTTATGTTTTCAAGGAAATAATGCACACGTGACAAGAACCAGGGGGATGTGCTGTGTCTCATGTGTTGCACCGAGTCCTAGTGTGTGCGTGTGTTCTGTTTTGATTTTCAAAAACCCCCGGGCTTTGGGTCATACGTGCATGGCGGCTTAAAAAGGCTTCGCCAATCAGATCAACCAATGGCGGGACAATAAAAAATACAGGTATTTTCATACACAACAAAGGCGCCCAAAAAATAAAATTGAGTAGCACATACCAGTCAGCAGCAACTGCAGAAACTCCAAAGATCCCCTAGCAGAGGTCTCATCTTGTGCGCATGAGACCCTCAAGTCAAGGGACTCATCAAAAACCTCAGCTATAGAAGCATCCGACTCCATCCATTGATGCTTAGGAAATGGATAAGACATTTTATCCCCAATCCTGAGCACACCTTATGAAGCTAGGGCTGATGGTTCAATAGAACCAACTGTAGTGGAAAGTGAAGCAGATGATCCGCACTCGGCATCACCATGAGTCTGAAAGGCAGGTCTTGGAGGAAAGCAGTAAAGCTGACGATGATTCTACAAGAAATCAAGGAAATCAGCCACACGATCATTTACTACTTAGTCATAAGTACTAAGAAAGGTTACTTGAGGAAGTGAGTGCTCTGAGCTTAACGACTTCATGAGGGGGTCATGGGAACAAAGGTTCCCGTCATGTTCCTTGTAGAGAACTTCCACCCGAGCCTTGAAATCAACAAAGGATAGCTCTGACTTCTTAACTCGAGCAGCGCCAGAGACAACATTATAATTCTACAAGGGAACCGATCTTGCACCAAGAGGTTGCATCTTCCTCTGAATCCAAGTAAATGCTAAAGTCGACTCCAATAAGCCCCAACTGCTTCAACCCAAAGATCCTTTTCACCAGAAACTCAACATCCTGCTTTCCAGCATCGTCTAAGTTATTTATCCAGCTCTCTTTCTTCCTGCAAATATCAGTGGCAAAGGGCGGTAAACCGTAATAGTGGTCACCTACCGACTCATCATGGACATAGAACCATTGATTCTTCCATCCATGCACTGGGTCATGCAGCTTCATGTCAAAGTAACCCAGCCTGTTCGTCACATGGATGCCCAGTCCGCCTATAGCATGAGTCATACCATCACGTCGAATGATATATTACGTGATAAAAAAATATGCTTCCATAATTCCCTATGAGGATTGTCCCCCAGGTAGCATTCGCATAGAGTAACAAAACATGCAATGAAAATACCATCGGAAGTCAGGTGGTGGAGCTGAACACCATAAACAAACAGAAGTCCACGAAGAAATTCATGGACCTGAAGAGAAACCCCTCATTCCAGAAAGGGCACTAGCATCACCCTTTCATCAGGACAAGGCTTCAGGCTGCATTCAAAAAAGGGAAGACAACTAAAACCATTCCTCACAGAAAGAAATCATCCCACTTGAAGACACTTCAATATCTTCTCTGACACGGTGAATTTTTCCCAACCATGTCACTTTTCCAAAGGTAAGTTTTGTATTGCACTTGAGTAAGGAGAACTAACTGTATGCTTGTTGCTTTTCTTCAAATCCATGGGCAAAGATGATGCTGAGCCTCAAAAGGAATGTCTCTTTGGGGAAACAAGAGCGTTTAGAGTTGTAAAGAAGCAAGAACATGGAAGAAGGTCTCCAACCCAATTTTTAAGAAAATGGGGGCATTGGCTATTTTCGAAAAACGGGTCCTTCACAAACTTTACGAGAAAGATATATGGGAAAAAATCTGAGTCAGGGGATTTATCACCCGCACCCCATGACATTTCTTGATCTCAACCATTCATTTTGGGTGATGGAGAAGTCAAAACGTGTTATGTTGTCATGATTACATAAACAAAAAATCCCGTCCTGCTATATTAATCATCCAGTATGCATGTGTTGTCTGTGTACATTGTCTTGTCAAGGCTTCAATATGATAGAAACAATGGTTTACATGGAATACCTGTGACATCAGCCAAGTTTCTGCCTCTACAACTCCACCACCTGAAGCAGTCTGGAGTCGGATGGCAAACCTGCCAAAAAGCAGGCAAATAAATTCACTTTTGCCTGACCTCAAAGCTTTCATTAGGACCAGAATCCAGAAGCTTTTTGAACAATTTTGAGAGCATCTGAGCAAAGTCGATATGGCCGTCTTTTATTTTCTTCAAAGACCCAAGATACTACTAGAGCCCATAAAGACCTTCTACAGTCAACCAAGATGGTTGACTTGACAAATTTGACACGGCCCAGATATTACAACAGCCACTCAGGAGAAAACAAGGATCAACGACTGCATGATGGTCATGAAGGGATCAGGGGGCAACTGACATGGAGATGGCTACCTGATAGGCTAAGCCCACTAGATAGATGAAGACTCAAGCCCATGAAGACCTATACATTTTATAGTTTATAGAATGACTACACCAACAAGATCAGGTAGCCTCCTCCGTATGAAAAATGGAGTCTGGGTGAAGATACTATCACAACTCTATGAAGATAAGGAAATAAGCCATGCGTATCCAAAACTAGATATACCAAGTTATAGATAGAATCCATATTAGATGAAACACCTTTTAACCGACTCGGTCACGCCTTGAGAACCCAGGTCTCTATAAAACCAGGGGAGAGGCAACGAGTCGAGGGCATCAAGTAGCATCCTTTCATCCTCATACATTAGAGACTAGCATTGTAGCATAGGATCATCATCCACCCGATGCCTTGCTGAATAGTTGATAGGCAACTTCACACGTACTTGTACTTTTGATATCAAGAAGAATCAATCAAAAGGGGTAGGGTATTACCTCACCACAAAAGGCCCAAACCCAGATAACTTGTTTCTCCTATTACTGATGACATCATCTACATGCAGATACCAATACGTACCCTCCCTCGATCCTATCTATAAATTCTATTGTTGCGATAACCTGGTTACAAATGTCCTGTCGGTTCTTCTCTCCGGTTGGTGCAATGGAGGGATTTCCATTGGAGAAAGACACATATAAGAGAAGTGCGCCATGGCAGTGGGGATGATCAAGCGCCTCCAAGTTTGGGGGGTTTCTTTCTGGGACGAGGGGATGTTGTCATCTCCATACAATGGAGACCATCCCTTGAGCCTCGCTCAAAAGGGAGAGTGAGGTATGCCTCCTTCCTCAAGCAGGGACTTTCTCTTCCAGTCCACACTTCTATGGAGCATAGCTACACCACCTGACCCCCAACAATCTATTTCACATTGCATGCTTCATCATGCTTTGTGAATGCTTCCTGAGTATTTACATGCACTAGCGGTTGTGGGAATACTTATTCTCCATCAAGTTGCACATAGTCAGATGGAGCAGTCTGACTCAAGTCTGCAACAGCTTGGGCATCCAAGAGAAGCCTGGGGTCAATTACTTTGACTCAAAACCACTAGACTTGGTACGCAGATGGAAGAGCCAATGGTTTTACTTCAGTGATGAGTAAGTAGGCAACCAGCACTACATACTTCCTCCATTCTCGGCCGAGGGACCGAAGAAGCGGGTCAGTTGGCAGAATAATTTGGAGGGAGTCAAAAGGAAATAAATTTACAGAATTTTGAGGAGAATTGCCATATGCAAACAGGTCTCACCAGAGTCGACCTGGAATCGAACAAGATTAGGAGATTAGTGCAGCCCCTCACAGCCAGAATATTTAGCATGTGGGAGTATATGGTGCCCTCTGATTTTGATTGGAATATCGAAGAGGAATTTTCACCGACTGAACTTAAAGCTCAGGTCCAAGCACTTTGTAAAGAGTGTGGGGATGTGTGTGCTCCTGTAATCCTCATGTGAAGCCATTCAGCATCGGACATCCTTTCTCCAAGGTAACATTCAAAGAACTTGTCTTTTGCTTTGAATATTCATCTAGATTGGTAGTTTTTCCTTTGCAGAGGCATATTGATGAGGACACCAGTTGCATCAGTTGTACCAGTTACACCTACAGGAAGAACAGGTACTCCTTTGGTTACACCATAGGTTACACCAAGGCCAACTTCGTTTACACATGAAGAAACAAGTGCAAAACTAGTTAGACATAAACCAGCATCAGATGCATGCACACAAGCTTGTTAAGGACCAATTACGTGCACTCTTGATAAGAAACTCCAACAAGAGGTAAATGCTTTCCTCTCAGGGTTACATTTCAAATTTTCAGTATTGATGAGAATTATGTACTTCCTAAGTCGCGTAATCTACTTTTACTCAGGTTTAGACATGAGGGTACTACGCTGGTTTACATGGAGGATGTAGAGCTAACACAAAGAACACCTATATTGCTTTCCAAGATGAGAAGAGTTACACGCACAAGATTCAGGGTTACACTCTTGGGACATCGATCATCTTCACGTGTTTGTTTGTATCAATCTATCATGTACTAGGGTGCATAATACACATGGTTGAAAATCTTATCAAGTCTACTTTCATCACAACAAATAGAGCATCATTTGGACTTCTCAATAAAGAGTTATGGCTAAATAAAAAATAACTGCACAGAAGGCAAGGAGACATGCGGGAACCGAAGGACACTTTGTGAATACTTCACCAGCTGGCCTTCCAACTCCGACCGTAATGACTTAGTTCATAACTATCTAGGAGGATTGTTCCTTGTATAAATATCGCCTAGATAGTACGGAAGGGACCTTTTGATCATTTGATAATATGATAAACAAGTATGATTTTTCAGCCAAGTGTAAAGGTCCCAAAGTATGAATACAAAGAAACTCTTGGTTGCACAAAGTTGGTTTCATATATATGGAAAATGGGACTTGTTAAAACTTTTTCCACATGTGATAACACACATGAGAGCTCTCTTCACACAAGTTCAAATGTTTATTTGAAAACTTGGAACCAAAAGAGATTTGAAACCAAGTAGGGAAGTGCTCATATGTGGGAGAAAGCTAAATTCAGATTTTGGAACAAATTTGTTCAACTCAAAATTCAAATGAGAACAACACAATTAATTTCAATATTGTTGTGCTAAAAATCTCATTTGCAGCAGCCAAATTAAAAATCAGATTTCATATTTGAATTCCTTAGGTCCAAATTAGTGGGTATGCAAAGTTTCATGATTTGTTGAAATATTTTGCAACTCATTTTCCAAAATGGACTTTAAATTGCAAAGAATTCAAATGCCCATTTGAATTTGGATGAAACTTGCCAAATTGTCCAAATGCACACCAGATTTGAATTTCCCCAATTGAATTCCGTCATATTCAAACTTTGGGGGATATTTTAGAGGGTAAGGAGGAGCTGTGGTTGGACTCAAATGTCATTGAGGGAGTGGAATTGGAAAAGATCTTCAGAGTGCAGAGTACACAGTCGCTGTTTGATGTCCTCAGTCGGTTCACTCGACACAGAGGGGTGCAGCACCGGTCGACACCGAGGCAAGCCGGTGACAGCTCCCGAGCCACCTCCTCTTTGATCGGTTTGCGCTGGCGATCTGCTCCTTCCCGTTCTCATCCCCTCTGCCGTGTTTCCTCTCGCCCTTATCACCGAGACATCGCATCTCTTTTCCTCCTCACGCAAGACACTGGACAGCACTGTCGACGCGCGATCGATCGCTCGGGCAACCACGAGCTAGCATGCAAACTTCGGCAGAGTGGCAAAATTGCACCGGCGCATCCCCCTCTCCCTCCTCGACGCGCCACCGACCGGTGATTGGCTCTCCAACCCCGAGAACAACGCGACCCCGTGAAGGCCGAACAAGAGCCGATGAGGAGGCTTCCGTGGACAGCCCAACCTGGCGCTTGTCACGGCCAAGTACCAGCGACCTTGGACGCGCCAAGGCACCGTGCTGCTCTCCTCCCAAGCTCAGGCCATGCCATGAACGGCCGAGAGAGAATTTGGAAAATTTTCTCCGGCGTGCTCAAATCGACCTTCCGGCACGGTAATCCCAAATTCCACCTCAATTCTCATTCTTAGGTCGTCAAATTTTGCACAAGGGGCCCAAAGTAGTAGGCGATCCTTTGCTCTTCACAGTTCTAGCCTGAAACTGAACACAGGTCGGGTATTTCGCGGGTTTCTAATGGCAACCGAGGCGGGGGACCGCGGTCGCACGGTGAAACCCTATATGCCATCGTTCCCGAGCATTTTTGAGGCTAGGTCGAGCTCCCTCATAGTTCACTGGTGCTGTAGCATCGTTTTACCGAGCTGTTAGCGCGCTAGGACGGCCGGCCGGCGTCGCCAATGGTGTAACGAGCTGCCGCACCACTTGCCGGCTCAGGGAAACCTCATCAGCGTGCTCAGCGTGGCGGGTTAGGCCCTCGCGGTGAGCAGGGGCTCGGGCAGAGGCCGGGAGACCGATTTCCGGTGATCTCCGGCGAGGGCGGCGGCGCGGGCACGCGGGCGCAGGAACGGACCAGAGGTTGAAGAAGGGTTCGGCGGGCCCAAACGTCAGTGAAAAGAAATTTAAAAACCCTATCTTCTGTGGTGGTTGAATCCGGTGCGACTGCACGTATGGAAATGTGTGGCCCCGTGTGTCTTTGTTTCAGTGAGTGACACGTAGCCCGGACCCACAGTCAATTTTAACCATTTCCAGAATTTCCCCATTTTTGTTCAAACTTTGGAGAGTCATAATTTTGTGTAGGAATGTCCAACAATTTTTAAACAAATTTTGTTGGAATCCTCTCAAAGAGTACTATCCATGGGTGCAGCCCAATATTTATGAAAATCCTTGTATTTGGCTCATTAATTCATATAAGGAAAATCTTGTAGGAACTTTTCCAGGAGTTCTGTGTATTGGAAAATTCCCAAATTTGGGCAGGAGATTCTTCCAAAAACACTTGAACCCCAGTAAAAATGTCAGAGGCATTGGACCTCATTTGCTTGGCCAAATGTGGTGTTAATTACTTATGTCTCTAAAAATTGGAAAATAGAACAGAGCTCATTTTCAGATTTTCCACAATTCATGTAAAGATCATATCTTTGTGTAGGAACCTCCAAATTTAGTGATTCAAATTGGGTTAGATTCAGACTAAAATACGCTATCCAATTATGCAACCCGATTGGTATGAAAGTCAATAATTAATACTGGGAAATTCTTTGAAGCAGATCAGTAAAAGAATTTTGGAGGGAGTTTGGTTTATCCAAAAATCCTAAAATTTTGCCAGGATAATCCTTATGATGTTATTAAACTCCTGTAAAAATTTCAGCTCATTTATATTATATACTACTACCCTGCAAAACAGGCAAGCTCCGGTTTGCATTAACCTTTTTACAAATTTTTATTGTTTTGAGAACTTACTTTGAGTACCACTTACTTCTTGCATTAGACTCTTGATTGAAACCCAAATGCATAGCCAAGAAAATCATGGGTTGGGATTAGGTTTGAAAACCTCATTAGCTACTGCAATGCCAAGATAGAGTAGGATTCGGTACAAGTCGAGTAGTTGGAACTACTCGCGAGGATAGGCTAGAGGCACTCGACTCAGGTAAAGATAGCAAATGAAACACATGGCAAGAAAAATGAGACCGAGCGGAGAGTAAGGGCAGCAGGACTTTGGGGCCTGGGTTCTATAGCTCCACTTGCGTCGATTGAGGACCGAGCCTTGTGCGGGCCTGTTGAACAAGCTAGAACAGTACCGAAGACCTACCGGCTATATGGGAACCGGGAAACCGATGTAACTCAGGTAGCTGGGTGTTGAGGCATAGCTGGTCGTTTAGAGGGTAGGTTGAGAGCTCGAGGTGTAAATCGGCTAGCGGCACTGTGGATGCGCGCACAGAGACCTCTTGCTCGGGACGATTGGACCGGTTCAACATTTGGCTGACGGGTGAAAGGTGGTTGCGTACGACGTCTGTGATGGTTGCTGTAGGCAACATCGAGTACGGGCGTACGTGACGGGTTATTCGGGTAACCCTGCAGGTGTAAATCGATTATAATCGCCGTCCCTCACGGTCAGTGAGTACCACTTGTTCACTGTACCATGACGTAGAAAGAACAGGCTAGATACATGTTAAAAGTTTGCTGATTTGAAAGACTTACTTTGCTTGTTAATGACTTGTTGTAGTTTAGAGCTAGTCAAAGTTCTTTTCAACTTTGGGCAAAGTACATGAGAGAAATGTGTTTCTTGTTTGATTGCGGCTCTCTCATGTGCCTTAGCGTAAGGTTCTCCACAACCTGCTGCTAAAACTTGATAGTATGGTTTCACTAATTAGGCGAGTCCTTTGCAACTTATTTTACCTTATGCAACCTATCAACCTTCATGTAGAAGTTTCATGTTTAGGAGAGACGGGTCAGTCTTGCTGAGCCTTCTTGCTCACTGCTTGTGTTTGAAGCTTTTGCAGGGTTTTATGAGGAAAGGACTCCTGAGGAGGAGACGGAACCCCAGGAGGGGAACCCCGTCGAGTGGGAGTCGTGCACGCCGCCATGTTAGTGGGTGTGCGTGCTAGCGGGGACACGTTCACGGGCTGAACGTGAACTCGATGCGTAGTCTACGCCCGTGAGTGTAGACGGAAATTATTTTGTTGTAAAAATGTTCATAAACCTGTTTAGGTAATAAAACTTTGCTTCCACTTTTAAAACCAGGTTACATGCTCCATGAACCGGTCCTTAGGATCCAGGCAAGTACTATACACAAACCTGAGTCTCGTGCACGCAGCACCAACCAAAACATCAAACTTGCCTAGATCCCTACCTCTACATAATTCATAATACCTCATTCAAGGGTAAAGTAAACAAGTTGATGATCTCATATCCCATTTATCCCATTCTAAGCATGGCTAAGCATGAGTAGTGTAAATGAATGACGTAATAACATAACTCCCAACCCAGGCTACAAGGAAGCAAGATAATGAAAATCTAGGGAAACTTTCTAGCATGGGTATCACATTCCAAATTGACAATGCAATTTAATTCTAACTACACATCCTAGTATAGGATCAAAGTGGTCAAGGACACTTGCCTTCTTCCTGCTGCTCCGGGAATGGAAAGTCTTGATCTTGAAAGGTGAGAACCTGCTCTGGGGCTGGTTCTAATCATGCCATCATACACATAACAAAATAAAGCATATTCCATAAGCAATAGTCCACATTTCCACTCATGCAACCCACACATACATACATATGAAAGTCATACACCTATTTAAGTTTTGTGTTTACCCTAGATACGTTGATTCTAGGCATACATGCACTTTTAAACATGTATATTATTTCTAACTTTAATATTCATATTTCTAAGTGCACATTATACATGAATTTCCAATTTGGACAAATTTTCTATATTAGATAATACCCTTCTTAGCCACAAAAGTTGCATGAAAGATAATTTACCACTCCAAATGGGTTTTCAGACCTTCTACACTATTCTTAACTTGAAGTTTTAAGTGTGGGGACCTCACTTGACATTTTCTAATTATGTATACCTATTTTCCTATATTTTCAGATTTATTTTGCATACTTAAAAGTGAAATTTAATACTAAAATAGCAAGACATGTCACCTACACAGAATATAATTTGATCTAAAATGTCCAACAAAATATCTTTTGACTTCCTCTCTGATGGGATTAATTTATATTTGTTATTATCTATTTTTCAGAATTATTTCTAGCCTAAGAATGAATTTCCAGCAATAATAAAAGCAAATAGCCCTTAGTCAGATTTCATTTCAGCCTAAAATCAGTCCTCAATTTATTCTAACCGTCTTCCAGGTGCAAAAGGGATTTGACTTATCATTACATAATAGTTGGAACCACTTATTTGAATTTAGATCCTATTCATATATTCAAATTCCTGAAATTTATAATCCTCAGGGGCTGATGTGCAAATCCACACTGCAGTGGGGCCCCATTTCTCATTTTCTAAATTTTCAGGGGTTCAAGTGTGCAAAACAGGGAGGTTTTCCTAATTTTTATTAAGTCCAGGGGCTAAAACTGATTTTTAAATGCATTTACAAGAATTTCCGAGGGTCCAGGGACTAGATCAGAAGTTTCCGGGGGCTAGATCCTTTTTCCTCAGAACCCCGAGGGGTAGCCCGCAGGATTCCCGGCCTTTATAACGCGGGGCTGATGTGGCCATTGGATTTTAAATGAAGGGCCGAGATTAGATCGCGAAGGGGTACGCGGGGGTTCTGTTTTCATCCGCCCGATTTAAAATGGACGGGCCGCAGAGGGCCACGTCGCCCTGGCCAGAGCCAGTCCACGGGCGCGGCGGCGCGCTGCGGCAATCTCGCCGGCGCAGCCTCGGTTTCTGTCGCTATGCGCTAGAACTCAATTCTCTTTGCATGGATCATCTGCGGAGGAGTAGGGGAACTCACCAGTGGGCCTTTCTTGACCCCGAAGTGGCTGGAGACTGCTCGTCGACGACGTCCGAGGGTGGAGCTCGGGGTTGCTCGTCGGGGCAGCAGCTAGGGCGCGACACACGGCGTTTCTTTCACCTGCAAGGCTCCCAGGTGGCGGTGGAACAATCTACGCATGTTAGATCGGCGAAATCGGGAGGAATTCGGAAGAAACGGTGGTGTGGACTTCGGTTCTCACCGGAGGAGAAAACTGAGCGGGCTGGGGAGGACTGGGGAGTTTCTTTGGCGTTTAAATGGACGTGGGAGGGCGGCGGGGTCGGTTGAGGGCGTATGGAACTGAGTGGGCCGCAGATCGTGGCCTGAGTGCGCAAACTTCGGAGAGGGCGGGCGCGATCGAGCGCGGGAGGAGCAGTGGCGGTTGGGAGAAGGAGCTGACGGCCGAGCCCCGCGTGGCAGAGAGAGAGGGGAGGGGGAAAACAGCCGCGGGCTGCTGGGCCGACTGGGGCTGCTGAGGTGGGTTTCGGCCCAGTGGCCGTTTTTCTTTTTCCTTCCCTTTTTCTTTTTTGTTTTTGCTTCAAATTTGAATTCCGGTTTGAATTTGAAATTTCCTTCAACATGCATCACGTCCAATAAATTTGAATTCATATTTTGCCACATTTTGGGGTGTTACAACTCTACCCCCCTTAAAAGAAATCTCGCCCTTGATATCGGTGACTCTAGGAAAACAGTTCCGGAAATTGTGCCTTGAGCTCGTCTTCTCGCTCCCATGTGGCTTCTGCTTCCAAGTGGTGCTTCCACTGCACTTTGCACATTCAGATTTTTTTATTCCTTGTGATGCATTCCATCGTCTCCAAAATCTTGACCGGCTCTTCGGCATACGAAAGGTATTCCCGGACATCCACCTCATTCATGGGTAACTTCTCCTCAGGTGTTCTTAAGCATCTCTTGAGTTGTGACACATGGAATACGTCATGCACATCCGATGGGCGAGCCGGTAGTTCTAACTGATATGCCACTTTGCCTTTCCTCTCCAGAATCTGGAAGGGTCCGATGTACCGAGGTGATAGTTTCCCTTTCACTTTGAATCGACGAAGTCCTCTGATAGGAGACACTTTGAGATAGGCATAGTCCCCTACGTTGAAAGTGAGCTCTCTTCTCCGTAAATCGGCATAGCTCTTCTATCTGGTATGGGCTATTTTCAAGTTGTTGCGGATCTCCCTCACTTTCACCTCGGCTTCTTGTAGCACCTCTGGCCCAAATACTTTGCTTTCCCTAGTTTGATTCCAAAACAATGGGGTTCTGCACTTCCTCCCATACAACGCCTCGAAGGGTGACATCTTCGTACTAGCCTGATAGCTGTTGTTACATGAGAACTCCGCATATGGTAAGTTCTTATCCCAACTCCTATTGTTCTTGAGTGCACAAGCTCTCAACATATCCTCAAGGATTTGATTGGTCCTTTCGGTCTGCTCGTCAGTTTGTGGGTGGTATGCGGAACTAAAATTCAGATGAGTCCCCATGGTTTCATGTAACTTCTGCTAGATCCTTGAGGTGAACTGTGTCCCTCGATCTGACACTATCTTTTTCGACACTCCATGGAAACACACGATTCTTGACATGTACAATTCTGCCAGTTTGGATCCGCTATAGCTTTCTTTCACGGGGATGAAATGAGCTACCTTAGTCAGCCTGTCGATGATGACCCATATCGAATCATATCCCGATTGGGTCCTAGGTGGTCCCACTATGAAGTCCATACCTATTTCTTCCCATTTCCATTCGGGCACTTTGAGCGGTTGCAACAATCCCGCGGGCCGTTGGTGTTCTGCTTTCACCAACTGACATGTGTCACATAGGGCAACATGTTCCGCGACATCTCGCTACATGCCATACCACCAATATCTGCTCTTGAGGTTATGATACATCTTCGTACTCCCAGGGTGAATGGAATAGTCGGAATCATGAGCCTCCCTCAGAATTAGTTCACGGATCTCCTTTACCTCAGGCACGCAGATTCTTTTCCCATGCCATATTGTACCTTGTTCATCCTCTCTGAACCCAGGAGCTTTATTCTCCTTGATGAGTCTTCTGATCTCTTGTATTTTCTCGTCATCCTTCTGACCATTGCGTATGTCTTGCTCCAATGTGGAGTCCACTTCCATGGCGATGGCCTCACCACTATTCACCAGCCATAGATTGAGTTTAGCAATCTCCTCCTTCAATTCTGTAGGCGTGTCATTTAAGCTCAACGTGTTGATATGCACCTTCTGGCTTAAAGCATCTGCCACGACGTTCGCTTTCCCAGAATGATAGTTGATACCCACATCAAAATCGTTGATTAGCTCTAACCATCTCCTTTGTCTGAGGTTGAGGTCTGGCTGTGTGAAAATGTACTTTAAGCTCTTATGATCCGTGTATATCTCTGTCCTCTTTCCGATCAAGTAATGCCTCCAAAGCTTCAGTGTGTGGACCACTGCGGCTAGCTCTAGGTCATGCGTAGGATAGTTCTTCTCATGTTTTCGAAGGTGTCGGGATGCATAGGTAACGACATGCCCCTCTTGCATGAGAACACATCCCAACCCGTGTTCAGAAGCATCACAATATACCGAAAAATTCTTCTGCATGTCTCGCATAACTAGCACTGGGGCTGTTGTCAATCTTTTCTTCAGCTCTTGGAAACTTGCCTCACACTCCGGTGTCCACGTGAATGTGATTCCCTTATCTAAAAATTTGGTGAGGGGTCTTTAGATCTTGGAGAAGCCCTCAATGAATTGTCGATAGTATCCAGCCAATCCTAAGAAGCTTCGGATCTCCCTGACATTTTCAGGGGTCTTCCACTTCTGCACATCCATGATCTTGGCGGGATCCACGGAGATTCCTCCTTCTAAGAGTATATGTCCTAAGAAGGGAACTCTCTTCAGCCAAAACTCACATTTGCTTAGCTTGGGCATATAGTTGGTGTCGAAGTGTGTAGCCGACACTTCCCCCGGACCTGCTCTGGGCAGCCCGCAGAGGTTCTTTTTCGGAGGGGCTAGTCACTCGCGGAGAGCTTCAGCTTTAGGGACAATTGAGGGAGAAGCTTGACACAGGGAGTTTTACGTGGTTCAGGCCGCCGGAGCGTAAAACCCTAACTCCACGGTGAGCAGAGGTGCTCGCTGTATTGCTTGCTGCTCAGAACCGGAGTCCTGAGCTTGAGGATGTGAGATGGCTAGAGTGCGAGTCAACAGAGTTCGAACCCTTGCTAACGTTGCCTACCCGAGAGTTTTATAGTCCAAGGCTCGTGCGGCTTACAAGGTGGCCCGGGACCCGACAGGTGGTCCCGGGGAGATTGCCTGCCATCTACCGTATCTGCAGTTATGCTAGTAGTTGTCTCTGGCGAAGGCTTCCGAGTCTTTGTTCTGCCACCCTGCCCATGCAGCAAGCTAGTCGTAGTGGTTGATGATGGCAGGGGCGGCAGGGGATGTCTTGTCGTTGTGTTTATTGGCGGACAGGTGTTGACACGGCGCGCCAGTCTTGCGATGTGACTGGGTGCAACGGCACCTGATAGAGGCGTGCTCCGCATCTCCGCGTTTTGGGAAGGCGCGGGCCTTGAATACCTTGTACGGGCAAGGTATGGCGTGTCTTTACGCCTGCTGCCTACCACGCGGGGGCGGGCAGCGTTGCTCTGCTGGCCACGTGGCGGGCCCGGAGCTCTCCTTTGAGGATAGGGAAGTCCGGCCCCGCGGGACACGAGGAGCCTTCGGACCTCTCTCCGCGGAGGAGGGAGGTCCGGCTGCTGCTGGCCACGTGGCAGGCCTGGAGCTCTCCTCTGAGGAGAGGGAGGTCCGGTCCTGCAGGACACGTGGAGCCTTCGGAGCTCTCCCCACGGAGGGGGGAGGTCCGGCTCAGTTGGCCACGTGGCGGGTCCGGAGCTCTCCTCTGAGGAGAGGGAGGTCTGGCCCCGCTAGGCACGTGGCGCCTTCGGAGCTCTCCATGCGGAGAAGGGCGAGGTCCTTAGGCATTTTCCCCTGTGCGCGGGGTAGCTCATATCGATGGTACCGACAGTGGCCCTCGGGCCCATCTCGGTGGAGATAGCGAGCCTGGGGTGGGGCCTCCGTCTCTTCCATTCCGCACACTTTCTCTAAGTCCCGCATTGACCTTTGCCGGAGCACGAACAGTTGCGGGATCGTGGGAGCGTGCGCCCACTTGATGGTTGCTTTTACTGCGGCGGTTCACAAGGCTGCCACTTCTGCACGTCGCGGCGCTTTTTTCGGGAACCGCCAAAGCGCCTTGCCAGCTCGTCTCCTTGGGAGACTGACTTCTTGGCCCACCGCTTCAGATGGACGACTTGGGTCCACTTGTCATCGACGCTTGGTCTTGGAGCCGAAGCGGTTACCCAAGCAGCGTATTTGAAGAGTTTCGAATCGCTTTGAATCGAACCTCGGAAGTTTTAAAAGGGGATCTTACCCGCATTGCGGCTTCCCTTCGCACTTCCCAGCGCTTGCACCTTCCTTGAGTTCCTGCGCCTTTGTCTTCTGCCATGGCTTCCAACCCGCCTCCGGAGAAGAAGCGCGCTCGATCTCCTCCGACGGCAGCGTTTGCGTCGAGTCAGGGATCCAGGGCGCCTGCACGCCCTGTTTCTGGAGATGGCGCCCCGTCCGGTGGCGACCCCAATAGGTCTCGGGCTCATCATCCCGACGGGACTCCTCTTGAGTGACGACGGGCTGAAGGTTCCTAGGCGTCGCGTCCTCCCTCCTCAGGCGGTGGAGTCTCCAAGGAAACTGCTGACGCGTCGAGGGGGGCTTCAGGCGTTGGAATCTCTAAGGAAACTGCTGACACGTCGAGGGGGGCTTCAGAAGCATCCCCTGCTCCGTCAGCCCGGGCGACTGCGGGGCAGCCGTCGGCAGCGACGGCGGGCTCTAATGGTCCTACCCCGGCTCGAAAGCCGGGGTTCAGAGCCCGTTGGAGTGCTCGTGTTTCTCGTCCATCCCCGACTAATGGGGGGTCTGTCCCGCAGCGCTCGGAAGCCGGGTCGGTTGCCGCGGCCCCCAAGCCAACGCAAGTTCCTCCTGTACCGGTCAGCCCAGATTCTATGGCAGCGTCGACTCCTCTTTCCGAGTTGGTTGCCGCGGCCCCCAAGCCAGCGCAAGTTCCTCCTGTACCAGTCGACCCGGCTTCTATGGCAGCGTCGACTCCCTCCAGTTGTCCTTCTTCACTGGCTCAGGAGCCAGCTGTCGGTGAGGGTTTGGCGGGTCCGGCTGTCGAAGTCCCGCCTCCTGTTGCTAGAGCGGATGGAACTGCCACCGGCCATATGGGGGGCATCGAACCAGGGCGTGATGGGAGCGAGCCCGTCCCGGCGCCGGCTTCTCCTGACCGGCGTCTCATCCGGGTTGCCGGTGCGTCGTCTTCTCTTGAAGACGCTGTGATGGAGGAGGTCGGGGGCGCCGCTCCGGCCTCTGCTGCCCCACTGCCCCTGGCAGACGCTCTCGTGCTCGCCCAGACGAGTGTCCAGCAAGTCTTGGCCACGCTCGGTTGCGAGCGAGAGGAGCAGGTGGTTGAGGGGGATCGCCTCCTCACCTGGGAGAACCTTTTGCGGGAGCGGACCGCGAAGGTCAAGGGGGAGCTCGACTCCAGGCGGGAGTCGCTTGATATCATGGAGGCGCTCCTCGACCGACAGAAGCGGGCCATCGACCGCCTGGACTCCGAGATGTGGCGGCTCCACAAGGAGGCCCTTGAGGCGCATGCCCGGGCCGAGGAGAACTTCTCTGCCCTGGAGGAGGTGCGGCAGAGGCTGGCGCGCCGTGAGAGCGCCATTGCGGATCAGGAGCGCTCCGTGGCGGCCGAGGTGGAGAGAGTCACTGCGCGGCTGGCGGCGGGCGAGGGCGACCTGTGAGCCCGGGCTACGGAGCTAGAGGCTCGGAAGGCAGACTTGGCCACGAGGGAGGAGCAGGTCTCCCGGGAGCGCTAGGCGATCCTTGATCGGGAGCTGGCTGCCGACTTCCGGGCTTCAGAGCTGGAGCGGCTTGCCCAGACTCTCCGCCTTCGGGAAAGCTCCATGGCGGCCAAGGAGAAGGAATTCTCCGAGGGGAGCCACGACGCCTTGCTGGCAGCCCGCCGCGAGGTAGAGGAGCTCTTGGCCTCGCGGTCTTCCGAGGCCTGTGCGGTCTCGAGCTTCGTCAACCAGGCAGGGTCCGCCCTGGTCCCCCTGGCTCCAGCCCGGTGAAGACGGCGACCCCTGCGTTGAAGGTGGCCGAGGTGATCCCCGCGCTCGAGTCAATCGGCGCCAAGCTGAGCAGGCTAGATGCGGTGGTCGCCGGCGAGCTCGAGGCAGAGGGACGGGGTCTGGCCGTGGAGGCTACCACGCATGTGTTGGCATGCTTCAGGAGCCGGGACCCTTCCTTCTCATTGGAACCAGCGAGACAGGGCCCTGCCACGGAGCGGGAGGAAACCGCCAGGGCTGAAGTCGGGGACGTGGCCGCCCTTGTAGCCTCTATGTTCCGGCGCGAGCCAGGTGAACCCTAGGACTTGTATCTCTCTTTTTTTATTGAGTCTGTAGTCCAACTCATGGAGCTTTGAATAAATAGACTCTTATTATTTTCTGCGTCTGTGTGCTTTCGCCTTCTTCCTGGCTTGGCCTGACCGAGCCCTTAGCTCCGCAAGGCACTCAGAGGCCTCCACCAGTCTTGAAGCCCTGCATAGACACCTTCCCTGGGTCCTTATTGTGTTAAGGGCCCCGGAGGTCTCCGGAACTTGCTCCGTGGAAACGGAGAGATCCGGATCTGCCGACCACGTGGTGGGCCCGGAGCTCTCTACTGAGAAGTCGGAGGTCCGACCCTGCGGGACACGTGGGGCCTTCGGAGCTCACCCCTGCGGAGGGGGCGAGGCCCGGCTCTGCCGGCCACGTGGCGGGCCTAGAGCTACCTGCTGAGGAGAGGGGGGCTCCGACCCCGCCGGACACGTGGGGCCTCCGGAGCCTGCCCCTACGGAGGGGGCGAGGTCTGGATCCTTCGGTCTTGCTTTGGAGCTCCGGTCTTGTGCGGTCCCATAGTGGCCCCCTGGTAGGTGTGGCCAATTGTTTGGGCGCTCCTATCATACTCCTGCGGGGAGCTAAGGGCGGGAGGTCCTGCACACAAGCAAGGGAAACGTAATTCTCCTTGGGGGCTCCCCCTTCCCTATCTCATAGTCTTATTTGGCTTACGATCCTGTTCCGGTGTACGGTGCTTGGGAACTTCAGTGCGCGAAATGTCGGGAGCTCGAGGCCCCCTGGCCATCGGCAGGTTCCTCAAACGCGACTGCCTTCGGTAGGATAGCAAATGCCGACTAGAGGTGAGAATGGGAAAAGGAAGCTGAGTGCATGGTGAGCATACACAGGAAGTGCGGTCATAAAAATTAATATGTAATTTAAATGAGCACAAGGGAAGAGCAAAGTAGGACAGGTTTCTTTCCATATAAATTTCCATAGCAAGAAGGCAGGCCAAACATGGAGGCAACGACCCACCCCATTAAGAAGGGAAGCAAGACTCTACGCGCTTAGGGTCAGAACCAGGCCAAGATGAACGTAGTCCTGGACCGTCCCCTGAGACTTAGCTGCTTCGAGCGCTGTTCCTGGACTCTATGGAATCTATTACAAAAACAAGAGACTGTCCTACTATTGCTCTAGGGGTAGAACTTACGGAGGTGTTCTATGCTCCAAGGGTTCGGGAGTGGGTCCCCATCCTCGGTGGAAAGGCATACGCACCCGGGGCGGTACACTTTTGTGACCCGGAAGGGACCTTCCTAGCTGGCGGAGAGTTTGTCGGTCCCTTCACGAGAAAGTATGCGCCGCAATACCAGGTCGCCTTCCTACAGATCCCGGACACGCACAGACCTTTGGTGGTAACGCTGGAGCGCTTGTCGGTACAGTGTGTTGCGGAGTGCTGCATGTAATCGAGCCTCGTCGACAAGGTCGATGTCTTCACGCCGGAGGTTGTCCTGCACGGCTTCGTCGTAAGCTCGGACACGGAGGGACCCCATGGTGATCTCTGGGGGAAGCACAACCTCGGCCCCGTATACCATGAAGAACGGTGTCTCTCCGGTGGCCCGGCTCTGGGATGTCCGGTTAGCCCATAGTGTGCTCGGAAGCTCATCCACTCACTTGGCGCCATGTTTCTTCAAGCCAGCATAGGTGCGAGTCTTGAGGCCCCGAAGGATCTCGGTGTTGGCCCTCTCAACTTGTCCATTGCTCTTTAGGTGGGCAACGGAGGCATAGCACACCTGGATGCCGAGGTCTTTGCAGAATTCTTGGAACGCTGCGCTGGTGAACTGGGTCCCGTTGTCAGTGATGATTCTGTTCGGGACTCTGAACCGGCAGATGATCGACTTGATGAACTTTACTGCAGATTGCTTGTTGATGGTGACGACGGGTGTGGCTTCCGGCCACTTGGTGAACTTGTCGATGGCGACGTAGATGTACCGGAATCCCCCGACAGCTCTGGGGAATGGTCCCAGGATGTCCAACCCCCATACGGCGAACGGCCATGAGGGCGGGATCATCTGAACCACCTGAGCCGGTGTATGGATCTGCTTGGCGTGGAACTGGCACGCCTTGCAGCTCTCGACCAGCTTGACGGCATCCTGGAGTGCTGTCGGCCAGTAGAATCCATGCCGGAAGGCTTTACCGACAAGCGTGCGTGAGGAAGAGTGACTCCCACATTCGCCTCCATGGATATCAGCGAGCAAGTCGCAGCCTTCCCCCTGGGTTATGCACCGCAATAGGACGTGGTTGGCGCCACACCGGTAGAGATCCCCTTCTACCAGCGCGTACCTCTTAGCCATGCGCATGATCCGTTCAGCGGATACACGTTCATCAGGGAGGATGTTGTCTTTCAAGTAGTCCCGGATCTCCGTGATCCATGCATCGGGTCTGACTTGAGCTTCTGGATCTTGAGCGCTGGGTTGCATGGAGTCCCCAGTGACGCTTACGATCCTTGGCGGCGTCCATGGCTGCAGGGCCGCCGGGACCGCCAGCTTCGAGGTGTTGGTCCATCCCCCTTCGCCCGGCTCGGCAGGCCAGGCTGTGGGCCGTAGCAACGTCCTCTCGAAGACTCCTTCGGGCACAGGGGCTCCAGTGGAGGCCTTCGTTGAGAGGTCGTCAGCTGCGGCATTGCCAGCGCGTGGTACGTGGTGCAGGTCCAAGGCGAGGAAGTCTTTCTCCAACATCTACACGTGGAGCAGATAAGCAGCTAGCTGTGGGTCATTGCAGGAGCATTCACCCTTAACATGCTTGATGACTAGCTGGGAGTCGCCCTGTGCCAACAACTGGCGAGTGCCCAGAGACTGGGCTGTCTTTAGGCCAAAGATGAGTGCCTCATACTCTGCCATGTTGTTGGTTGCCTTGAAATTGAGACGCACCATGTACCCAAACTGCTCCCCCGATGGCATGAGAAGCAGTACGCCGGCACCGGCCCCCTACTTTTGCGAGGATCCGTCGAAGAAGAGCGTCCAGTGAGGCCCGGTGAGGACCGGAGCTTGGTGCTTCAGTTCACCGTCTTCGTGGCCCCCTAGGTCAGCCTTCGTTGGCGTCCACTCAGCCACGAAGTCAGCCAGCGCTTGGCTCTTGACTGCATGGCGAGGAAGGAAGTCCAACTCGAACTCCACCAGTTCCGCTGCCCATTTAGCGACATTGCCAGTCGCGTGAGGGCTGTGAAGGATCGCCTTCAGCGGATAGGAGGTGACCACCGAGATCCGGTGGGCTTGAAAGTAGTGGCGGAGCTTCCTGGATGCCACGAGCACTGCATATAGCAGCTTGTGGACCTCCAGGTACCTTGTCTTGGCGTCGTGGAGGACTTCGCTGATGTAGTAGAGAGGCCTCTGGATGGTCCGGACCCTCCCTCCCAGGCCAGAGATGTCTTCATCCATTGGCTCTGGCCTACCGAAGGTAGGTGGGTCCGAGGAAGCTTCCGGGAGCTGGGACTCGAAAGCTTCTAGGCTGCCTTGGACCTCCGGGAGATCCCGCTGGTTTTCCGGGAGCTCCGAGAGGTCCCGTTGGACCTCCGGGAGGTTGTCGTGGAGGTCCGGGAGGCCGTCTTGGACCGTCGGGAGGTTGTCTTGGAGGTTCGGGAGGCCGTCTTGGACCTCTGGAGTCTCCTGGTGCTTGTCTTCTGCTATCGGAGCAGGCTGTGGTGGCGAGAGGTCCGGCCGCTCTGCGACAAGGACCATGCTCACCACTTCGGTTGTTGCCGCGATGTAGAGCAACAAATGCTCTTCGGGCTCGGGGGCTACCATGATGGGTAGGGTCGTCAGGAGTTGCTTCAACTCCTGGAAAGCTTCTTCTGCTTCGTCGGTCCAAACAAATGGACCGGATTTGCGCAGGAGCTTAAAGAAGGGGAGCACTCGCTCTGCTAGCCTCGGTATAAACCGACTCAGCGCGGCTAGGCATCCCGTGAGTCTCTGGACTTCCTTGATGCGGGCAGGGGGCTGCATCAGGTCGATGGCCTTGATCTTCTCTGGGTTGGCCTCAATTCCTCGGTGTGAGACCAGGAATCCTAAGAGCTTTCTAGAGGATACGCCGAACACACACTTGTCGGGGTTCAGCTTGGTGCGTGTGGAGCGCAGTTTGTCAAAGACTAAGGCCAGGTTGTCTAATTAGGATGAACTCTGCCTGACCTTGACAACGATGTCATCGACATACACCTCGACTAGGTTTCTTATTAACTCTCCAAAAATTTTGTGCATTGCTCGTACAAAGGTGGGAATACCATTCTTTAGGCCATAAGACATAGAGACAATAACAATACAGCCCGTCTACTGTGATGAAGGAGGTGTGCTCCTCATCTTCTCTAGACATAGGGATCTGATGGAAACCCGAGTAGGCGTCTAGGAAGCACAGCATATCACAGCCTGATGTCGAGTCTACTATTTGATCTATTATAGGGAGAGGGAATGGATCTTTGGGACATGCCTTATTGAGACTGGTGTAGTCGATGCATATCCGGAGCTTCCCGCCGGCCTTTGTAAGGGCCTCAGTTTTTGACACACATTTGCAGTGTTTATCACCACACCACACACCTCATGTGAGGAAGGATGATGAACACAAATGAAGAGCAAGTATCAATTATCAACATGCTCATTAGAGAACAAACTCACATATTGCAAAAGTGGTATTTCCCACATGTGATATAGATGGGCTGGACATATGAAAACTCCTACACTTTGCTAAGGATGTCCATGCCAAGTTTCACCCAAATTCAAAACCTTTTTGAGGTCATTTTGGGTATAATTAGGAAGAGGGCAGTTTGAAACCATATTCAAATTCAAACTGTTTTTATCCCACGAATTTAAAAGTGGGAGGCATATTCTTACTCAGCACATTTTTGTGAGCCCACACACCAATTTTCACTCCATTTGGAGTTGATCTTGACATGAGCTAAGTGGGACAAATTCAAACTTCATTTCAATTCAAAACTGCACTTGTGCTGAAATTCACTCAAACCAAACCCAATTTGAACTTTGATCAATTCAAATGGTTCATGGGTGGATAATTTGAATTACCAGGGGTACTATGGGGATCACTGTTTACAACAGTGATTAGGAGTAAATTTCAGAGGTTAAAACTGGAAGTGGGTCCCACATGTCAGCCACTGCTCAGATCAAACCGACTGACACTTTTCTCACTCGGGTCGCCGAGCCGCCGCTGCGATCGCCACCGAGGGCAGCCGCCGTGCCAGCAGCTGCTTGCCCACGCGCAGGCGTGAGGCGGTGCAGAGCCTTCTTAAGGCGCCTGCCCCCCTCCTCGGCCGAGGCATCGCCGTTCTTCCCCGCAAGAACTCAGCGCCGGCCGAAGTTTCCCGCAGCTCGGAATCGATTGGAGAACGCCGATCACAGCTCCCTCCGTCCACTCCAGAACCCCAGCAAGGTACTAGAGACCTCCTCCGTCCTCCCCGCTGCTAGAATTCCGTTGAAACCGATTGATATCGGCTGTGCCGAAAGATCAAATTCGGGACTTGGAACCGCCGCACCTCGGGCTCCCGTGGACAGCCCAACCAGGTTGTTGTCACTCCCGAGCCAAGGCACCCTTGGACGCGCTGGTGACCGGTGCTGCTCATCCCCGAGCCACAGCTCGAGTGGTTGCTCACCGGCGGCGAATTTCCACTTTTCCCCTTTCTGTGCGCAGAACGATCTTCGGATACGATTCTGTTTAATTCGTGCTCTAGAAAGGATTAGAGGGCCTCAAGCCGCTCTCACACAAGCTAGACACGGTAGCGCACAAGTTGCCTTCACAACTCTGGGCCGGAGAACCTCTGTACCCGGCGTAATTCGGGGTCTACCAATGGCGGAATGAACAGGCGGCATCGGGCGCACGGTAAGGACCTATTTTGGGCCTTCCCCGAGCTGCCTCAAGCTCATGTCGACCTTCTCTGAGGTCCACTGGTGCTCCCCGACCGGTTTCCCAAGTAGTTGAGGTGCTACGGAAGTCAGCCGACATGGCCGAAGTCGTTCCGAGGTGGCGGCTCGTCGCCGACCATGCTCCGGCCATTGTCATGAGCAGCGGACCCTAGAATCCTGTTCCCCGAGTAAAAGTAGGTAGGGGCGGCCAGAATCGAGAAGTTTGGAGCTGTACAGAAACCGGCGGCGAGCTCTCCGGCGAGGTCCCTCGGCGGCGGAGCGCGGGCGTCGCGAGGTTGAAGAAGGGGGTGGACCCCAGCTGTCAGCGGGAGATATTTTGAATCGGGATCTGGCTGCAGCCGGGATCGAGTGTGCTGGCGCGCAAAATCATTGTGGGCCGCGGTTTGCTGTCGCCTCGGCGTGCGACGCGTGTCCCCTGGGCCCACGCGCGAGTTTAAACTTTTCCCCGATTTTCAGATTTCCTTCAAACTTCAAATCCTCATAACTTTGGCTAGAAAGCTCCAAATCGAGTGAACCAAATTTTGCTGGATTCAGCTCTCTGAGCACTTTCCAGCAAATCAAGTTTCACTTCATGAAATTCCTTAATTCTCCAGAATTAATTCCTCAAATTTTAAAATGTTTGGAATTTTAACTGGAGAATCCTTTGGAGGAAAATTCTGAAATTTTGCTAGGATGTTCACCAAGATATCCCTGAACTACCCTAAAAATTTCAGACCCATTTGAGCTCATTTGATCCACCTAATGGTGTGAGTAGTGAAACTGTTCCAGAGAAAATACAAAATGTTCAGAAACATTTTCAGAATTTTCTCTGAAATTGTTTAGCTCATATCTTTAGCTAGGAACCTTCAAATTAAGTGAGACCAACTCTATTAGAACCCCCTAAAAATCTAGTTTTCAGAAAGCCATAGTTTGTTTCATGAAAATCCTTAGAACACCCTAAAAGCCTTCAATTAAGGTCAAGTACATAATTAATTGTGGAGGGCTCAAATGAGCTTGACTGCAACTAAAACTTGACCAAGTTTCTAGTTAGGTTGTAACCAAGCCCCAGTAAAAGTTTCACAGTCATTAAGTCTGTCTAGAGGGACTTAGAAGCTTCACAAGTTTAAAAGTTACTACAAACACATTTAAATTGATACATATGTTTCTTCTAACATGTAGTCGCTAAGGTCGAGGAGGAACCCGAAGTCCTAGACTTCGTTACTCTGGAGGAACAGCTAGCCTACGACCAAGAGCAGCAATGCAAGCTCCGGTTTGCATTAACCTTTTTACAAATTTTTATTGTTTTGAGCACATACTTGAGTACTTTATTCCTTGCATTAGAGTCTTGTTTGGAAACCCAATTGCATAGCCAAGAGCACCATGGGTTGGGTTTAGGATTGCAAACCCCGTTAGTTACTGCAATGCTAAGATAGTGTAGGATTCTGTACAAGTCGAGTAGTTGGAACTACTCACGAGCATAGGCTAGAGGCACTCAACTCGGGTAGTGATAGCACATGAAACACATGGCAAGAAAATGAGACCAAGCGGAGAGTAAGGGCAGCAGGACTTTGGGGCCTGTGTGCTGTAGCTCCGCTTGTGTCGATTGAGGACCGAGCCGTGTGCGGGCCTGTTGAACAAGCTAGAACAGTACCGAAGACCTACCGGCTATATGGGAATCGGGAAACTGATGTAACTCGGGTAGCTGGGTGTTGAGGCATAGCTGGTCGTTCAGAGGGTAGGTTGAGAGCTCGAGGTGTAAATCGGCTGGCGGCACTGAGATGCGCGTGCAGAGACCTCTTGCTCGGGGCGATTGGACCGGTTCAACATTTGGCTAACGGGTGAAAGGTAGTCGAGTACGGCGTCCGTGATGGTTGTTGTAGGCAACATCGAGTACGGGCGTACGTGACGGGTTGTTCGGGTAACCCTGCAGGTGTAAATCGATTATAATCGCCGTCCCTCACGGTCAGTGAGTACCACTTGTTCACTGTACCGTGACGTAGAAAGAACAGGCTAGTCACATGTTAAAAAGTTGCTGATTGAAAGATGGGCATTGATTGTTAATGATATGATGTAGTTTAGAGCTAACTAAAGTTCTTTTCAACTTTGGGCAAAGTACATGAGAGAACTGCGTTTCTTGTTTGATTGCGGCTCTCTCATGTGCCTTAGCGTAAGGTTCTCCACAACCTGCTGCTAAAACTTGAAAGTAAGGTTCCACTAATTAGGCGAGTCCTTTGCAAATGATTTTTAACTCATGTAACCCATCACCCCTCATGTAGAAGTTCCATGTTTAGGTGAGACGGGTCAGACTTGCTGAGCCTTTGTGCTCACTGCTTGTGTTTGAAGCTTTTGCAGGGTTCTATGAGGAAGGGACTCCCGAGGAAGAGACGGAACCCCAGGAGGGGAATCCCGTCGAGTGGGAGTCGTGCACGCCGCAGAGTTAGTGTGCGTGTGTGCTAGCAAGGACACGTTCAAGCGCTGAACGTGGACTTGATGCGTAGTCTACGCCCGTGAGTGTAGACTGGACTTATTTTGATGTAAACATGTTCATAAACTTGTTTATGTAATAAAATTTCGCTTCCGCTTTGTACCTTTGACGTGTGTTATCCGGTGCTGTGCAACGCAGCACCCCTCAGCGTGATCCTGGCTCGACAGGACCAATGGGGTCGTGTCAGCCTTCGGGACAACGACGGGGTTCGCCAACCAGCGGGGGTGGTGGACTTCTCGTATGAAGCCAGCGTCCAGCAGCTTCTTGATTTCTTCTCGGATGAAGTTTTGCCGCTCGATGGACTGCTTGTGAGGCTTCTGTTGGACTGGCCGAGCGTCGGGGAAGACCTTCAAGTGGTGCTCGATCACCTCCCTAGGGATCCCCGGCATCTGTGATGGCTGCCATGCAAACACATCGACGTTGTGCCGGAGGAAGGTGACGAGCGCGCCTTCCTATTTGCTATCCAGGCCCCCGGCTACCCGGGTGGTCTGGGGCAGCATCAGTGCCGACTTGGACGACCTTCAGGGGGACGTCGCCCTCGTCGAGGGGTTGCACATGGGGTGCTGCGGTAGAGGCACGGTGGCGTGCACTCGGGTGGAGCCGGTCCGATTCTGCACTGCCAGGGGCTGGTGCTCGAGCTGCCGCAAGTGCCTGGAGCTTTTCCAAGGCTGACACTGCAGCAGTGCGGTCCCCACGAATCCTGAGGACGCCTGTTGGTGTAGGCATCTTCAAGACAAGGTAGCCGTAGTGGGCTACTGCCATGAATCGGTACAGGGCAGGCCTGCCGATTATGGCGTTGAAGGGGAGGTCGATCCCCGCCACGTCGAACAGAATGTACTCTGTCCGATAGCTGTCCGGTGCCCCAAAGGTCACCGGAAGGCTGATGTTGCCGTAGGGAACGACTTGTCCCGGCCCTACCCTTGAGAACGGGCTCGATGGGGTGAGCTTGGCCATCGGGATCTGCAGCTTCTGGAAAGCTGCGCGGCTGATGAGGTTCAGCCCAGCCCTGCCATCTACCAGAACGTGGTACATCCTCACGTTGGCGATGGTGGGCGCTACCAAGAGCGGTAGTTGGCCGGCCCCAGCTATGTTCCTGGGGCAGTCGGTGGCATTGAAGCTGATGGGGGTTACCATCCACTTGAGGTGCGGCGCAGCACTTGGGAGGACAGCCACCGACGCTACCGCCCGGCGCAGAGTTTTAACCGCGCTTCGGGACGAGGGGTCAGCAGACCCGCCGTAGATGACGTAGAGCATCTTCCGGCGCTCGTTATTGCTGGAGCTGGAGTCCTCATGGTTGCGCACCGCCTTCACGGCGCGCTGAGGCTCCTGGAACTCCACTTGATGGTCGGCGTTGTCTGGGGCGTCGACCTTCTGCTTACCCTCCCTTTGACGGAATGGTGGGGCATCAGTTCTCAGCTGCTTCCCTTTGCGGAAGCGCTCCGCGAGCTTCTGAATCTCCCGGCACTCGGAAGCAGTATGGTAACTGGTGCCGTGCACAGGGCATAGCTCGCCTTGGTCACCATCTGGAGCTGGTGACTGTCGCTGCCTTTTGTCGCGGCGTGGCCCCTGAGCTCCACTGGGTGCTGCTGCTGCAACAACGGGGGCTGTGGCCGGTGGCTTCATCTTGCCACCGCCCCGGTTCTTGATCTTCTTGCTGCTTCCATAGGAAGCGGCGCCAGATCCGAGCTGTCCTCCTGACTCGGAGGCTGGCAGTGAGTGCCAGTTCCGCCCTTCTGCTGTCCTGGCGCACTTGTCCACCAGGCTGAAGAGCTCTGAGACGTCGCGAACCTCTCTGGTCGCGAGCTTCTCGAGCATCTTCTCGTCCCGGACACCCTGCCGGAACGCCACCACCACTGAAGCACTTTGGATGTGCGGGATGGTGTTGCGTACCTGGGAGAACCGCTGGATGAAGGAGCGCAGCGTCTCTCCAGGTTGTTGCTGGATGGTGTGGCGGTCGAGCTCCGTGCCAGGCCGGGTGTAGGAGCTGCCAAAGTTGGCAGTGAACTGCTGGCAGAGCTCTCCCCAAGAGGTTATGGGACCCTGGGGAAGGTTCATGAGCCAATACCGGGCTGGGCCGGTCAAGGCGACGGGGAAGTAGTTGGCCATGACGGCCTCGTCCCCTCCTGCAGCAAGGATGGCGGTGGAGTAGATTTGGAGGAACTCCGCCGGGTTGACACTGCCGTCGTACTTCTCTGGCAGGTGCGGCCGAAACTTGCGCGGCCACCTCGCGAAGCGAAGGTGTGGCGCCAGGGCTGCACATCCTGCTCCTGTTGCTGCTGGCGTTGGTGCCGTGAACGCTTGGTTCGCTGCTGGCACTGTGTACCCCGGTATGGGCAAGGCTGCACCATAGACCGGGGGCGCCGTTTGCAGGGCATACGGATGGGGCATATGCTGCGTGGCGTATGCCTGGGGCAGAGATCGCGTGGCGAATGTCTGCGCCTCAGGCAGGGTTGAGGCAGACGTCATGCTGTCGCTGGCCTCTTGGTTGCGATGCCTTTCTCGTCGTCGCTCAATGAACACTCGGGCATCTTTGCCCAAGTCGCATCGTTCCATCTCTGTCCTCAGGTTGATCGATGGGAGCCTGGTGGAGCTGGAATCCGCCGTCTGCCCGTCAACCATTGGCGTGCGCGTCAGCGACACAGCCGGTTGGCCGGAGCGTCGTCCCCGCCGAAGTCGAGGGTTTGCGGCGGCGACGACGAGACGGTCTACCTCGCGAATCCACTGCTGGGTCGCTGACTGAGGCGCGTCCCCAGCAGGTGGATTGCACAGTAGCGCTCTTGCTGCAGCTAGCGCACCCCCATGGGGGACGCTTAGCGCTGCAGAGGATCTCACGCTCGCTGGAGCCTGCATTGCCGGAGTCGGCTGCTGGCTTCCAGCTTGTGCCGACACACTCCGTCCAGAGTGTGTCGAGACGTAGTCCCCGCTAGTCACTGTCCGTCATGAACGCGGGGGAGGAGAGCATGCCGCTGAAGGAAGCTTCGTCATCTTCGCCGGCAGAAGCTCGTCGCGCAAGGGAAAAGCCCCCTACCTGGCGCGCCAAATGTCGAAGTGTGTAGCCGACACTTCCCCCGGACCTGCTCTGGGCAGCCCGGGGAGGTTCTTTTTCGGAGGAGCTAGTCACTCGCGGAGAGCTTCAGCGTTAGGGACGATTGAGGGAGAAGCTTGACACAAGGAGTTTTACGTGGTTCAGGCCGCCAGAGCGTAAAACCCTACGTCCACGGCGAGCAGAGGTGCTCGCTGTATTGCTTGCTGCTCA
The DNA here is from genome assembly GCA_030760725.1 of Neostapfia colusana. NCBI lineage: Eukaryota > Viridiplantae > Streptophyta > Magnoliopsida > Poales > Poaceae > Neostapfia > Neostapfia colusana. The sequence continues at coordinate 36,655,090 of JASWHV010000008.1, forward strand.
GAACCGGAGTCCTGAGCTTGAGGGTGTGAGATGGCTAGAGTGCGAGTCAACAGAGTTCGAACCCTTGCTAACGTTGCCTACCCGAGCCTTTTATAGTCCAAGACTCATGCGGCTTACAAGGTGGCTCGGGACCCAACATGTGGTCCCGGGGAGATTCCCTGCCATCTACCGTATCTGCAGTTATGCCGGTAGTTGTCTCTGGCAAAGGCTTCCGAGTCTTTGTTCTGCCGCCCTGCCCATGCCGCAAGCTAATCGTAGTGGTTGATGATGGCAGGGGCGGCAGGGGATGTCTTGTCGCTGTGTTTATTGGTGGGCAGGCGCTGACACAGCGCGCCAGTCTTGCGATGTGACTGTGCGCAACGGCACCTGACAGAGGCGTGCTCCGTGTCTCTGCGTCTTGGGAAGGCGCGGGCCTTGAATACCTTGTCCGGGCAAGGTATGGCGCGTCTTTACGCCTGCTGCCTACCGTGCGGGTGCAGGCAGCGTTGCTCTGCTGGCCACGTGGCGGGCCCGGAGCTCTCCTCTGAGGAGAGGGAAGTCCGGCCCCGTGGGACACGTGGAGCCTTCGGACCTCTCCCCGTGGAGGGGGGAGGTCCGGCTGCTGCTGGCCACGTGGCGGGCCCAGAGCTCTCCTCTGAGGAGAGGGAGGTCCGGTCCCGCAGGACACGTGGAGCCTTCGGAGCTCTCCCCACGGAGGGGGGAGGTCCGGCTCAGTTGGCCGCGTGGCAGGTCCGGAGCTCTCCTCTGAGGAGAGGGAGGTCCGGCCCCGCTGGGCATGTGGCGCCTTCGGAGCTCTCCCTGCGGAGAAGGGCGAGGTCTTTAGGCATTTTCCCCTGTGCGCGGGGGTACCCCATATCGAGGGTACCGACAGTTGGTGTTCTCTCAACTTCTGCAACACTAGTCTTAGATGCTTCTTGTGTTCTTCTTCATCTTTATAGAAGATGAGAATGTCATCAATGAAAACCACCACAAATTTGTCCAAATACTCCATAAATACCTTGTTCATGAGATATATGAAGTACGCCGGGGCATTAGTTAGCCCGAACGGCATGACGGTGTACTCATACAGCCCGTACCGAGATACGAAAGTTGTCTTGGGGATGTCGGTTGGTCTTATCTTCAGTTGGTGATATCCCGACCTGAGATCAATTTTTGAGAATACACAAGCTCCCCTCAACTGATCAAATAGGTCTTCAATGCGGGGTAATGGGTACTTATTCTTGATGGTTACCTCATTCAACGCACGGTAGTCTACGCATAGCCTTTGGGTTCCGTCCTTCTTGGGCACAAAGATCGCTGGAGCTCCCCATGGCGAGGAACTAGGACGAATATATCCCTTCTCTGTCAATTCTCGTATATGTTCTTTGAGCGCTTTCAATTGTTTGGAGTCCATCCGGTAAGGCCTTTTGTATATCGGGGCTGTCCCAGGCACGAGTTCAATCGCAAACTCCACTTAACGGTCCGGGGGCATACCTGGCAACTCCTCAGGAAAAACATCTGGGTATTCCTTGATGACCCTTATCTCTTCCAATTTCACGTCCATCTGATTGAGTTAATGTCCCTCCTAGGTCCTTGGACAGCTACGAATTTTACTTTGGTGCCACTAGTGTGAGTTAGTTCCACCGTTCTAGTTGAACAATGGATAATGCCTTTATGCTTGGTCAACCAGTCCATACCCAAAATAATATCTGACCCTTGTGAGCTTATCACTATGAGGTTTGCAGTAAATACTACGCCATTAATGTCTAGACTCACTTTGGGGCACACTTGTCTTGTTCTTATTTCTCCCCCTGGAGAGTTCACTGCTAACATATGATTCATTTGTGTGGTTGATAGATCATGCTTCTTAACAAACTCTTGAGCAATAAATGAATGGGTAGCACCAGAATCGAATAATATGGTTGCAATGTGTAAATTTGCAGGGAACTTACCAATCACCACGTCAGGTGCCTCTTGCGCTTCCTCCATGGTCACGTGGTTCACCCGTCCTCGCATCACATTCTGCTGTTGTGGCTGCATAGGCTTCTTCTTTGGGCACTTATGAGCGTAGTACCCCACTTCACCACAGTTGAAGCATTGCACCCCAACTTTAGGTGCCTGGCCTTTTTTATCTTGGGGTTGGTTCTGTGGCCCTTGTGACACGACCCCAACGGTCTTGTCGAGCCAGGATCACGCTGAGGGGTGCTGCGTTGCACAGCACCGGATAACACACGTCAAAGGTACAAAGCGGAAGCGAAATTTTATTACATAAACAAGTTTATGATCATGTTTACATCAAATAGTTCCAGTCTACACTCACGGGCGTAGACTATGCATCAAGTCCAGGTTCAGCCCTTGATCGTGTCCTTGCTAGCACACACGCACACTAACTCTGCGGCGTGCACGACTCCCACTCGACGGGGTTCCCCTCCTGGGGTTCCGTCTCCTCTTCGGGGGTCCCTTCCTCATAGAACCCTGCAAAAGCTTCAAACACAAGCAGTGAGCATGAAGGCTCAGCAAGTCTGACCCGTCTCACCTAAACATAGAACTTCTACATGAGGGGTAATGGGTTATATGAGGTAAAAATCATTTGCAAGGACTCGCCTAATTAGTAGAACCTTATTTTCAGGTCTTAGCAGCAGGTTGTGGAGAACCTTACGCTAAGGCACATGAGAGAGCCGCAATCAGACAAGAAACGCATTTCTCTCATGTACTTTGCCCAAAGCTGAAAGGAACTTTAGTTAGCTCTGAACTACAACAAACCATTAACAAGCAAATTCCATCTTTCAATCAGCAGCATTTTAACATGTAACTAGCCTGTTCTTTCTACGTCACGGTACAGTGAACAAGTGGTACTCACTGACCGCGAGGGACGGCGATTATAATCGATTTACACCTGCAGGGTTACCCGAACAACCCATCACGTACGCCCGTACTCGATGTTGCCTACAACAACCATCACGGACGCCGTACGCGACTACCTTTCACCCGTTAGCCAAATGTTGAACCGGTCCAATCGTCCCGAGCAAGAGGTCTCTGCACGCGCATCTCAGTGCCTCCAGCCGATTTACACCTCAAGCTCTCAACCTACCCTCTGAACGACCAGCTATGCCTCAACACCCAGCTACCCGAGTTACATCAGTTTCCCGGTTCCCATATAGCCGGTAGGTCTTCGGTACTGTTCTAGCTTGTTCAACAGGCCCGCACACGGCTCGGTCCTCAATCGACACAAGCGGACCTACAGCACACAGGCCCCAAAGTCCTGCTGCCCTTACCCTCCGCTTGGTCTCATTTTCTTGCCATGTGTTTCATGTGCTATCACTACCCGAGTCGAGTGCCTCTAGCCTATGCTCGCGAGTAGTTCCAACTACTCGACTTGTACCGAATCCTACACTATCTTAGCATGGCAGTAGCTAACGGGGTTTGAAATCCTAACCAAACCCAAGGTTTTCTTGGCTATGCAATTAGGTTTTCAAACAAGACTCTAATGCAAAGAATAAAATAATCAAGTATGTGATCAAAACAATAAGAACTTATAAAAAGGTTAATGCAAACCGGAGCTTGCCTTGCTGCTCTTGGTCGTAGGCTAGCTGTTCCTCCGGAGTAACGAAGTCTAGGACTCCGGGTTCCTCCTCGACCTTAGCGACTACATGACAGAAGCAATACATGTATTAATTTAAATGCAGTTGTATTAACTTTTAATCTTGTGAAGTTTATAACTCTTACAAGACAAGCCCAATGACTGTGAAACTTTTACTGTGGCTGGGTTACAACCTAAACAGAGACTTGGTCAAGTTTTAGTTGCAGCAAAGCTCAATTGAGCCCTCCACAATTAATTATGTCCTTGACCTTAATTGAAGGCCCTTAGGGTGTTCTAAGGATTTTCATAGAACAAACTATGACTTTCTGAAAACTAGTTTTCAGAGGGTTCTAATGGAGTTGGTCTCACTTAATTTGAAAGTTCCTAGCTAAACAATTTTAGAGAAAATTCTGAAAATGTTTTCTGAACATTTTCTATTTTCTCTGGAACAGTTTCACTAATCACACCATTAGGTGTATCAAATGAGCTCAAATGGATCTGAAATTTTTAGGGTAGTTCAGGGATATTTTGTGAACATCACAGCTTTATTTCAGGATTTTCCTCCAAAGGATTCTCCAGTTAAAATTCCAAACAGTTTAAACTTTGAGGAATTAATTCTGGAGAAATAAGGATTTTCATAAAGTGAAACTTGATTTGCTGGAAAGTGCTCAGAGAGCTGAATCCAACAAAATTTGGTTCACTTGATTTGGAGATTTCTAGCCAAAGTTATGAGGATTTGAAGTTTGGAAGGAATCTGAAAATCGGGGGAAAAGTTTAAACTCTCGGGGGCCCGCGGGGACACGTGTTGAGCGCGGAGGTGTCCGGCACACCGGGGCTCACAGGGTATTTGTGCGCCAGCACAGCCGATCCCGGCCATACCCGATCCCGATTTAAATTCTTCAGCCGCTGACACGTGGGCCAGCCGGCTTCGTCTTCCTCCTGCCGTTCTCTCGTGCCCGAACCGCCGACCTCGCCGGAGCAGACCCGGAGCTCGCCGGCTCGCCGCTGCCGGACCTCCCATGGTCTGAAACTCACCGCCCGGGGATTGTTGACGTCGAGGAACACGCCGGTGGTGTCAGGTCGGGCTGGGGGTGACCGGAAATAGCCTGGCGACGTGCCGCGGCCTCGGTTGAGGTTCGGCGCCGTCGACCGTGGGTTCTAACCCGCCAACACCTCAAATAAACGGTCCTACAGCATCAGTGTACTTCTAGGAAGCTCGACAAGGTGTCAAAAGGGTTCAAGGATGGCGGCAAGTCGGTCGGCACCGTGTGACCGATCGTGCCTGCCATGACCGCCCTTGATCGAGCTCAAAATTCATCACTCCTAGACAGTTTCACGCCATGGATGCAGAAAAGAAATTGATCGCCGGCTAGTCCAGCGTCTATGTGCAAGATTTGATAACCACCGAAAGATCATAGAGCAAGAATTTGAAGAATCCGTACCGGAGCTCGGTTTACGGTCGCCGGAGCAAAAACTGGAAATTCTCTGTGGATTCTTCACGGTTTGCTTCCAAACTTGGAGGAGAGCAGCACGGTGGTCGCACACTCCTGTTGCCTCTCTTGCTGGACCGTGAAAACGCCTGTGGAACGCTGTCCACGGGCGCCTGACTCTCGGCTGAGGCTAGGTCGCCGCGGTGGGATCGTTTTCGGGTAAAGGAGGTCGGAGCTCGGGGTTTCTGGTGTTGGGGAGGTAGAGTGCGATCTCAGGTTGCTGTCTAGCAGCTTAGGAACGAAGAAGGAGATTGTTTTGCTGGTTTTCCCGATTGAGAACAGAGCTGCGGTGAGAAACAATGCCGCTGCTCGGGTTTGCCCGAGAGAAGATAAAGCCGGTCGACTCCTGCTCGGCTGAGGCGGTGCCGGTCACGTGGGGGCGCGAGCAAGCCGCCCTGGGCGCCAGCGCGCGTAGAGGGGAAGCAGCTGGTGGCGCCGGTGGCTGCTCGGTGGCACAGCCAACAGCTGCTCGGTGGAATTTCCCACCGAGGCAGTGACTTTGTGTGCAAGTTTTGCCTCCTTCTCTCTATGCCATGTGGGTCCCACCCGGGGTTTTAACCTCTGAAATTTACTCCTAATCACTGTTGTGAACAGTGAGCCCCATAATACCCCTGGTGATTCAAATTATTCACCCATGAGCTATTTGAATTGAATAGAATTCAAATTGGGTTTGGTTTGAATGAATTTCAGCACAAGTTCAGTTTTGAATTCAAATAAAGTTTGAATTTGTCCCACTTAGCTCATGTCAAGATCAGCTCCAAATGGAGTGAAAATTGGTGTGTGAACTCACAAAAATGTGCTGAGTAAGAATATGCCTCCCACTTTTAAATTCATGGGGTAAAAACAGTTTGAATTTGAATATGGTTTCAAACTGCCCTCCTTCTAGCTATACCCCAAAATAACCTCAAAAGGTTTTGAATTTGGGTGAAACTTGGCATGGAAATCCTTAGTAATGTGTAGGAGTTTTCATATGTCCAGCCCACCTATATCACATGTGGGAAATACCACTTTTGCCATATGTGAGTTTGTTCTCTAATGAGCATGTTGATGGTGGTTACTTGCTCTTCATTTGTGTTCATCATCTTTCCTCAAATGAGATGTGTGTGTATGGTGATGAACACTTCAAATATGTGTTAAAAACTGAGGCCCTTACATTCCTCCCCCCTTAAAAGAATCTCGTCCCGAGATTATAAGGTGAAAATGAGAGAGAGGACGGTGGAAAATTACCGGATATGCGACGTGAAAAAGTCGGGGTAGTTAATGCGAAGAAATTCTTCGCTCTCCCATGTCACTTCATCCACGGAGTGATTACTCCATAGAACCTTGTAGAACCACAACGTGCGGTTGCGTGTGGTTTGGGCCTTTTCATCAATAATCTGCACCGGTTCCTCCCGATCGGTGAGATCCGGTTGCAGTTCTTCAATATCTTCCAGCTGAACGGTAGTTGATAGCTTAAGACACTTCCTCAGCTGGGCAATGTGAAAGACATCGTGCACACCGGAAAGTGCTTCTGGTAATTTCAGCCGGTATGCCACTGATCCACATCTTTCGGTAATCTGGAATGGACCGATGAATCGGGGTGCTAACTTTCCTCTCACCCTGAATCTGTTTACGCCCTTCATTGGAGATACACGTAGATAAACGTGATCTCCGACTTCAAACTGCAATGGACGTCTTCTCCGGTCCGCATACTGTTTCTGACGGGATTGGGCGGCTTTTAGGTTCGCTTGAATCAGTCGAACATTCTCTTCCGCATTGTTGACGAGGTCAATCCCGAAGGTAACCCTTTCGCCAGTCTCACACCAATTCAATGGTGTGCGGCATTTCCGCCCGTATAGCGCCTCGTAGGGCGCCATCTTTATACTGGCTTGGTCCCATTGTTGTATGAGAACTCGGCTAACGGCAAATGAGCATCCCAATTGTTGCCGTGGTTGATAGTGCAAGCTCGTAGCATGTCTTCTAAGATTTGATTTACCCGCTCGGTTTGCCCATCCGTCTGCGGGTGGTATGCTGAACTATGGATCAGCTTCGTCCCCAAGGCAGCATGCAGCTGCTCCCAAAAACGGGACACAAATAAAGTGCCCCGATCCAATATGATGGTACGGGGTACGCCGTACAAGCATAGGATCCGTGAGATGTACAGTTCAGCGTACTTCTTGGTGTTGTAGTTTGTGTTGACCGGGATGAAATGGGCAACTTTGATGAGCCGATCGACGATCACCCACACAGAATCATGCTTCTGAAAAGTGGTGGGTAAACCGACGATGAAGTCCATGCTCACGTCCTCCCACTTCCATGCAGGAATGCCCAGTGGTTGCAACAGTCCCGGTTTCCGCATATGGTCTGCCTTCACCCTTCGACATGTATCACACTCGGACACGTATTTTGCAGTCTCACGCTTCATCCGTGTCCACCAAAACTTGCTTCTGAGTTCTTGATACATCTTGTTGCTGCCGGGGTGAATAGAAAACTTTGACAAGTGAGCCTCATCAAAGATTTTCTTCCGTAACTCCGGGTTACGGGGTACGACGATCCGGTCCTTGAACCATAGGACGTCGTCTCCGTCCTTCCGGAAACATTTCAACTCCCCACTGTCTACACGTCTCCGCAAATGCGACATGCCCTTATCATTCTTCTGGGCTGCCGCTATCTCTTCACGGATGGTGGGGATCAAAGCTAGGTTGTAGAGAGCTCCATGTGGAATTACATGTAGTGGTGGTTCGCTCTCTTCCAACGGTGTGATGGTCATATTGTTGACGTGTGACTTGCGGCTCAGCGCATCTGCCACTACGTTTGCCTTGCCCAGATGATAATGGATCTCTATTTCGTAATCCTTTATCAGTTCTAACCATCTTCGTAGCCTCATGTTCAGCTCCTTCTGAGTGAATATGTACTTGAGGCTTTTGTGGTCGGTATACAAATATACGAGGTTACCGAGTAGGTAGTGCCTCCACATTTTCAGTGCAAGTACCACGGCAGCGAGCTCCAAGTCGTGGGTTGGATAATTCTGCTCATGGTTTCTAAGCTGCCGTGATCCATACGCGACCACTCTTCGGTCTTGCATCAGCATACATCCGAGCCCAATGCCGGATGCATCACAGTACACATCGAGCGGTTTTGTTGTGTCCGGCTGCGCCAAAACCGGTGCTGATGTCAGGTGCTTGACTAAAGCCTTGAACGCTGCTTCACATGCTGGACTCCAAACATATTTGGTAGCCTTCTTCAGCAGCTCTGTCATTGGCTTGACAATCTTTGAGAAGTTCGGAATGAACCTCCGATAATATCCCGCGAGTCCGAGGAAACTCCGTACCTCATGAACAGTCCTCGGGGATTTCCAATTCAGCACTTGAGTGATCTTGCTCGGGTCTACAGCGATACCCTCCGCTGAGACGAAATGCCCGAGGAAAGGCACTTGCGATATCCAGAACTCGCATTTGCTGAATTTCGCGTATAGCTTGTGATCCCGCAGCCGTTGCAAGACTATACGCAGATGCTTCTTGTGATCTTCCTCCGACTTGGAATATACCAGGATGTCGTCGATGAAGACCACGACAAACTTGTCCAGCTCCGGCATGAATACCGAGTTCATTAAGTACATGAAGTGAGCTGGAGCATTGGTGAGGCCGAAGGACATGACTAGGTACTCATAAAGTCCGTACCTCGTTGAGAAAGCTGTCTTTGGAATGTCCTCCGCCCGCATCTTAATCTGATGGTACCCTGATCTTAAATCCATTGTGGAAAAGATCTTCGCTTCGACCAACTGATCAAACAATATGTCGATCTGTGGTAACGGGTACTAGTTCTTGATTGTCACAGTGTTAAGCAGACGAGAAGTACACAAAGTTGTAGTGTTTCGTGCTTCTCTTTTGCAAACAATGCTTAATAACCCCAAGGTAACGACCCAGACGTATAAAACCTTTGCTCATAGGGTTATTCAGCGGTGTCTTCCACTCTGCCCATTCATTGGGTGCCATTTTGTATGGCCTTTGTGAACTCAGTGGCGTTGCTGGTGCAAGTTCAATCTTGAACTCTATGTCCTGTTCGGGTGGTATGCCCGGTAAACAATTGGGAAACACCTCCTGAAATTTACGTACCACTGGACTGCCCTCTATCTAACAGTTTCCGAGTGGTTCAATATTGCAATCTGTTGCCGACTGACGCCCAAAACTAATGTATGAAGACCGTGCCGTGAGGAGTTTGAGCTTACAGTTCGAAACTGATGTTGTGAACCGCTTTGTGGTAATCAATCACGACATCCCCAAAATAATGTCGATCTTCAGACCCCAAGAATAAGGAGGGTCGTGGGTTATAGTATAACCCGCAAACAAAGAGGTGCTCGGAAAACAACATCACTTCTTGTAATGCTGCCCCGGCGAAGATATGAGGTATTACCTCTTTGTAAAAGTGGTTTGGAGCTGATGTTGAGCCACAAAAGATTGACTAACAAAGCTAGGTGTGGCACCTAAGTCCAAGAGAATTAATACTGGTAGCTGATTCAGAGAAAACATCTCTGCTAACACGGCTTCTCCTTCTGGAACATCTTCACTCACTGTGTAGTGAATGTCACCCCTTGTCTGCCCTCTTTTCTGTAGATATCGGTACGGGTCTGAACATTTTTAATATGATGACCCACACCCTTGAATTCCCTCCAGACAATACCTAGCACAATGGTACATCCGACCACAATTAGAGCACGGATGTCTCTCCGGCTCTTCTCTAACTTGTGGTTGGAAGCCAGATACATATAGCTGCAGCGATGGAATACAAACCACCGTCTGATGCTGCTGCTCTGGAGGTGGTGCAAGTTGTGGTACTTGACCAGCAATCAATCTCTAAGGAGTTAATCGTACAGGGGCCTACATATCACCGAATGGCGTTCAGAACACCAACAAGTGCTTTTGGGGCACATAACTTGTACTAGCCTGCACGATATCACTCATTTTTCTCCTTTGTACAAAACAGACCTTGATGCACTAAATCTACACTTTGATCCAGTTAGAAGCATTTTCATCACTCAAGTTGTATACCAAAGTTAAAGTTAACTCCAATATCTTTCCAACGAGTATTCACATGCTTCTATATCACTTCTGGATCAAGAGTTATGATTTTTCAACATTAACAGAATTCCTGGATAAAATTTGCCAGCATCTCCTTTGTATGTGGCTGGTTTTATCACAGTTCTATATGCAAATACAATAGGAATCTGAACAAACTCTGAATTACAACAATGTTGCTTATCTCATAACCTTTCTAATGGTGTGACATATGACCCTTAAGGATTTTTCTACAGAATGTTATACGTGTTTTACAGAAACATCCAGGGAGATTTGCATCTATCCTGTTTTCTGAACAGTTTGCATTCAACTGGACATTTAACCAATTTGGCGTGTGATGTTGCTCTGGAGTTCTACAAAGAAGTTGTAGAGCAATTAAAAACCTTTCCAGAACTTGATCATACACCTCCATTGGGTCAATCTTTTCATAGTTATGCTCTATTTACAGAGAGTTTACAGAGAGTCTTTGCTCTGCCCTGTTTTCTGGACAGTTTCAACTCCACTGCATTTTTCGATTGGTTAAGGGATGAAACACCTCTGGACCTCAACAGAAAAGTTGTAAAGCTCTTCCAAAGCTTTCCAGAAATGTATCATATGACCCCAACCTCGAAAGAACTCAACCTCTAACCTCTGATTAACTTCAGCCATGATTCGGCTGAAAACAGAGTGCTCTGCCCTTAACATCCTATAAGTTGGAAACTTGTTAATTTTGAATATCCTGTTCAAGGTAAGGAGTTACATCAAGTTTTACTACTTTGGATCAAAACCTTCAAGTTTTAAATGAAGTTGTTCATTTAATGGGGTGTGACGTCGATGCGTCACCAGATTATGTCGGTACTACGTCCTCACAAAGGAAAAACCTATACCGGACTTAGCCGGCTTCGTTATTTCAGTGGCACTACACGTCACTCGCACACGGATGCTACACGTCTACCGTTTCGTGGTCAGGCTACCTGCAGAAACTCAAACAATTGTCAGACTCGGCTGCACACCGAGCCCGGAATCCATACAGTTCGTACACCCGACCGTCATCACTCGCCCCGATGTTCTCAAACCAAACACGCCTTGAGTTACGTGTTCACGTTTCAGACCACGTGACGGGGTCTCCCAAGTTGCACCACGCACGCCAGGGACAGACGGTGCTCGAATACCCCAAACGACATGAAGAGTCGTAGAGGATATTAAAGCGGGTCGGGTTACCTGCCACCCGTGGGGCTCCACCCTTCAGCTTGTGTGCACTGGTGGACAGCGCTTTCGTGTACCCCCCAAGACATAAACGTCCCGAGATACACGACTTTCCGACATAAACAAATAGGTTAGTATGCCACTTTCTATATTCTAATAACATCCTTATACGGGCTACTAACTCGTTCCTCACTGGATTTTTGGAAAAAGATGACCTTTGTACGGTGTTAAACCCCAAGCGAGCTCTGATACCACGCTGACACGACCCCAACGGTCTTGTCGAGCCAGGATCACGCTGAGGGGTGCTGCGTTGCACAGCACCGGATAACACACGTCGAATGTACAAAGCGGAAGCAAAATTTTATTACATAAACAAGTTTATGAACATGTTTACATCAAAATAGTTCCAGTCTACACTCACGGGCGTAGACTACGCATCAAGTCCACGTTCAGCCCTTGAACGTGTCCTTGCTAGCACACACGCACACTAACTCTGCAGCGTGCATGACTCCCACTCGACGGGGTTCCCCTCCTGGGGTTCCGTCTCCTCTTCGGGAGTCCCTTCCTCATAGAACCCTGCAAAAGCTTCAAACACAAGCAGTGAGCACGAAGGCTCAGCAAGTCTGACCCGTCTCACCTAAACATGGAACTTCTACATGAGGGGTAATGGGTTACATGAGGTAAAAATCATTTGCAAGGACTCGCCTAATTAGTAGAACCTTATTTTCAGGTTTTAGCAGCAGGTTGTGGAGAACCTTACGCTAAGTCACATGAGAGAGCCGCAATCAGACAAGAAACACATTTCTCTCATGTACTTTGCCCAAAGTTGAAAGGAACTTTAGTTAGCTCTGAACTACAACAAACCATTAACAAGCAAAGTCCATCTTTCAATCAGCAGCATTTTAACATGTAACTAGCCTGTTCTTTCTACATCACGGTACAGTGAACAAGTGGTACTCACTGACCACGAGGGACGGCGATTATAATCGATTTACACCTGCAGGGTTACCCGAACAACCCGCCACGTACGCCCGTACTCGATGTTGCCTACAACAACCATCACGGGCGCCGTACGCGACTACCTTTCACCCGTTAGCCAAATGTTGAACCGGTCCAATCGTCCCGAGCAAGAGGTCTCTACACGCGTATCTCAGTGCCGCCAGCCGATTTATACCTCAAGCTCCCAACCTACCCTCTGAACGACCAGCTATGCCTCAACACCCAGCTACCCGAGTTACATCAGTTTCCCGGTTCCCATATAGCCGGTAGGTCTTCGGTACTGTTCTAGCTTGTTCAACAGGCCCGCACACGGCTCGGTCCTCAATCGACACAAGCGGACCTACAGCACACAGGCCCCAAAGTCCTGCTGCCCTTACCCTCCGCTTGGTCTCATTTTCTTGCCATGTGTTTCATGTGCTATCACTACCCGAGTCGAGTGCCTCTAGCCTATGCTCGCGAGTAGTTCCAACTACTCGACTTGTACCGAACCCTACACTATCTTAGCATGGCAGTAGCTAACGGGGTTTGAAATCCTAACCCAACCCAAGGTTTTCTTGGCTATGCAATTGGGTTTTCAAACAAGACTCTAATGCAAAGAATAAAATAATCAAGTATGTGCTCAAAACAATAAGAACTTATAAAAAGGTTAATGCAAACCGGAGCTTGCCTTGCTGCTCTTGGTCGTAGGCTAGCTGTTCCTCCGGAGTAACAAAGTCTAGGACTTCGGGTTCCTCCTCGACCTTAGCGACTACATGATAGAAGCAATACATGTATTAATTTAAATGCAGTTGTATTAACTTTTAATCTTGTGAAGTTTATAACTCTTACTAGACAAGCCCAATGACTGTGAAACTTTTACTGTGGCTGGGTTACAACCTAAACAGAGACTTGGTCAAGTTTTAGTTGCAGCAAAGCTCAATTGAGCCCTCCACAATTAATTATGTTCTTGAACTTAATTGAAGGCATTAGGGTGTTCTAAGGATTTTCATAGAACAAACTATGACTTTCTGAAAACTAGATTTTCATAGGGTTCTAATGGAGTTGGTCTCACTTAATTTGAAAGTTCCTAGCGAAACATATGAGCTAAACAATTTCAGAGAAAATTCTGAAAATGTTTTCTGAACATTTTCTATTTTCTCTGGAACAGTTTCACTAATCACACCATTAGGTGGATCAAATGAGCTCAAATGGATCTGAAATTTTTAGGGTAGTTCAGGGATATTTTGTGAACATCCCAGCTTTATTTCAGGATTTTCCTCCAAAGGATTCTCCAGTTAAAATTCCAAACAGTTTAAACTTTGAGGAATTAATTCTGGAGAAATAAGGATTTTCATAAAGTGAAACTTGACTTGCTGGAACGTGCTCAGAGAGCTGAATCCAACAAAATTTGGTACACTCGATTTGGAGCTTTCTAGCCAAAGTTATGAGGATTTGAAGTTTGGAAGGAATCTGAAAATCGGGGGAAAAGTTTAAACTCTCGGGGGCCCGCGGGGACACGTGTTGAGCGCAGAGGTGTCTGGCACACCGGGGCTCACAGGGTATTTGCGTGCTGTAAAAGCCCAAGAAAAGGGGACTTGCAAAAACTTTTCATCACCTCACAACACCCCAGTTCTTGTTATGGGTAGATGCTGAAAAAGTGGGAAGAGCAAGTGACCTCCATCAAAAGAGTGATTAGAGGGGAAAGTCTTCCTTTTTACAAAGTGGGATTTGGACACATGAACATGAGAGGTTGAGCTCACCCCTAGAACTTAAAATGTCTTGGGAAGGTTCAGTCCAAGTTTCATAGAAATCCAACACTTTTTGAGGCACTTTTGGAGGTATTTGAAAAAGAGGCCAATTTGAATGTAAATTCAAATTGCAGCAACTTTCATCACTCAAATTCAAAAAGTAGCTTCATATTCAAACTCAGCACATTTTTCTGAGTTAGCCCACCAATTTTCATCCCTATTGGAGTTCATCTTGTCGGGAGCTAAATTTGCAATAATTCAAAACTGAATTTGAACTTCAGTTTAAACATGAAGCAAATTTAACCAAACAAAGTTTGAATTTGAAAACTCAAATTAAAACCAAGAATTGGGGGCTAAGTCTCCCATTCAATGTTCAGTAGCTGGGATATTTACAACAGAAAGGGGGAGAAGGAATTAGAGGGGAGAAGAGGGCCCACTGGTCAGCCACCCTGAGAACCAAACCGACTCAGGCACAAGGTCGAACACCCCCGCGGGCGACAACGCACGGGGTCAACCCCGTCCCAACGCGGCCACCGCACGGTGAAAGCGCGGAGTCACCACGCCAGCACGACGCTCGCTCGGCTGTTTTCACGGTGCCCCGGCTGTCCCAGGTTCCCCCTCCCACAATCGCCCAGCGCGCAAACTTGTTCCTCGCCGCTCTCTTGTCGCCGGCATCCGAGCAACCCAGGCACTCTCGTGCCCGGCAAGCAACACAAGAAAGAACCACCTCGAGGTACTGATCACCACCGTACTGACCTCGCCCTCTCTCTCGCACGGTCGGCAAAGAATTTGGGGGATTAGTGTGTCGGGGTGTTTAGAACCGAACCATGCGAAATTTGGAAATTCGCAGCAAGTAGGTCACCACTCCTTAGGCCGAGCTAAAGACATGATCTAGACTCGCCCACGCGTCTCTGAGATCAGAAATCATCGAGTTTCATCGAGTATGGGCGATGTTCTTCGAGCTTTTTGCATCGGCGCCGATTTCCGGTCTAGGTCACCGGTGAGGTCGTAGTTGCAGTTGTTTTCACAGAGATCAGTGCCCATATCCATGATCAGCGGGTGTCAGCGGAGCTCCCCGAGCAAACCACATCGAAAAAGGTGCAGGGGATGCTGAGTTTGACGTCGCCGATGAGCTCCCGGCCGCTGTTGCCGGAGGGAGCACTGTTCCGGCCGTTTTCAAGCTCCGGTGAGGGCACCAGTGTGTTCTCCGAGTCGAGTTAGGCGCAGGCGGCAATTTCCGTCGAAGTTCGGGCAGTGAAACGCCCGGCGGCGAGCGCTCCGGCGAGGCGCCGCCGCGGGCGCTGCGGGAGAGCGCGAGGTAGACGAAGGGGAGTTTGCGGCCGGGATTTGGTGCGGCAGCACGGGTAAAACCCCGTGGGCCGCAGTGTGGCCGCATTCTGAGTGGGCCGGCTCGAGGAGTGGGTCCCACCCGCAGGATTTAAACATTTTTGGAATTTCCAGTTTTAGTTCAAACTTCAAATGCATAGAACTTTGGCTAGGAAACTCCAAATTCGATGAACCAAATTTTGCTGAACTCAGAATTCTGAGTACTTTCCAGCAACACCAAATTCAGCTCGTGAAAGTGAATAGGTTTCCAGAATTAAATCCCTAAATTTTAAACTGTGGGGAATTTTATCTGGAGAACTACTTTATGAAAAATTCTGAGATTTGGCTGAGAGGTTCATTAGAAAATCCCTGAATTCCAGTAAAATTTTTAGACTCATCCAAGTTCATTTAGTTACCCTAATAGGGTGATTAAGAGAACTGCCCTGAGAAAATAGAAAAATGTACAGAAACATTTTTCAGATTTTCTCAAATCTTAATTAGGGCATAACTTTCTTTAGAATTCTTCAAATGATATGAAACCAACTCCATCAGAACCATCCAAAATTCTAGTTTCCAGAAAGTAATGGCTGGAGCCATGAAAACCCCTGGAATTAGTTGGAGGCTCAATTAGTGACCAAATGGGCTTCTATTTGTACAAGGTTCAAATGAACTTTGTTTCAAATAAAACTTGGTCACAACTCTGATTAGGACCCTACCAATCCACCATATAAATTTCAGAACCCAAGGGGAGGGCTAGATAGAGTTATTAGTAGTTAAGTATTCAAGTTTACACATTGCATTTAAATTTACATGTCGAATTTCATTAAACGTGTAGTCACTGAAGAAGAGACTCCGGAAGTGCTGGACTTCCTCCTTCCAGAAGAAGAGCTAACTACTGACCAGCAGCAACAAGGCAAGCCCCGGTTTGCATTAACCTTTTTATAAGTTTTTACTTTGTTTACATGTGTCATATGAAGTATGTATGTGCATTAGGTATAGGATGAATGAAACCCCACTTTCATAACCAAAGGTTCCTAAAAGAG
The DNA here is from genome assembly GCA_030760725.1 of Neostapfia colusana. Lineage (NCBI taxonomy): Eukaryota > Viridiplantae > Streptophyta > Magnoliopsida > Poales > Poaceae > Neostapfia > Neostapfia colusana. Next base: position 36,671,473 of record JASWHV010000008.1, read on the forward strand.
TGAGGGTAGTGTCAAGGACCTCGAGTAGACGTGCTATGCTTAATGATTCATAGGACTTCGGTACAAGTCGAGTAGTTGGAATCTACTTGCGAGATAGGCTTGGGACACACGGGTTCGGTTGAGTGATGTGAGATCACTTTAGTAATGAAAATGAGACTAGGCAGGGGCTAGGGCGCAGCAAGAGGAAGTCTTGTGTGCGCAGCCCTGCCCGTGTCGATTGAGGACCGATCCGTGTGCGGCCCTGCTGAGCAAGTATTGAACGTACCGAAGGCATATCGGATATATTGGCCCGATAAACCGATGTAGCCTAAACCTCCGGGCGTCGAGGCATAACGCACCGATTTATAGGTGTAGGCTGAGGGCAGCAAGGTGGAAATCTGCCAACGGGCATAGAGAGATGCTCCGTGTGGGGAACCTCCTGTTCGTTTTGGTGCGACCGGTTCGACGTTTGGGCTGTTGGGTGAAAGGTTGTCCCGTACGACATCGAGTGAGCGTGCGGTGCAGCTCCACGGATGGGCGTACGTGACGTTCTCTTTGGGTTTCCCTGCAGGTGTATATCGAGTCGATTCGCCGTCCCTCGCGGTGACGAGTACCGCTTGTTCACTGTGTAGTAACGTAGACTAATGAATGAAATGTTATGATTCAATATTGCTGTTATGATATAATTGTATTGCTACATGTGTGCCACCAAATATTGCTCACTAAATTTCATCTTCATGAACCATTAACTTGTTGCTAAAATATGAACTAAGGATGAACCTGTAGGCGTGTCCATTTGCTGCAACATTGCTATCCTATGTCATGGTACACCTCATGTAGAGTTTCATGCTTAGGTGAGTCGGTTAAGCCTTGTTGAGCCATCGTGCTCATGGTTGCTCATCGTGCTGAGTGGGAGCCGTACACGCCACGCTGAGCTGAGACGTGCAGCTAGTGTGGGTTGCCCTAGGGCTGGGCAACCAACTTTTGCTAGATAGGCGGGCGTGAGTTGTACAAAAGAAACTTCCGCTGTATAATAAAGACCCTAGTTTGTAACTAAGAAGTGTACTACTTTGTACATTCAGTTTGTTTTCCCATGTAATATGATGTGTTCTTATGACGTGTGCTGTCGGGTGTCGCATCGCGCGGCACCACCCTATGCGATCCTGGATGAGCGGATTCCGGTCCGCCACAGCCTGGTATCAGAGCTGCAGTGGGGATAGCACAGTACTTAAGGACTGCATTATGGGAAAAACTTAGGTATACGGTGAGGATTCGGTAGTTGCCCAAGTAAGGACTATATTAGCATAGTTACTTAAAGTGGCAAAGACTAACTTATGTGTTATAATTCTGAACTTCAATTATGTAACGACGCACCTACGCTTGGTAAGCATGGTAAGGAACGCCACCGAAAGCGGTTCAATTTCGGTTAGCTCCCCCTGACGAGGAACGTGGTTCAGGGATAGGTCTCACAGCTTGGTGTGAGACGTCAATATGAAACTCTTGGACTCTTCATGTTCCTGAGTTCATATGAAACGCTGATCCCTAGCGTGCATTAGGCAAGTAAGTGGAGACCCCATCGCGTGGTCAGTAACGCGAGAGTGTGTTCGTCTAGAAGTAGCTCAGGAGGACATACGCAGCGCTTGCCATCGGCGTGCCCTGCAGGGCAGTAGGTGGTATCTGTTGGGTTGATAACATTCCCAACCGTGATGACCCGTTCATAATATACTCGGGTTCCCTGTCTTGTGGTGTTGAAACACGATCACGTACCTTGAGACGTGACCTAACTCAAGGACGGCCGTATGACAATGATACGGGTGTTTGTATTTACTTTTAAATATGGAACTGCCTGGAATGAACAACCTTTGAGTGCACCATTATTGTGTGGTCTTCTGCAGGTACTAACCACGTATGCATCCGTGTAGTAAACGTGTGCGAGAGACCGTTTAGTGCCACAATTGAGACGTATATGCCGGTATAATCCGGTTAGGACTTTCTTTTGTGAGGAACGTAGTACCGAGATATTGTAGGCATATGCATGAAAATATTGATAACAATGAAGTAAAAATCTATAGGTTCAACATTTAGGACCCTGGTTGGGTATAGGAATGGGATAGTGGAGCAGTATAGCCAAAAGTATGAAAAGCAGAGTGCTCTGTTTTGGGCAGCAAGTTGCTGATCTTCAACAGGGCATAACTCACAGGTCTTTTAGCCCAGGGAGGTGTGTTATATAGTTCTGGAAAGGTATCTGAGTACCCTACAATTTTGTTGTAGACTTCCAGAGCTGAAACACACCTTAAGATGGCTGAAATCCCAGAGGAATGTAAAACTGTCCAGAACCAGGACAAAGTAAAACATTCTCTGAATTGTTCTGTTTTTCAAACATAACTCCCAGTTGAAAAATCTAAAATTGTCACATAATACATCCTTAGAAAGAGTAGAAGATGTGTGACATCTTTGCAATTCAAAGTTCCTGAAATTTCAGCATAGAATTTAGTGGAAATCAGAGTTGAAAACAGCAACTTCCAAGGGAGGTTCTGTTAAAATTCTTCCAGAAATTCTGCTGGCTTTGAATTACCATAACTTTTTCACCAGAGCTGATCTGAGGGCAAATAAGTACTCGGTGGAAATATACTGAAGTTAACTTTAACTTTGGTATTCAACTTGAGTCATGAAAATGCCCAGAACCAGATCAAAACTTGGAATAGGTAGAAACTGGTCATTCTGACAGAAGAATGACAGTTGAACTCATTGGAGGGGGTGTTGTACCCTAAGGGTGGTGTACGTGATGGCAACGCGATAGAAATGTCTCGTAGTGACCAAAACTAGTTACGGTGAGCTTCCAAAGTGGAGGTTCATTAAGTTGGATTAAACTAGCTTGTGTTTGGTCTGGTAATGGTGTAGCTTGGGCAAAGTTATTACATTATCTGCGTACGAGATGTATCGCATATTCTCAATGTCATTATGTTGTTACGCCTGTTTTCATTTGGACTGCATGCAATATGTTGCGGGACTGATGTTTATTGTCGTATGGTTGCAGATGGTTCGCACTAGGACCACGCACGAGGTTGGTGGCTCTAGCCAAGGGGGAGGCGATGACTCCCAGCCACCGGCCTACGACAGCACCCCGCAGCAGCAGCCACCACCGCCTCCGCTTACTTTGGCGGATGTGATAGCGGCATTGGTGGGAGGTCGTGAGGAGCAGACCGACCTGCTCCGCACGATCGTGCGGAATACGTCCCAGGCGGGGGGACGTCAAGACAGAGGGCCTCGTGAGCCCCGGGAATTGTCGTACTCGGACTTCATGAGTACGCACCGTCCAGTGTTCACAGAAGCCGAAGAACCACTGGAGGCTGACAACTGGCTGCGGACCATCGAGTCCAAGTTCGGGCTGCTCCAATGTACGGAGCGGCAGAAGACTCTGTTCGCAGCGCAGCAACTCCACGGTGCCGCTGGTGCATGGTGGGCGAATTATGTCGCCTCACGTCCGGCTGGCCATGCCGTGGAATGGCAAGAGTTCCGGGAGGCGTTCCGCGCCTATCACATTCCTCCCGGGATCATGAAGAGGAAGTTCCAAGAATTCTTGGAGCTGAAGCAGGGCGGGAGGAGTGCCCACGACTACTCCCGTGCCTTCAACCATCTGGCGCAGTACACGTCAGATTATATCTCCACCGAGGAGAAGAAGCGAGAACACTTCTATCGGGGGTTACACCCCGAAATGAAGACGCACCTCGTTCAATGGAATCGCGGCACGTTCAACGACCTAGTCAATGCCACGATCATGCAAGAGGATGCTCAGTGGGAGTTGGCAGCTGAGCAGAGGAAGCGCAGCGCTCCACCTAGCAGCGGTTGGAGTGGCGCTCCCCAGAAGTACCGTATGGTGTATCGGACACCATCCGGACAGCAGTGGCATCCACCGGTGTGACCTCAACGGTTCGGGGGACGTCCGTTCCAGTCACCCTTGTTCCATCCGCCGATGCCACCACCAAGACAGCAGCAGCAGCAGCAAACGGTACCCCGGGCGTTTCCACCGCCACAACGCGCCCCGGGATTCCGTCCACCGATCAGCGGGGGACCGCCCCGTTTCACCTGCTTCACGTGTGGCCAGGCGGGCCACTTCGCGAAGGACTGTCCCCAGGGGCAGCAGAGCAGCGGGCAAGCCCAGTTCCAGGGCGGTGCTCGAGGCCGACCTCCGGTGAAGAAGGTTGGTCAGCGGACTGGGGGCGTTCGCAACCTCGACAATGAGGACGCCCCAGAGGGAGACAACATGCTGGCGGGTACGTTCACTCTCAACCATCAAGCCATCATAATATTGTTCGATTCTGGTGCAACCCACAACTTCATAAGTGCATCATATGTGGTTAAGCATCAGCTGGAAGTCTTTCCAACCGAGTGTTCGTATATGATCTGCTCACCAGGAGGAAAGATTTCAGCAACGATGATGGTTCCGAAAGCACCACTGTGCTTAGGTGGGAAGATATATCCCACCACTATGATTATCCTTGAGGGGCAGAAGATTGATGCAATCTTGGGAATGTCATGGCTAAGTTACCATGGCGCTGTCCTGGAAACCCTATCGCGGACGGTTCACCTCAACTCCCCATTACACCGTCCGCAGTCCCTCTTATTAGATAATCCGGTCCGGGAAGTTTCAGTGATCAACAATACTGAAGCTCTCAAGTTGGAGGACATCCCCGTAGTCCGGGAGTATCCCGACGTGTTCCCGGATGATCTTCCGGGCATGCCACCTGAGCAGGATGTCGAGTTCAAGATCGAGCTTGCACCCGGGACTACGCCCATATCACGGAGACCATACAAGATGGCTCCAAATGAGCTGGCGGAACTGAAGAACAGCTCAATGATCTATTGAGCAAGGGTTTCATTAGGCCGAGTTCCTCGCCTTGGGGATGCTCGGTGCTGTTCGTGAAGAAGAAGGATGAAACCCTGAGGTTGTGTGTGGATTACCGGCCGCTCAACGCCGTCACCATCAAGAATAAGTACCCACTGCCCCGCATCGACATATTGTTTGATCAACTTGTGGGTGCAAGTGTATTCTCCAAGATGGACCTTCGCTCTGGATATCACCAGATCAAGATCCGGGCAGAGGATATCTCGAAGATGGCTTTCTCGACGAGATATGGATTATATGAATATCTCGTCATGTCCTTTGGTCTCACAAATGCTCCAGCCCATTTCATGTATCTCATGAACTCGGTGTTCATGCCGGAGCTGGACAAGTTCGTGGTAGTGTTCATCGATGATATCTTGGTTTACTCCAAGACAGAAGCCGAACATGCCAAACACTTGCGGATTGGTATCATAAGCTCTACGCCAAGTTCAGTAAATGCGAGTTTTGGATCAGCCAAGTGCCATTCTTGGGACATATCATCTCAGCGGAAGGCATTGCGGTTGACCCAAGTAAAATAGAGCAAGTGCTGAAATGGAAAGCTCCCACTTCAGTTCATGAAGTCCGAAGTTTCCTCGGGTTAGTGGGATACTATCGGAGATTTATTCCAAGTTTCTCCAAGCTCGCTAAGCCGATGACAGAATTGCTGAAGAAGGGAACGAAATATGTTTGGAATACGGCGTGTGAAGGAGCATTCCAAACATTGGTGAAGCATCTCACCACAGCCCCGGTCTTAGCTCAGCCGGATACAACAAAGCCCTTCGACGTGTACTGTGACGCGTCGGTATTGGGCTTGGCTGAGTGTTGATGCAGGAAGGACGTGTGGTCGCTTATGGCTCACGCCAACTTCGGAACCATGAGCAGCATTATCCAACTCATGATCTGGAGCTTGCTGCAGTGGTTTTGGCGCTGAAAATGTGGAGGCACTATCTCCTGGGGAATTTGGTGCATCTCTACACGGACCACAAGAGCTTGAAATACATTTTCACCCAGAAGGAGCTGAACATGAGGCAACGGAGGTGGTTAGAATTAATCAAGGACTATGAAATTGAGATTCACTACCACCCCGGCAAGGCGAATGTGGTTGCCGACGCGCTGAGTCAGAAATCGCATGTCCATCACCTCACCATTACACCGGTGGAGGAGGAAGAGCCAAGTTTATACTTGGTTCCTTATGGGTCGCTGTACAACCTTTCCCTCATCCCTACTATTAGGGAGGACATCATTGCAGCTCAGAAGATGGATAAAGGCATGGCTCATCTCCGGAGACGGATAGACAACGGAGAGATTAAATGTTTCCGGAAGGATGATGAGGGACGCTGTGGTTCAATGACCGCTAGTCGTACCCCGGGATATGGAGTTGAGAAAGAAGATCCTCAATGAAGCTCACTTGTCAAAGTACTCCATTCATCCGGGCAGCAACAAAATGTACCAAGATTTGAAAAAGAAATTTTGGTGGATGCGGATGAAGCGGGAGGTAGCTAAGTACGTATCCGAGTGCGATACGTGCCGACGAGTGAAAGCTGATCACATGAAGAAGTCAGGGCTGCTACAACCCCTGAAGATCCCGGCATGGAAATGGGAAGATGTGAGCATGGATTTCATTGTGGGATTACCCCTAACATCCAACAAGCATGGTTCCATATGGGTAATCGTTGATCGGTTAACCAAGACGGCTCACTTCATCCCGGTGAATACACGTTACAATGCCGGCAAATATGCAGAGCTATACATAGCGAAGATTCTATGCCTATACGGGGTACCCAAGACCATTGTCTCAGATCGAGGTGCATTATTTGTATCTCACTTTTGGGAGCAGCTACACGCTGCATTGGGTACTAAGTTGATCAGGAGCTCCGCCTATCACCCTCAGACAGATGGCCAGACAGAGAGGGTGAATCAAGTTCTGGAAGACATGTTGAGAGCATGTGCCATCCACCATGGTAGGAACTGGGATGATCACCTACCATTGGTGGAATTCTCGTACAACAATGGCTATCAGGCGAGTATCAAGATGGCACCCTACGAAGCTCTCTACGGTCGCAAATGCCGCACCCCATTAAACTGGTGCGAGTCCGGTGAAAGGGTCACATTCGGGGTTGACGTGGTCAACGACGCTGAAGAGCGCGTTCGGACAATTCAAGCCAATTTGAAGGCCGCTCAATCCCGACAGAAGAGCTACGCTGATAAGAGGCGTAGACCGTTGCACTTCGACATTGGGGAACATGTGTACCTCCGCGTGTCTCCGATGAAGGGCGTGCACCGGTTCGGTGTGAAGGGGAAGCTCGCTCCCCGTTTCATTGGACCCTATGCCATCACCGAGAAGTGTGGACCAGCGGCGTATCGATTGGAGTTACCTGCATCCCTTGCTGGTGTCCATGATGTTTTCCATGTTTCGCAACTGCGAAAATGTTTGAAACATACGGCTGCTGTTCCTATCGAAGACATCGGCGAGTTGAAACCGGATTTAACATGTGATGAATATCCGGTGGAAATTCTTGATGAGAAAGCCCGAACAACGCGTAGCAGAACGTTGTGGTTCTACAAGATCCTCTGGAGCAATCACACCGCTGAAGAAGCGACGTGGGAGAGCGAGGAGTTCCTTCGCTCAAATTACCCGGAGTTCATGGCTTCTCAACATGGGTAAGTCCCTATTACATCGCTATCTCTGCTTTTGTAATCTCGGGATGAGATTCTTTTAAGGGGGAGGGATGTAAAAGCCCAAGAAAAGGGGACTTGCAAAAACTTTTCATCACCTCACAACACCCCAGTTCTTGTTATGGGTAGATGGTGAAAAAGTGGGAAGAGCAAGTGACCTCCATCAAAAGAGTGATTAGAGGGGAAAGTCTTCCTTTTCACAAAGTGGGATTTGGACACATGAACATGAGAGGTTGAGCTCACCCCTAGAACTTAAAAAGTCTTGGGAAGGTTCAGTCCAAGTTTCATAGAAATCCAACACTTTTTTAATCACTTTTGGAGGTATTTGAAAAAGAGGCCAATTTGAATGTAAATTCAAATTGCAGCAACTTTCATCACTCAAATTCAAAAAGTAGCTTCATATTCAAACTCAGCACATTTTCCTGAGTTAGCCCACCAATTTTCATCCCTATTGGAGTTCATCTTGTCGGGAGCTAAATTTGCAATAATTCAAAACTGAATTTGAACTTCAGTTTAAACATGAAGCAAATTTAACCAAACAAAGTTTGAATTTGAAAACTCAAATTCAAACCAAGACTTGGGGGCTAAGTATCCCATTCAATGTTCAGTAGCTGGTATATTTACAACAGAAAGGAGGAGATGGAATTAGAGGGGAGAAGAGGGCCCACTGGTCAGCCACCCTGAGAACCAAACCGACTCAGGCACAAGGTCGAACACCCCCGCGGGCGACAACGCACGGGGTCGACCCCGTCCCAACGCGGCCACCACACGGTGAAAGCGCGGAGTCACCACGCCAGCACGACGCTCGCTCGGCTGTTTTCACGGTGCCCCGGCTGTCCCAGCGTTCCCCCTCCCACAATTGCCCAGCGCGCAAACTTGTTCCTCGCCGCTCTCTGGTCGCCGGCGTCCGAGCAACCCAGGCACTCTCGTGCCCGGCAAGCAATACAAGAAAGAACCACCTCGAGGTACTGATCACCACCGTACTGACCTCGCCCTCTCTCTCGCATGGTCGGCAAAGAATTTGGGGGATTAGTGTGTCGGGGTGTTTAGAACCGAACCATGCGAAATCTGGAAATTCGCAGCAAGTAGGCCACCACTCCTTAGGCCGAGCTAAAGACATGATCTAGACTCGCCCACGCGTCTCTGAGATCAGAAATCATCGAGTTTCATCGAGTATGGGCGATGTTCTTCGAGCTTTTTGCATCGGCGCCGATTTCCGGTCTAGGTCACCGGTGAGGTCGTAGTTGCAGTTGTTTTCACAGAGATCAGTGACCATATCCATGATCAGCGGGTGTCAGCGGAGCTCCCCGAGCAAACCGCATCGAAAAAGGTGCAGGGGATGCTGAGTTTGACGTCGCCGATGAGCTCCCGGCCGCTGTTGCCGGTGGGAGCACTGTTCCGGCCGTTGTCAAGCTCCGGTGAGGGCACCAGTGTGTTCTCCGAGTCGAGTTAGGCGCAGGCGGCAATTTCCGTCGAAGTTCGGGCAGTGAAACGCCCGGCGGCGAGCGCTCCGGCGAGGCGCCGCCGCGGGCGCTGCGGGAGAGCGCGAGGTAGACGAAGGGGGGCCGGGTCCACCGGTCAGCCTCTGACCTCGCACGGGGATCGGTTTGTGGCTGGGATTTGGTGCGGCAGCGCGGGTAAAACCCCGTGGGCCGCGGTGTGGCCGCATTCTGAGTGGGCCGGCTCGAGGAGTGGGTCCCACCCGCAGGATTTAAACATTTTTGGAATTTCCAGTTTTAGTTCAAACTTCAAATGCATAGAACTTTGGCTAGGAAACTCCAAATTCGATGAACCAAATTTTGCTGAACTCAGAATTCTGAGTACTTTCCAGCAATACCAAATTCAGCTCATGAAAGTGAATAGGTTTCCAGAATTAAATCCCTGAATTTTAAACTGTGGGGAATTTTATCTGGAGAACTACTTTACGAAAAATTCTGAAATTTGGCTGAGAGGTTCATTAGAAAATCCCTGAATTCCAGTAAAATTTTTAGATTCATCCAAGTTCATTTAGTTACCCTAATAGGGTGATTAAGAGAACTGCCCTGAGAAATAGAAAAATGTACAGAAACATTTTTCAGATTTTCTCAAATCTTAATTTGGGCATAACTTTCTTTAGAATTCTTCAAATGACATGAAACCAACTCCATCAGAACCATCCAAATTTCTAGTTTCCAGAAAGTAATGGCTGGAGCCATGAAAACCCCTGGAATTAGTTGGAGGCTCAATTAGTGACCAAATGGGCTTCTATTTGTACAAGGTTCAAATGAACTTTGTTTCAAATAAAACTTGGTCACAACTCTGATTAGGACCCTACAAATCCACCATAAAAATTTCAGAACCCAAGGGGAGGGCTAGCTAGAGTTATTAGTAGTTAAGTATTCAAGTTTACACATTGCATTTAAATTTACATGTCGAATTTCATTAAACGTGTAATCACTGAAGAAGAGACTCCGGAAGTGCTGGACTTCCTCCTTACGGAAGAAGAGCTAACTACTGACCAGCAGCAACAAGGCAAGCCCCGGTTTGCATTAACCTTTTTATAAGTTTTTACTTTGTTTACATGTGTCATATGAAGTATGTATGTGCATTAGGTATAGGATGAATGAAACCCCACTTGCATAACCAAAGGTTCCTAAAAGAGTGAGGGTAGTGTCAAGGACCTCGAGTAGACAGGCTATGCTTAATGATTCATAGGACTTCGGTACAAGTCGAGTAGTTGGAATCTACTCGCGAGATAGGCTTGGGACACACAGGTTCGGTTGAGTGATGTGAGATCACTTTAGTAATTAAAATGAGACTAGGCAGGGGCTAGGGCGCAGCAAGAGGAAGTCTTGTGCGCGCAGCCCTGCCCGTGTCGATTGAGGACCGATCCGTGTGCGGCCCTGCTGAGCAAGTATTGAACGTACCGAAGGCATATCGGATATATGGGCCCCGATAAACCGATGTAGCCTAAACCTCCGGGCGTCGAGGCATAACGCACTGATTTATAGGTGTAGGCTGAGGGCAGCAAGGTGGAAATCTGCCAACGGGCATAGAGAGATGCTCCATGTGGGGAACCTCCTGTTCATTTCGGTGCGACCGGTTCGACGTTTGGGCTGTTGGGTGAAAGGTTGTCCCGTACGACATCGAGTGAGCGTGCGGTGCAGCTCCACGGATGGGCGTACATGACGTGCTCTTTGGGATTCCCTGCAGGTGTATATCGAGTTGATTCGCCGTCCCTCGCGGTGACAAGTACCGCTTGTTCACTGCGTCATAACATAGACTAATGAATGAAATGTTATGATTCAATATTGCTGTTATGATATAATTGTATTGCTACATGTGTGCCACCAAATATTGCTCACTAAATTTCATCTTCATGAACCGTCAACTTGTTGCTAAAAGATGAACTAAGGATGAACCTGTAGGCGTGTCCATTTGCTGCAACATTGCTATCCTATGTCATGGTACACCTCATGTAGAGTTTCATGCTTAGGTGAGTCGGTTAAGCCTTGTTGAGCCATCGTGCTCACGGTTGCTGCTTAAGTGTTTTTCAGGTGAGGAGCCACCCACGGACTCGGAGTACGAGTCCACCGGCGAGGGTTACCCTCCGTCGGGGACCACGGCTGAGTGGGAGCCGTACACGCCGCGCTGAGCTGAGACGTGCAGCTAGTGTGGGTTGCCCTAGGGCTGGGCAACCGACTTTTGCTAGATAGGCGGGCGTGAGTTGTACAAAAGAAACTTCCGCTGTATAATAAAGACCCTAGTTTGTAACTGAGAAGTGTACTACTTTGTACATTCAGTTTGTTTTCCCATGTAATATGATGTGTTTTTATGACGTGTGCTGTCGGGCGTTGCATCGCGCAGCACCACCCTCTGCGATCCTGGATGAGCAGATTCCGGTCCGCCACACGCGCCAGCACAGCCGATCCCGGCCACACCCGATCCCGATTTAAATTCTTCAGCCGCTGACACGTGGGCCAGCCGGCTTCGTCTTCCTCCCGCCGTTCTCTCGTGCCCGCGCCGCCGACCTCGCCGGAGCAGACCCAGAGCTCGCCGGCTCGCCGCTGCCGGACCTCCCATGGTCTGAAAACTCACCGCCCGGGGGTTGTCGACGTCGAGGAACATGCCGGTGGTGTCAGGTCGGGTTGGGGGTAACCGGAAATAGCCCGGCGACGTGCCGCGGCCTCGGTTGAGGTTCGGCGCCGTCAACCGTGGGTTCTAACCCGCCAACACCTCAAACAAACAGTCCTACAGCATCAGTGTACTTCTAGGAAGCTCGACAAGGTGTCAAAAGGGTTCAGGGATGGCGGCAAGTCGGTCGGCACCGTGTGACCGATCGTGCCCGCCATGACCGCCCTTGATCGAGCTCGAAATTCATCACTCCTAGACAGTTTCACGCCACGGATACAGAAAAGAACTTGATCGCCGGCTAGTCCAGCGTCTATGTGCAAGATTTGGTAACCACCGAAAGATCATAGAGCGAGAATTTGAAGAATCCGTACCAGAAGCTCAGTTTACAGTCGCCGGAGCAAAAACTAGAAATTCTCTGTGGATTCTTCACGGTTTGCTTCCAAACTTGGAGGAGAGCAGCACGGTGGTCGCGCGCTCCTGTTGCCTCTCTTGCTGGACCGTGAAAACGCCTGTGGAACGCTGTCCACGGGCGCCTGACTCTCGGCTGAGGCTAGGTCGCCGCGGTGGCGATCGTTTTCGGGCAAAGGAGGTCGGAGCTCGGGGTTTCTAGTGTTGGGGAGGTAGAGTGCGATCTCAGGTTGCTGTCTAGCAGCTTAGGAACGAAGGAGGAGATTGTTTTGCTGGTTTTCCCAATTGAGCAGAGAGCTGCGGCGAGAAACAATGCCGCTGCTCGGGTTTGCCCGCGAGAAGGTAAAGCCGGCCGACTCCTGCTCGGCTGAGGCGGTGCCGGTCGCGTGGGGGCGCGAGCAAGCCTCCCTGGGCGCCAGCGCGCGTAGAGGGGAAGCAGCTGGTGGCGCCGGTGGCTGCTCGGTGGCACAGCCGACAGCTGCTCTGTGGAATTTCCCACCGAGGCTGTGACTTTGTGTGCAAGTTTTGCCTCCTTCTCTCTATGCCATGTGGGTCCCACCCGGGGTTTTAACCTCTGAATTTTACTCCTAATCACTGTTGTAAACAGTGAGCCCCATAATACCCCTGGTGATTCAAATTATTCACCCATGAGCTATTTGAATTGATTATAATTCAAATTGGGTTTGGTTTGAATGAATTTCAGCACAAGTTCAGTTTTGAATTAAAATAAAGTTTGAATTTGTCCCACTTAGCTCATGTCAAGATCAGCTCCAAATGGAGTGAAAATTGGTGTGTGAGCTCACAAAAATGTGCTGAGTAAGAATATGCCTCCCACTTTTAAATTCATGGGGTAAAAACAGTTTGAATTTGAATATGGTTTCAAATTGCCCTCCTTCTAGCTATACCCCAAAATAACCTCAAAAGGTTTTGAATTTAGGTGAAACTTGGCATGGACATCCTTAGCAATGTGTAGGAGTTTTCATATGTCCAGCCCACCTATATCACATGTGGGAAATACCACTTTTGCCATATGTTTGTTCTCTAATGAGCATGTTGATGGTGGTTACATGCTCTTCATTTGTGTTCATCATCTTTCCTCAAATGAGATGTGTGTGTATGGTGATGAACACTTCAAATATGTGTTAAAAACTGAGGCCCTTACACCTTGTCCTGCTGGTCGAGGTTGATAAGTGGGGTGTGGCTGCTGCACAAACTGACGCTGCGGCTGTACTGGTGCTGATGGAGGCCTGAAGCTCGGGTTGTACCCTCTCGTTGTTGAGTAGGGTACTACAGCACGGTCAGTTGGCAGAATAATTTGGAGGGAGTCAAAAGGAAATAAATTTACAGAATTTTGAGGAGAATTGCCATATGCAAACAGGTCTCACCAGAGTCGACCTGGAATCGAACAAGATTAGGAGATTAGTGCAGCCCCTCACAGCCAGAATATTTAGCATGTGGGAGTATATGGTGCCCTCTGATTTTGATTGGAATATCGAAGAGGAATTTTCACCGACTGAACTTAAAGCTCAGGTCCAAGCACTTTGTAAAGAGTGTGGGGATGTGTGTGCTCCTGTAATCCTCATGTGAAGCCATTCAGCATCGGACATCCTTTCTCCAAGGTAACATTCAAAGAACTTGTCTTTTGCTTTGAATATTCATCTAGATTGGTAGTTTTTCCTTTGCAGAGGCATATTGATGAGGACACCAGTTGCATCAGTTGTACCAGTTACACCTACAGGAAGAACAGGTACTCCTTTGGTTACACCATAGGTTACACCAAGGCCAACTTCGTTTACACATGAAGAAACAAGTGCAAAACTAGTTAGACATAAACCAGCATCAGATGCATGCACACAAGCTTGTTAAGGACCAATTACGTGCACTCTTGATAAGAAACTCCAACAAGAGGTAAATGCTTTCCTCTCAGGGTTACATTTCAAATTTTCAGTATTGATGAGAATTATGTACTTCCTAAGTCGCGTAATCTACTTTTACTCAGGTTTAGACATGAGGGTACTACGCTGGTTTACATGGAGGATGTAGAGCTAACACAAAGAACACCTATATTGCTTTCCAAGATGAGAAGAGTTACACGCACAAGATTCAGGGTTACACTCTTGGGACATCGATCATCTTCACGTGTTTGTTTGTATCAATCTATCATGTACTAGGGTGCATAATACACATGGTTGAAAATCTTATCAAGTCTACTTTCATCACAACAAATAGAGCATCATTTGGACTTCTCAATAAAGAGTTATGGCTAAATAAAAAATAACTGCACAGAAGGCAAGGAGACATGCGGGAACCGAAGGACACTTTGTGAATACTTCACCAGCTGGCCTTCCAACTCCGACCGTAATGACTTAGTTCATAACTATCTAGGAGGATTGTTCCTTGTATAAATATCGCCTAGATAGTACGGAAGGGACCTTTTGATCATTTGATAATATGATAAACAAGTATGATTTTTCAGCCAAGTGTAAAGGTCCCAAAGTATGAATACAAAGAAACTCTTGGTTGCACAAAGTTGGTTTCATATATATGGAAAATGGGACTTGTTAAAACTTTTTCCACATGTGATAACACACATGAGAGCTCTCTTCACACAAGTTCAAATGTTTATTTGAAAACTTGGAACCAAAAGAGATTTGAAACCAAGTAGGGAAGTGCTCATATGTGGGAGAAAGCTAAATTCAGATTTTGGAACAAATTTGTTCAACTCAAAATTCAAATGAGAACAACACAATTAATTTCAATATTGTTGTGCTAAAAATCTCATTTGCAGCAGCCAAATTAAAAATCAGATTTCATATTTGAATTCCTTAGGTCCAAATTAGTGGGTATGCAAAGTTTCATGATTTGTTGAAATATTTTGCAACTCATTTTCCAAAATGGACTTTAAATTGCAAAGAATTCAAATGCCCATTTGAATTTGGATGAAACTTGCCAAATTGTCCAAATGCACACCAGATTTGAATTTCCCCAATTGAATTCCGTCATATTCAAACTTTGGGGGATATTTTAGAGGGTAAGGAGGAGCTGTGGTTGGACTCAAATGTCATTGAGGGAGTGGAATTGGAAAAGATCTTCAGAGTGCAGAGTACACAGTCGCTGTTTGATGTCCTCAGTCGGTTCACTCGACACAGAGGGGTGCAGCACCGGTCGACACCGAGGCAAGCCGGTGACAGCTCCCGAGCCACCTCCTCTTTGATCGGTTTGCGCTGGCGATCTGCTCCTTCCCGTTCTCATCCCCTCTGCCGTGTTTCCTCTCGCCCTTATCACCGAGACATCGCATCTCTTTTCCTCCTCACGCAAGACACCGGACAGCACTGTCGACGCGCGATCGATCGCTCGGGCAACCACGAGCTAGCATGCAAACTTCGGCAGAGTGGCAAAATTGCACCGGCGCATCCCCCTCTCCCTCCTCGACGCGCCACCGACCGGTGATTGGCTCTCCAACCCCGAGAACAACGCGACCCCGTGAAGGCCGAACAAGAGCCGATGAGGAGGCTTCCGTGGACAGCCCAACCTGGCGCTTGTCACGGCCAAGTACCAGCGACCTTGGACGCGCCAAGGCACCGTGCTGCTCTCCTCCCAAGCTCAGGCCATGCCATGAACGGCCGAGAGAGAATTTGGAAAATTTTCTCCGGCGTGCTCAAATCGACCTTCCGGCACGGTAATCCCAAATTCCACCTCAATTCTCATTCTTAGGTCGTCAAATTTTGCACAAGGGGCCCAAAGTAGTAGGCGATCCTTTGCTCTTCACAGTTCTAGCCTGAAACTGAACACAGGTCGGGTATTTCGCGGGTTTCTAATGGCAACCGAGGCGGGGGACCGCGGTCGCACGGTGAAACCCTATATGCCATCGTTCCCGAGCATTTTTGAGGCTAGGTCGAGCTCCCTCATAGTTCACTGGTGCTGTAGCATCGTTTTACCGAGCTGTTAGCGCGCTAGGACGGCCGGCCGGCGTCGCCAATGGTGTAACGAGCTGCCGCACCACTTGCCGGCTCAGGGAAACCTCATCAGCGTGCTCAGCGTGGCGGGTTAGGCCCTCGCGGTGAGCAGGGGCTCGGGCAGAGGCCGGGAGACCGATTTCCGGTGATCTCCGGCGAGGGCGGCGGCGCGGGCACGCGGGCGCAGGAACGGACCAGAGGTTGAAGAAGGGTTCGGCGGGCCCAAACGTCAGTGAAAAGAAATTTAAAAACCCTATCTTCTGTGGTGGTTGAATCCGGTGCGACTGCACGTATGGAAATGTGTGGCCCCGTGTGTCTTTGTTTCAGTGAGTGACACGTAGCCCGGACCCACAGTCAATTTTAACCATTTCCAGAATTTCCCCATTTTTGTTCAAACTTTGGAGAGTCATAATTTTGTGTAGGAATGTCCAACAATTTTTAAACAAATTTTGTTGGAATCCTCTCAAAGAGTACTATCCATGGGTGCAGCCCAATATTTATGAAAATCCTTGTATTTGGCTCATTAATTCATATAAGGAAAATCTTGTAGGAACTTTTCCAGGAGTTCTGTGTATTGGAAAATTCCCAAATTTGGGCAGGAGATTCTTCCAAAAACACTTGAACCCCAGTAAAAATGTCAGAGGCATTGGACCTCATTTGCTTGGCCAAATGTGGTGTTAATTACTTATGTCTCTAAAAATTGGAAAATAGAACAGAGCTCATTTTCAGATTTTCCACAATTCATGTAAAGATCATATCTTTGTGTAGGAACCTCCAAATTTAGTGATTCAAATTGGGTTAGATTCAGACTAAAATACGCTATCCAATTATGCAACCCGATTGGTATGAAAGTCAATAATTAATACTGGGAAATTCTTTGAAGCAGATCAGTAAAAGAATTTTGGAGGGAGTTTGGTTTATCCAAAAATCCTAAAATTTTGCCAGGATAATCCTTATGATGTTATTAAACTCCTGTAAAAATTTCAGCTCATTTATATTATATACTACTACCCTGCAAAACAGGCAAGCTCCGGTTTGCATTAACCTTTTTACAAATTTTTATTGTTTTGAGAACTTACTTTGAGTACCACTTACTTCTTGCATTAGACTCTTGATTGAAACCCAAATGCATAGCCAAGAAAATCATGGGTTGGGATTAGGTTTGAAAACCTCATTAGCTACTGCAATGCCAAGATAGAGTAGGATTCGGTACAAGTCGAGTAGTTGGAACTACTCGCGAGGATAGGCTAGAGGCACTCGACTCAGGTAAAGATAGCAAATGAAACACATGGCAAGAAAAATGAGACCGAGCGGAGAGTAAGGGCAGCAGGACTTTGGGGCCTGGGTTCTATAGCTCCACTTGCGTCGATTGAGGACCGAGCCTTGTGCGGGCCTGTTGAACAAGCTAGAACAGTACCGAAGACCTACCGGCTATATGGGAACCGGGAAACCGATGTAACTCAGGTAGCTGGGTGTTGAGGCATAGCTGGTCGTTTAGAGGGTAGGTTGAGAGCTCGAGGTGTAAATCGGCTAGCGGCACTGTGGATGCGCGCACAGAGACCTCTTGCTCGGGACGATTGGACCGGTTCAACATTTGGCTGACGGGTGAAAGGTGGTTGCGTACGACGTCTGTGATGGTTGCTGTAGGCAACATCGAGTACGGGCGTACGTGACGGGTTATTCGGGTAACCCTGCAGGTGTAAATCGATTATAATCGCCGTCCCTCACGGTCAGTGAGTACCACTTGTTCACTGTACCATGACGTAGAAAGAACAGGCTAGATACATGTTAAAAGTTTGCTGATTTGAAAGACTTACTTTGCTTGTTAATGACTTGTTGTAGTTTAGAGCTAGTCAAAGTTCTTTTCAACTTTGGGCAAAGTACATGAGAGAAATGTGTTTCTTGTTTGATTGCGGCTCTCTCATGTGCCTTAGCGTAAGGTTCTCCACAACCTGCTGCTAAAACTTGATAGTATGGTTTCACTAATTAGGCGAGTCCTTTGCAACTTATTTTACCTTATGCAACCTATCAACCTTCATGTAGAAGTTTCATGTTTAGGAGAGACGGGTCAGTCTTGCTGAGCCTTCTTGCTCACTGCTTGTGTTTGAAGCTTTTGCAGGGTTTTATGAGGAAAGGACTCCTGAGGAGGAGACGGAACCCCAGGAGGGGAACCCCGTCAAGTGGGAGTCGTGCACGCCGCCATGTTAGTGGGTGTGCGTGCTAGCGGGGACACGTTCACGGGCTGAACGTGAACTCGATGCGTAGTCTACGCCCGTGAGTGTAGACGGAAATTATTTTGTTGTAAAAATGTTCATAAACCTGTTTAGGTAATAAAACTTTGCTTCCACTTTTAAAACCAGGTTACATGCTCCATGAACCGGTCCTTAGGATCCAGGCAAGTACTATACACAAACCTGAGTCTCGTGCACGCAGCACCAACCAAAACATCAAACTTGCCTAGATCCCTACCTCTACATAATTCATAATACCTCATTCAAGGGTAAAGTAAACAAGTTGATGATCTCATATCCCATTTATCCCATTCTAAGCATGGCTAAGCATGAGTAGTGTAAATGAATGACGTAATAACATAACTCCCAACCCAGGCTACAAGGAAGCAAGATAATGAAAATCTAGGGAAACTTTCTAGCATGGGTATCACATTCCAAATTGACAATGCAATTTAATTCTAACTACACATCCTAGTATAGGATCAAAGTGGTCAAGGACACTTGCCTTCTTCCTGCTGCTCCGGGAATGGAAAGTCTTGATCTTGAAAGGTGAGAACCTGCTCTGGGGCTGGTTCTAATCATGCCATCATACACATAACAAAATAAAGCATATTCCATAAGCAATAGTCCACATTTCCACTCATGCAACCCACACATACATACATATGAAAGTCATACACCTATTTAAGTTTTGTGTTTACCCTAGATACGTTGATTCTAGGCATACATGCACTTTTAAACATGTATATTATTTCTAACTTTAATATTCATATTTCTAAGTGCACATTATACATGAATTTCCAATTTGGACAAATTTTCTATATTAGATAATACCCTTCTTAGCCACAAAAGTTGCATGAAAGATAATTTACCACTCCAAATGGGTTTTCAGACCTTCTACACTATTCTTAACTTGAAGTTTTAAGTGTGGGGACCTCACTTGACATTTTCTAATTATGTATACCTATTTTCCTATATTTTCAGATTTATTTTGCATACTTAAAAGTGAAATTTAATACTAAAATAGCAAGACATGTCACCTACACAGAATATAATTTGATCTAAAATGTCCAACAAAATATCTTTTGACTTCCTCTCTGATGGGATTAATTTATATTTGTTATTATCTATTTTTCAGAATTATTTCTAGCCTAAGAATGAATTTCCAGCAATAATAAAAGCAAATAGCCCTTAGTCAGATTTCATTTCAGCCTAAAATCAGTCCTCAATTTATTCTAACCGTCTTCCAGGTGCAAAAGGGATTTGACTTATCATTACATAATAGTTGGAACCACTTATTTGAATTTAGATCCTATTCATATATTCAAATTCCTGAAATTTATAATCCTCAGGGGCTGATGTGCAAATCCACACTGCAGTGGGGCCCCATTTCTCATTTTCTAAATTTTCAGGGGTTCAAGTGTGCAAAACAGGGAGGTTTTCCTAATTTTTATTAAGTCCAGGGGCTAAAACTGATTTTTAAATGCATTTACAAGAATTTCCGAGGGTCCAGGGACTAGATCAGAAGTTTCCGGGGGCTAGATCCTTTTTCCTCAGAACCCCGAGGGGTAGCCCGCAGGATTCCCGGCCTTTATAACGCGGGGCTGATGTGGCCATTGGATTTTAAATGAAGGGCCGAGATTAGATCGCGAAGGGGTACGCGGGGGTTCTGTTTTCATCCGCCCGATTTAAAATGGACGGGCCGCAGAGGGCCACGTCGCCCTGGCCAGAGCCAGTCCACGGGCGCGGCGGCGCGCTGCGGCAATCTCGCCGGCGCAGCCTCGGTTTCTGTCGCTATGCGCTAGAACTCAATTCTCTTTGCATGGATCATCTGCGGAGGAGTAGGGGAACTCACCAGTGGGCCTTTCTTGACCCCGAAGTGGCTGGAGACTGCTCGTCGACGACGTCCGAGGGTGGAGCTCGGGGTTGCTCGTCGGGGCAGCAGCTAGGGCGCGACACACGGCGTTTCTTTCACCTGCAAGGCTCCCAGGTGGCGGTGGAACAATCTACGCATGTTAGATCGGCGAAATCGGGAGGAATTCGGAAGAAACGGTGGTGTGGACTTCGGTTCTCACCGGAGGAGAAAACTGAGCGGGCTGGGGAGGACTGGGGAGTTTCTTTGGCGTTTAAATGGATGTGGGAGGGCGGCGGGGTCGGTTGAGGGCGTATGGAACTGAGTGGGCCGCAGATCGTGGCCTGAGTGCGCAAACTTCGGAGAGGGCGGGCGCGATCGAGCGCGGGAGGAGCAGTGGCGGTTGGGAGAAGGAGCTGACGGCCGAGCCCCGCGTGGCAGAGAGAGAGGGGAGGGGGAAAACAGCCGCGGGCTGCTGGGCCGACTGGGGCTGCTGAGGTGGGTTTCGGCCCAGTGGCCGTTTTTCTTTTTCCTTCCCTTTTTCTTTTTTGTTTTTGCTTCAAATTTGAATTCCGGTTTGAATTTGAAATTTCCTTCAACATGCATCACGTCCAATAAATTTGAATTCATATTTTGCCACATTTTGGGGTGTTACAACTCTACCCCCCTTAAAAGAAATCTCGCCCTCGATATCGGTGACTCTAGGAAAACAGTTCCGGAAATTGTGCCTTGAGCTCGTCTTCTCGCTCCCATGTGGCTTCTGCTTCCAAGTGGTGCTTCCACTGCACTTTGCACATTCAGATTTTTTTATTCCTTGTGATGCATTCCATCGTCTCCAAAATCTTGACCGGCTCTTCGGCATACGAAAGGTATTCCCGGACATCCACCTCATTCATGGGTAACTTCTCCTCAGGTGTTCTTAAGCATCTCTTGAGTTGTGACACATGGAATACGTCATGCACATCCGATGGGCGAGCCGGTAGTTCTAACTGATATGCCACTTTGCCTTTCCTCTCCAGAATCTGGAAGGGTCCGATGTACCGAGGTGATAGTTTCCCTTTCACTTTGAATCGACGAAGTCCTCTGATAGGAGACACTTTGAGATAGGCATAGTCCCCTACGTTGAAAGTGAGCTCTCTTCTCCGTAAATCGGCATAGCTCTTCTATCTGGTATGGGCTATTTTCAAGTTGTTGCGGATCTCCCTCACTTTCACCTCGGCTTCTTGTAGCACCTCTGGCCCAAATACTTTGCTTTCCCTAGTTTGATTCCAAAACAATGGGGTTCTGCACTTCCTCCCATACAACGCCTCGAAGGGTGACATCTTCGTACTAGCCTGATAGCTGTTGTTACATGAGAACTCCGCATATGGTAAGTTCTTATCCCAACTCCTATTGTTCTTGAGTGCACAAGCTCTCAACATATCCTCAAGGATTTGATTGGTCCTTTCGGTCTGCTCGTCAGTTTGTGGGTGGTATGCGGAACTAAAATTCAGATGAGTCCCCATGGTTTCATGTAACTTCTGCTAGAACCTTGAGGTGAACTGTGTCCCTCGATCTGACACTATCTTTTTCGACACTCCATGGAAACACACGATTCTTGACATGTACAATTCTGCCAGTTTGGATCCGCTATAGCTTTCTTTCACGGGGATGAAATGAGCTACCTTAGTCAGCCTGTCGATGATGACCCATATCGAATCATATCCCGATTGGGTCCTAGGTGGTCCCACTATGAAGTCCGTACCTATTTCTTCCCATTTCCATTCGGGCACTTTGAGCGGTTGCAACAATCCCGCGGGCCGTTGGTGTTCTGCTTTCACCAACTGACATGTGTCACATAGGGCAACATGTTCCGCGACATCTCGCTACATGCCATACCACCAATATCTGCTCTTGAGGTTATGATACATCTTCGTACTCCCAGGGTGAATGGAATAGTCGGAATCATGAGCCTCCCTCAGAATTAGTTCACGGATCTCCTTTACCTCAGGCACGCAGATTCTTTTCCCATGCCATATTGTACCTTGTTCATCCTCTCTGAACCCAGGAGCTTTATTCTCCTTGATGAGTCTTCTGATCTCTTGTATTTTCTCGTCATCCTTCTGACCATTGCGTATGTCTTGCTCCAATGTGGAGTCCACTTCCATGGCGATGGCCTCACCACTATTCACCAGCCATAGATTGAGTTTAGCAATCTCCTCCTTCAATTCTGTAGGCGTGTCATTTAAGCTCAACGTGTTGATATGCACCTTCTGGCTTAAAGCATCTGCCACGACGTTCGCTTTCCCAGAATGATAGTTGATACCCACATCAAAATCGTTGATTAGCTCTAACCATCTCCTTTGTCTGAGGTTGAGGTCTGGCTGTGTGAAAATGTACTTTAAGCTCTTATGATCCGTGTATATCTCTGTCCTCTTTCCGATCAAGTAATGCCTCCAAAGCTTCAGTGTGTGGACCACTGCGGCTAGCTCTAGGTCATGCGTAGGATAGTTCTTCTCATGTTTTCGAAGGTGTCGGGATGCATAGGTAACGACATGCCCCTCTTGCATGAGAACACATCCCAACCCGTGTTCAGAAGCATCACAATATACCGAAAAATTCTTCTGCATGTCTCGCATAACTAGCACTGGGGCTGTTGTCAATCTTTTCTTCAGCTCTTGGAAACTTGCCTCACACTCCGGTGTCCACGTGAATGTGATTCCCTTATCTAAAAATTTGGTGAGGGGTCTTTAGATCTTGGAGAAGCCCTCAATGAATTGTCGATAGTATCCAGCCAATCCTAAGAAGCTTCGGATCTCCCTGACATTTTCAGGGGTCTTCCACTTCTGCACATCCATGATCTTGGCGGGATCCACGGAGATTCCTCCTTCTAAGAGTATATGTCCTAAGAAGGGAACTCTCTTCAGCCAAAACTCACATTTGCTTAGCTTGGGCATATAGTTGGTGTCGAAGTGTGTAGCCGACACTTCCCCCGGACCTGCTCTGGGCAGCCCGCAGAGGTTCTTTTTCGGAGGGGCTAGTCACTCGCGGAGAGCTTCAGCTTTAGGGACAATTGAGGGAGAAGCTTGACACAGGGAGTTTTACGTGGTTCAGGCCGCCGGAGCGTAAAACCCTAACTCCACGGTGAGCAGAGGTGCTCGCTGTATTGCTTGCTGCTCAGAACCGGAGTCCTGAGCTTGAGGATGTGAGATGGCTAGAGTGCGAGTCAACAGAGTTCGAACCCTTGCTAACGTTGCCTACCCGAGAGTTTTATAGTCCAAGGCTCGTGCGGCTTACAAGGTGGCCCGGGACCCGACAGGTGGTCCCGGGGAGATTGCCTGCCATCTACCGTATCTGCAGTTATGCTAGTAGTTGTCTCTGGCGAAGGCTTCCGAGTCTTTGTTCTGCCACCCTGCCCATGCAGCAAGCTAGTCGTAGTGGTTGATGATGGCAGGGGCGGCAGGGGATGTCTTGTCGTTGTGTTTATTGGCGGACAGGTGTTGACACGGCGCGCCAGTCTTGCGATGTGACTGGGTGCAACGGCACCTGATAGAGGCGTGCTCCGCATCTCCGCGTTTTGGGAAGGCGCGGGCCTTGAATACCTTGTACGGGCAAGGTATGGCGTGTCTTTACGCCTGCTGCCTACCACGCGGGGGCGGGCAGCGTTGCTCTGCTGGCCACGTGGCGGGCCCGGAGCTCTCCTTTGAGGAGAGGGAAGTCCGGCCCCGCGGGACACGAGGAGCCTTCGGACCTCTCTCCGCGGAGCAGGGAGGTCCGGCTGCTGCTGGCCACGTGGCAGGCCTGGAGCTCTCCTCTGAGGAGAGGGAGGTCCGGTCCTGCAGGACACGTGGAGCCTTCGGAGCTCTCCCCACGGAGGGGGGAGGTCCGGCTCAGTTGGCCACGTGGCGGGTCCGGAGCTCTCCTCTGAGGAGAGGGAGGTCTGGCCCCGCTAGGCACGTGGCGCCTTCGGAGCTCTCCATGCGGAGAAGGGCGAGGTCCTTAGGCATTTTCCCCTGTGCGCGGGGTAGCTCATATCGATGGTACCGACAGTGGCCCTCGGGCCCATCTCGGTGGAGATAGCGAGCCTGGGGTGGGGCCTCCGTCTCTTCCATTCCGCACACTTTCTCTAAGTCCCGCATTGACCTTTGCCGGAGCACGAACAGTTGCGGGATCGTGGGAGCGTGCGCCCACTTGATGGTTGCTTTTACTACGGCGGTTCACAAGGCTGCCACTTCTGCACGTCGCGGCGCTTTTTTCGGGAACCGCCAAAGCGCCTTGCCAGCTCGTCTCCTTGGGAGACTGACTTCTTGGCCCACCGCTTCAGATGGACGACTTGGGTCCACTTGTCATCGACGCTTGGTCTTGGAGCCGAAGCGGTTACCCAAGCAGCGTATTTGAAGAGTTTCGAATCGCTTTGAATCGAACCTCGGAAGTTTTAAAAGGGGATCTTACCCGCATTGCGGCTTCCCTTCGCACTTCCCAGCGCTTGCACCTTCCTTGAGTTCCTGCGCCTTTGTCTTCTGCCATGGCTTCCAACCCGCCTCCGGAGAAGAAGCGCGCTCGATCTCCTCCGACGGCAGCGTTTGCGTCGAGTCAGGGATCCAGGGCGCCTGCACGCCCTGTTTCTGGAGATGGCGCCCCGTCCGGTGGCGACCCCAATAGGTCTCGGGCTCATCATCCCGACGGGACTCCTCTTGAGTGACGACGGGCTGAAGGTTCCTAGGCGTCGCGTCCTCCCTCCTCAGGCGGTGGAGTCTCCAAGGAAACTGCTGACGCGTCGAGGGGGGCTTCAGGCGTTGGAATCTCTAAGGAAACTGCTGACACGTCGAGGGGGGCTTCAGAAGCATCCCCTGCTCCGTCAGCCCGGGCGACTGCGGGGCAGCCGTCGGCAGCGACGGCGGGCTCTAATGGTCCTACCCCGGCTCGAAAGCCGGGGTTCAGAGCCCGTTGGAGTGCTCGTGTTTCTCGTCCATCCCCGACTAATGGGGGGTCTGTCCCGCAGCGCTCAGAAGCCGGGTCGGTTGCCGCGGCCCCCAAGCCAACGCAAGTTCCTCCTGTACCGGTCAGCCCAGATTCTATGGCAGCGTCGACTCCTCTTTCCGAGTTGGTTGCCGCGGCCCCCAAGCCAGCGCAAGTTCCTCCTGTACCAGTCGACCCGGCTTCTATGGCAGCGTCGACTCCCTCCAGTTGTCCTTCTTCACTGGCTCAGGAGCCAGCTGTCGGTGAGGGTTTGGCGGGTCCGGCTGTCGAAGTCCCGCCTCCTGTTGCTAGAGCGGATGGAACTGCCACCGGCCATATGGGGGGCATCGAACCAGGGCGTGATGGGAGCGAGCCCGTCCCGGCGCCGGCTTCTCCTGACCGGCGTCTCATCCGGGTTGCCGGTGCGTCGTCTTCTCTTGAAGACGCTGTGATGGAGGAGGTCGGGGGCGCCGCTCCGGCCTCTGCTGCCCCACTGCCCCTGGCAGACGCTCTCGTGCTCGCCCAGACGAGTGTCCGGCAAGTCTTGGCCGCGCTCGGTTGCGAGCGAGAGGAGCAGGTGGTTGAGGGGGATCGCCTCCTCACCTGGGAGAACCTTTTGCGGGAGCGGACCGCGAAGGTCAAGGGGGAGCTCGACTCCAGGCGGGAGTCGCTTGATATCATGGAGGCGCTCCTCGACCGACAGAAGCGGGCCATCGACCGCCTGGACTCCGAGATGTGGCGGCTCCACAAGGAGGCCCTTGAGGCGCATGCCCGGGCCGAGGAGAACTTCTCTGCCCTGGAGGAGGTGCGGCAGAGGCTGGCGCGCCGTGAGAGCGCCATTGCGGATCAGGAGCGCTCCGTGGCGGCCGAGGTGGAGAGAGTCACTGCGCGGCTGGCGGCGGGCGAGGGCGACCTGTGAGCCCGGGCTACGGAGCTAGAGGCTCGGAAGGCAGACTTGGCCACGAGGGAGGAGCAGGTCTCCCGGGAGCGCTAGGCGATCCTTGATCGGGAGCTGGCTGCCGACTTCCGGGCTTCAGAGCTGGAGCGGCTTGCCCAGACTCTCCGCCTTCGGGAAAGCTCCATGGCGGCCAAGGAGAAGGAATTCTCCGAGGGGAGCCACGACGCCTTGCTGGCAGCCCGCCGCGAGGTAGAGGAGCTCTTGGCCTCGCGGTCTTCCGAGGCCTGTGCGGTCTCGAGCTTCGTCAACTAGGCAGGGTCCGCCCTGGTCCCCCTGGCTCCAGCCCGGTGAAGACGGCGACCCCTGCGTTGAAGGTGGCCGAGGTGATCCCCGCGCTCGAGTCAATCGGCGCCAAGCTGAGCAGGCTAGATGCGGTGGTCGCCGGCGAGCTCGAGGCAGAGGGACGGGGTCTGGCCGTGGAGGCTACCACGCATGTGTTGGCATGCTTCAGGAGCCGGGACCCTTCCTTCTCATTGGAACCAGCGAGACAGGGCCCTGCCACGGAGCGGGAGGAAACCGCCAGGGCTGAAGTCGGGGACGTGGCCGCCCTTGTAGCCTCTATGTTCCGGCGCGAGCCAGGTGAACCCTAGGACTTGTATCTCTCTTTTTTTATTGAGTCTGTAGTCCAACTCATGGAGCTTTGAATAAATAGACTCTTATTATTTTCTGCGTCTGTGTGCTTTCGCCTTCTTCCTGGCTTGGCCTGACCGAGCCCTTAGCTCCGCAAGGCACTCAGAGGCCTCCACCAGTCTTGAAGCCCTGCATAGACACCTTCCCTGGGTCCTTATTGTGTTAAGGGCCCCGGAGGTCTCCGGAACTTGCTCCGTGGAAACGGAGAGATCCGGATCTGCCGACCACGTGGTGGGCCCGGAGCTCTCTACTGAGAAGTCGGAGGTCCGACCCTGCGGGACACGTGGGGCCTTCGGAGCTCACCCCTGCGGAGGGGGCGAGGCCCGGCTCTGCCGGCCACGTGGCGGGCCTAGAGCTACCTGCTGAGGAGAGGGGGGCTCCGACCCCGCCGGACACGTGGGGCCTCCGGAGCCTGCCCCTACGGAGGGGGCGAGGTCTGGATCCTTCGGTCTTGCTTTGGAGCTCCGGTCTTGTGCGGTCCCATAGTGGCCCCCTGGTAGGTGTGGCCAATTGTTTGGGCGCTCCTATCATACTCCTGCGGGGAGCTAAGGGCGGGAGGTCCTGCACACAAGCAAGGGAAACGTAATTCTCCTTGGGGGCTCCCCCTTCCCTATCTCATAGTCTTATTTGGCTTACGATCCTGTTCCGGTGTACGGTGCTTGGGAACTTCAGTGCGCGAAATGTCGGGAGCTCGAGGCCCCCTGGCCATCGGCAGGTTCCTCAAACGCGACTGCCTTCGGTAGGATAGCAAATGCCGACTAGAGGTGAGAATGGGAAAAGGAAGCTGAGTGCATGGTGAGCATACACAGGAAGTGCGGTCATAAAAATTAATATGTAATTTAAATGAGCACAAGGGAAGAGCAAAGTAGGACAGGTTTCTTTCCATATAAATTTCCATAGCAAGAAGGCAGGCCAAACATGGAGGCAACGACCCACCCCATTAAGAAGGGAAGCAAGACTCTACGCGCTTAGGGTCAGAACCAGGCCAAGATGAACGTAGTCCTGGACCGTCCCCTGAGACTTAGCTGCTTCGAGCGCTGTTCCTGGACTCTATGGAATCTATTACAAAAACAAGAGACTGTCCTACTATTGCTCTAGGGGTAGAACTTACGGAGGTGTTCTATGCTCCAAGGGTTCGGGAGTGGGTCCCCATCCTCGGTGGAAAGGCATACGCACCCGGGGCGGTACACTTTTGTGACCCGGAAGGGACCTTCCTAGCTGGCGGAGAGTTTGTCGGTCCCTTCACGAGAAAGTATGCGCCGCAATACCAGGTCGCCTTCCTACAGATCCCGGACACGCACAGACCTTTGGTGGTAACGCTGGAGCGCTTGTCGGTACAGTGTGTTGCGGAGTGCTGCATGTAATCGAGCCTCGTCGACAAGGTCGATGTCTTCACGCCGGAGGTTGTCCTGCACGGCTTCGTCGTAAGCTCGGACACGGAGGGACCCCATGGTGATCTCTGGGGGAAGCACAACCTCGGCCCCGTATACCATGAAGAACGGTGTCTCTCCGGTGGCCCGGCTCTGGGATGTCCGGTTAGCCCATAGTGTGCTCGGAAGCTCATCCACTCACTTGGCGCCATGTTTCTTCAAGCCAGCATAGGTGCGAGTCTTGAGGCCCCGAAGGATCTCGGTGTTGGCCCTCTCAACTTGTCCATTGCTCTTTAGGTGGGCAACGGAGGCATAGCACACCTGGATGCCGAGGTCTTTGCAGAATTCTTGGAACGCTGCGCTGGTGAACTGGGTCCCGTTGTCAGTGATGATTCTGTTCGGGACTCTGAACCGGCAGATGATCGACTTGATGAACTTTACTGCAGATTGCTTGTTGATGGTGACGACGGGTGTGGCTTCCGGCCACTTGGTGAACTTGTCGATGGCGACGTAGATGTACCGGAATCCCCCGACAGCTCTGGGGAATGGTCCCAGGATGTCCAACCCCCATACGGCGAACGGCCATGAGGGCGGGATCATCTGAACCACCTGAGCCGGTGTATGGATCTGCTTGGCGTGGAACTGGCACGCCTTGCAGCTCTCGACCAGCTTGACGGCATCCTGGAGTGCTGTCGGCCAGTAGAATCCATGCCGGAAGGCTTTACCGACAAGCGTGCGTGAGGAATAGTGACTCCCACATTCGCCTCCATGGATATCAGCGAGCAAGTCGCAGCCTTCCCCCTGGGTTATGCACCGCAATAGGACGTGGTTGGCGCCACACCGGTAGAGATCCCCTTCTACCAGCGCGTACCTCTTAGCCATGCGCATGATCCGTTCAGCGGATACACGTTCATCAGGGAGGATGTTGTCTTTCAAGTAGTCCCGGATCTCCGTGATCCATGCATCGGGTCTGACTTGAGCTTCTGGATCTTGAGCGCTGGGTTGCATGGAGTCCCCAGTGACGCTTACGATCCTTGGCGGCGTCCATGGCTGCAGGGCCGCCGGGACCGCCAGCTTCGAGGTGTTGGTCCATCCCCCTTCGCCCGGCTCGGCAGGCCAGGCTGTGGGCCGTAGCAACGTCCTCTCGAAGACTCCTTCGGGCACAGGGGCTCCAGTGGAGGCCTTCGTTGAGAGGTCATCAGCTGCGGCATTGCCAGCGCGTGGTACGTGGTGCAGGTCCAAGGCGAGGAAGTCTTTCTCCAACATCTACACGTGGAGCAGATAAGCAGCTAGCTGTGGGTCATTGCAGGAGCATTCACCCTTAACATGCTTGATGACTAGCTGGGAGTCGCCCTGTGCCAACAACTGGCGAGTGCCCAGAGACTGGGCTGTCTTTAGGCCAAAGATGAGTGCCTCATACTCTGCCATGTTGTTGGTTGCCTTGAAATTGAGACGCACCATGTACCCAAACTGCTCCCCCGATGGCATGAGAAGCAGTACGCCGGCACCGGCCCCCTACTTTTGCGAGGATCCGTCGAAGAAGAGCGTCCAGTGAGGCCCGGTGAGGACCGGAGCTTGGTGCTTCAGTTCACCGTCTTCGTGGCCCCCTAGGTCAGCCTTCGTTGGCGTCCACTCAGCCACGAAGTCAGCCAGCGCTTGGCTCTTGACTGCATGGCGAGGAAGGAAGTCCAACTCGAACTCCACCAGTTCCGCTGCCCATTTAGCGACATTGCCAGTCGCGTGAGGGCTGTGAAGGATCGCCTTCAGCGGATAGGAGGTGACCACCGAGATCCGGTGGGCTTGAAAGTAGTGGCGGAGCTTCCTGGATGCCACGAGCACTGCATATAGCAGCTTGTGGACCTCCAGGTACCTTGTCTTGGCGTCGTGGAGGACTTCGCTGATGTAGTAGAGAGGCCTCTGGATGGTCCGGACCCTCCCTCCCAGGCCAGAGATGTCTTCATCCATTGGCTCTGGCCTACCGAAGGTAGGTGGGTCCGAGGAAGCTTCCGGGAGCTGGGACTCGAAAGCTTCTAGGCTGCCTTGGACCTCCGGGAGATCCCGCTGGTTTTCCGGGAGCTCCGAGAGGTCCCGTTGGACCTCCGGGAGGTTGTCGTGGAGGTCCGGGAGGCCGTCTTGGACCGTCGGGAGGTTGTCTTGGAGGTTCGGGAGGCCGTCTTGGACCTCTGGAGTCTCCTGGTGCTTGTCTTCTGCTATCGGAGCAGGCTGTGGTGGCGAGAGGTCCGGCCGCTCTGCGACAAGGACCATGCTCACCACTTCGGTTGTTGCCGCGATGTAGAGCAACAAATGCTCTTCGGGCTCGGGGGCTACCATGATGGGTAGGGTCGTCAGGAGTTGCTTCAACTCCTGGAAAGCTTCTTCTGCTTCGTCGGTCCAAACAAATGGACCGGATTTGCGCAGGAGCTTAAAGAAGGGGAGCACTCGCTCTGCTAGCCTCGGTATAAACCGACTCAGCGCGGCTAGGCATCCCGTGAGTCTCTGGACTTCCTTGATGCGGGCAGGGGGCTGCATCAGGTCGATGGCCTTGATCTTCTCTGGGTTGGCCTCAATTCCTCGGTGTGAGACCAGGAATCCTAAGAGCTTTCTAGAGGATACGCCGAACACACACTTGTCGGGGTTCAGCTTGGTGCGTGTGGAGCGCAGTTTGTCAAAGACTAAGGCCAGGTTGTCTAATTAGGATGAACTCTGCCTGACCTTGACAACGATGTCATCGACATACACCTCGACTAGGTTTCTTATTAACTCTCCAAAAATTTTGTGCATTGCTCGTACAAAGGTGGGAATACCATTCTTTAGGCCATAAGACATAGAGACAATAACAATACAGCCCGTCTACTGTGATGAAGGAGGTGTGCTCCTCATCTTCTCTAGACATAGGGATCTGATGGAAACCCGAGTAGGCGTCTAGGAAGCACAGCATATCACAGCCTGATGTCGAGTCTACTATTTGATCTATTATAGGGAGAGGGAATGGATCTTTGGGACATGCCTTATTGAGACTGGTGTAGTCGATGCATATCCGGAGCTTCCCGCCGGCCTTTGTAAGGGCCTCAGTTTTTGACACACATTTGCAGTGTTTATCACCACACCACACACCTCATGTGAGGAAGGATGATGAACACAAATGAAGAGCAAGTAACAATTATCAACATGCTCATTAGAGAACAAACTCACATATTGCAAAAGTGGTATTTCCCACATGTGATATAGATGGGCTGGACATATGAAAACTCCTACACTTTGCTAAGGATGTCCATGCCAAGTTTCACCCAAATTCAAAACCTTTTTGAGGTCATTTTGGGTATAATTAGGAAGAGGGCAGTTTGAAACCATATTCAAATTCAAACTGTTTTTATCCCACGAATTTAAAAGTGGGAGGCATATTCTTACTCAGCACATTTTTGTGAGCCCACACACCAATTTTCACTCCATTTGGAGTTGATCTTGACATGAGCTAAGTGGGACAAATTCAAACTTCATTTCAATTCAAAACTGCACTTGTGCTGAAATTCACTCAAACCAAACCCAATTTGAACTTTAATCAATTCAAATGGTTCATGGGTGGATAATTTGAATTACCAGGGGTACTATGGGGATCACTGTTTACAACAGTGATTAGGAGTAAATTTCAGAGGTTAAAACTGGAAGTGGGTCCCACATGTCAGCCACTGCTCAGATCAAACCGACTGACACTTTTCTCACTCGGGTCGCCGAGCCGCCGCTGCGATCGCCACCGAGGGCAGCCGCCGCGCCAGCAGCTGCTTGCCCACGCGCAGGCGTGAGGCGGTGCAGAGCCTTCTTAAGGCGCCTGCCCCCCTCCTCGGCCGAGGCATCGCCGTTCTTCCCCGCAAGAACTCAGCGCCGGCCGAAGTTTCCCGCAGCTCGGAATCGATTGGAGAACGCCGATCACAGCTCCCTCCGTCCACTCCAGAACCCCAGCAAGGTACTAGAGACCTCCTCCGTCCTCCCCGCTGCTAGAATTCCGTTGAAACCGATTGATATCGGCTGTGCCGAAAGATCAAATTCGGGACTTGGAACCGCCGCACCTCGGGCTCCCGTGGACAGCCCAACCAGGTTGTTGTCACGCCCGAGCCAAGGCACCCTTGGACGCGCTGGTGACCGGTGCTGCACATCCCCGAGCCACAGCTCGAGTGGTTGCTCACCGGCGGCGAATTTCCACTTTTCCCCTTTCTGTGCGCAGAACGATCTTCGGATACGATTCTGTTTAATTCGTGCTCTAGAAAGGATTAGAGGGCCTCAAGCCGCTCTCACACAAGCTAGACACGGTAGCGCACAAGTTGCCTTCACAACTCTGGGCCGGAGAACCTCTGTACCCGGCGTAATTCGGGGTCTACCAATGGCGGAATGAACAGGCGGCATCGGGCGCACGGTAAGGACCTATTTTGGGCCTTCCCCGAGCTGCCTCAAGCTCATGTCGACCTTCTCTGAGGTCCACTGGTGCTCCCCGACCGGTTTCCCAAGTAGTTGAGGTGCTACGGAAGTCAGCCGACATGGCCGAAGTCGTTCCGAGGTGGCGGCTCGTCGCCGACCATGCTCCGGCCATTGTCATGAGCAGCGGACCCTAGAATCCTGTTCCCCGAGTAAAAGTAGGTAGGGGCGGCCAGAATCGAGAAGTTTGGAGCTGTACAGAAACCGGCGGCGAGCTCTCCGGCGAGGTCCCTCGGCGGCGGAGCGCGGGCGTCGCGAGGTTGAAGAAGGGGGTGGACCCCAGCTGTCAGCGGGAGATATTTTGAATCGGGATCTGGCTGCAGCCGGGATCGAGTGTGCTGGCGCGCAAAATCATTGTGGGCCGCGGTTTGCTGTCGCCTCGGCGTGCGACGCGTGTCCCCTGGGCCCACGCGCGAGTTTAAACTTTTCCCCGATTTTCAGATTTCCTTCAAACTTCAAATCCTCATAACTTTGGCTAGAAAGCTCCAAATCGAGTGAACCAAATTTTGCTGGATTCAGCTCTCTGAGCACTTTCCAGCAAATCAAGTTTCACTTCATGAAATTCCTTAATTCTCCAGAATTAATTCCTCAAATTTTAAAATGTTTGGAATTTTAACTGGAGAATCCTTTGGAGGAAAATTCTGAAATTTTGCTAGGATGTTCACCAAGATATCCCTGAACTACCCTAAAAATTTCAGACCCATTTGAGCTCATTTGATCCACCTAATGGTGTGAGTAGTGAAACTGTTCCAGAGAAAATACAAAATGTTCAGAAACATTTTCAGAATTTTCTCTGAAATTGTTTAGCTCATATCTTTAGCTAGGAACCTTCAAATTAAGTGAGACCAACTCTATTAGAACCCCCTAAAAATCTAGTTTTCAGAAAGCCATAGTTTGTTTCATGAAAATCCTTAGAACACCCTAAAAGCCTTCAATTAAGGTCAAGTACATAATTAATTGTGGAGGGCTCAAATGAGCTTGACTGCAACTAAAACTTGACCAAGTTTCTAGTTAGGTTGTAACCAAGCCCCAGTAAAAGTTTCACAGTCATTAAGTCTGTCTAGAGGGACTTAGAAGCTTCACAAGTTTAAAAGTTACTACAAACACATTTAAATTGATACATATGTTTCTTCTAACATGTAGTCGCTAAGGTCGAGGAGGAACCCGAAGTCCTAGACTTCGTTACTCTGGAGGAACAGCTAGCCTACGACCAAGAGCAGCAACGCAAGCTCCGGTTTGCATTAACCTTTTTACAAATTTTTATTGTTTTGAGCACATACTTGAGTACTTTATTCCTTGCATTAGAGTCTTGTTTGGAAACCCAATTGCATAGCCAAGAGCACCATGGGTTGGGTTTAGGATTGCAAACCCCGTTAGTTACTGCAATGCTAAGATAGTGTAGGATTCTGTACAAGTCGAGTAGTTGGAACTACTCACGAGCATAGGCTAGAGGCACTCAACTCGGGTAGTGATAGCACATGAAACACATGGCAAGAAAATGAGACCAAGCGGAGAGTAAGGGCAGCAGGACTTTGGGGCCTGTGTGCTGTAGCTCCGCTTGTGTCGATTGAGGACCGAGCCGTGTGCGGGCCTGTTGAACAAGCTAGAACAGTACCGAAGACCTACCGGCTATATGGGAATCGGGAAACTGATGTAACTCGGGTAGCTGGGTGTTGAGGCATAGCTGGTCGTTCAGAGGGTAGGTTGAGAGCTCGAGGTGTAAATCGGCTGGCGGCACTGAGATGCGCGTGCAGAGACCTCTTGCTCGGGGCGATTGGACCGGTTCAACATTTGGCTAACGGGTGAAAGGTAGTCGCGTACGGCGTCCGTGATGGTTGTTGTAGGCAACATCGAGTACGGGCGTACGTGACGGGTTGTTCGGGTAACCCTGCAGGTGTAAATCGATTATAATCGCCGTCCCTCACGGTCAGTGAGTACCACTTGTTCACTGTACCGTGACGTAGAAAGAACAGGCTAGTCACATGTTAAAAAGTTGCTGATTGAAAGATGGGCATTGATTGTTAATGATATGATGTAGTTTAGAGCTAACTAAAGTTCTTTTCAACTTTGGGCAAAGTACATGAGAGAACTGCGTTTCTTGTTTGATTGCGGCTCTCTCATGTGCCTTAGCGTAAGGTTCTCCACAACCTGCTGCTAAAACTTGAAAGTAAGGTTCCACTAATTAGGCGAGTCCTTTGCAAATGATTTTTACCTCATGTAACCCATCACCCCTCATGTAGAAGTTCCATGTTTAGGTGAGACGGGTCAGACTTGCTGAGCCTTTGTGCTCACTGCTTGTGTTTGAAGCTTTTGCAGGGTTCTATGAGGAAGGGACTCCCGAGGAAGAGACGGAACCCCAGGAGGGGAATCCCGTCGAGTGGGAGTCGTGCACGCCGCAGAGTTAGTGTGCGTGTGTGCTAGCAAGGACACGTTCAAGCGCTGAACGTGGACTTGATGCGTAGTCTACGCCCGTGAGTGTAGACTGGACTTATTTTGATGTAAACATGTTCATAAACTTGTTTATGTAATAAAATTTCGCTTCCGCTTTGTACCTTTGACGTGTGTTATCCGGTGCTGTGCAACGCAGCACCCCTCAGCGTGATCCTGGCTCGACAGGACCAATGGGGTCGTGTCAGCCTTCGGGACAACGACGGGGTTCGCCAACCAGCGGGGGTGGTGGACTTCTCGTATGAAGCCAGCGTCCAGCAGCTTCTTGATTTCTTCTCGGATGAAGTTTTGCCGCTCGATGGACTGCTTGTGAGGCTTCTGTTGGACTGGCCGAGCGTCGGGGAAGACCTTCAAGTGGTGCTCGATCACCTCCCTAGGGATCCCCGGCATCTGTGATGGCTGCCATGCAAACACATCGACGTTGTGCCGGAGGAAGGTGACGAGCGCGCCTTCCTATTTGCTATCCAGGCCCCCGGCTACCCGGGTGGTCTGGGGCAGCATCAGTGCCGACTTGGACGACCTTCAGGGGGACGTCGCCCTCGTCGAGGGGTTGCACATGGGGTGCTGCGGTAGAGGCACGGTGGCGTGCACTCGGGTGGAGCCGGTCCGATTCTGCACTGCCAGGGGCTGGTGCTCGAGCTGCCGCAAGTGCCTGGAGCTTTTCCAAGGCTGACACTGCAGCAGTGCGGTCCCCACGAATCCTGAGGACGCCTGTTGGTGTAGGCATCTTCAAGACAAGGTAGCCGTAGTGGGCTACTGCCATGAATCGGTACAGGGCAGGCCTGCCGATTATGGCGTTGAAGGGGAGGTCGATCCCCGCCACGTCGAACAGAATGTACTCTGTCCGATAGCTGTCCGGTGCCCCAAAGGTCACCGGAAGGCTGATGTTGCCGTAGGGAACGACTTGTCCCGGCCCTACCCTTGAGAACGGGCTCGATGGGGTGAGCTTGGCCATCGGGATCTGCAGCTTCTGGAAAGCTGCGCGGCTGATGAGGTTCAGCCCAGCCCTGCCATCTACCAGAACGTGGTACATCCTCACGTTGGCGATGGTGGGCGCTACCAAGAGCGGTAGTTGGCCGGCCCCAGCTATGTTCCTGGGGCAGTCGGTGGCATTGAAGCTGATGGGGGTTACCATCCACTTGAGGTGCGGCGCAGCACTTGGGAGGACAGCCACCGACGCTACCGCCCGGCGCAGAGTTTTAACCGCGCTTCGGGACGAGGGGTCAGCAGACCCGCCGTAGATGACGTAGAGCATCTTCCGGCGCTCGTTATTGCTGGAGCTGGAGTCCTCATGGTTGCGCACCGCCTTCACGGCGCGCTGAGGCTCCTGGAACTCCACTTGATGGTCGGCGTTGTCTGGGGCGTCGACCTTCTGCTTACCCTCCCTTTGACGGAATGGTGGGGCATCAGTTCTCAGCTGCTTCCCTTTGCGGAAGCGCTCCGCGAGCTTCTGAATCTCCCGGCACTCGGAAGCAGTATGGTAACTGGTGCCGTGCACAGGGCATAGCTCGCCTTGGTCACCATCTGGAGCTGGTGACTGTCGCTGCCTTTTGTCGCGGCGTGGCCCCTGAGCTCCACTGGGTGCTGCTGCTGCAACAACGGGGGCTGTGGCCGGTGGCTTCATCTTGCCACCGCCCCGGTTCTTGATCTTCTTGCTGCTTCCATAGGAAGCGGCGCCAGATCCGAGCTGTCCTCCTGACTCGGAGGCTGGCAGTGAGTGCCAGTTCCGCCCTTCTGCTGCCCTGGCGCACTTGTCCACCAGGCTGAAGAGCTCTGAGACGTCGC
Source organism: Neostapfia colusana (assembly GCA_030760725.1). Classification (NCBI taxonomy): domain Eukaryota; kingdom Viridiplantae; phylum Streptophyta; class Magnoliopsida; order Poales; family Poaceae; genus Neostapfia; species Neostapfia colusana. Next base: position 36,708,169 of record JASWHV010000008.1, read on the forward strand.
GAACCTCTCTGGTCGCGAGCTTCTCGAGCATCTTCTCGTCCCGGACACCCTGCCGGAACGCCACCACCACTGAAGCACTTTGGATGTGCGGGATGGTGTTGCGTACCTGGGAGAACCGCTGGATGAAGGAGCGCAGCGTCTCTCCAGGTTGTTGCTGGATGGTGTGGCGGTCGAGCTCCGTGCCAGGCCGGGTGTAGGAGCTGCCAAAGTTGGCAGTGAACTGCTGGCAGAGCTCTCCCCAAGAGGTTATGGGACCCTGGGGAAGGTTCATGAGCCAATACCGGGCTGGGCCGGTCAAGGCGACGGGGAAGTAGTTGGCCATGACGGCCTCGTCCCCTCCTGCAGCAAGGATGGCGGTGGAGTAGATTTGGAGGAACTCCGCCGGGTTGACACTGCCGTCGTACTTCTCTGGCAGGTGCGGCCGAAACTTGCGCGGCCACCTCGCGAAGCGAAGGTGTGGCGCCAGGGCTGCACATCCTGCTCCTGTTGCTGCTGGCGTTGGTGCCGTGAACGCTTGGTTCGCTGCTGGCACTGTGTACCCCGGTATGGGCAAGGCTGCACCATAGACCGGGGGCGCCGTTTGCAGGGCATACGGATGGGGCATATGCTGCGTGGCGTATGCCTGGGGCAGAGATCGCGTGGCGAATGTCTGCGCCTCAGGCAGGGTTGAGGCAGACGTCATGCTGTCGCTGGCCTCTTGGTTGCGATGCCTTTCTCGTCGTCGCTCAATGAACACTCGGGCATCTTTGCCCAAGTCGCATCGTTCCATCTCTGTCCTCAGGTTGATCGATGGGAGCCTGGTGGAGCTGGAATCCGCCGTCTGCCCGTCAACCATTGGCGTGCGCGTCAGCGACACAGCCGGTTGGCCGGAGCGTCGTCCCCGCCGAAGTCGAGGGTTTGCGGCGGCGACGACGAGACGGTCTACCTCGCGAATCCACTGCTGGGTCGCTGACTGAGGCGCGTCCCCAGCAGGTGGATTGCACAGTAGCGCTCTTGCTGCAGCTAGCGCACCCCCATGGGGGACGCTTAGCGCTGCAGAGGATCTCACGCTCGCTGGAGCCTGCATTGCCGGAGTCGGCTGCTGGCTTCCAGCTTGTGCCGACACACTCCGTCCAGAGTGTGTCGAGACGTAGTCCCCGCTAGTCACTGTCCGTCATGAACGCGGGGGAGGAGAGCATGCCGCTGAAGGAAGCTTCGTCATCTTCGCCGGCAGAAGCTCGTCGCGCAAGGGAAAAGCCCCCTACCTGGCGCGCCAAATGTCGAAGTGTGTAGCCGACACTTCCCCCGGACCTGCTCTGGGCAGCCCGCGGAGGTTCTTTTTCGGAGGAGCTAGTCACTCGCGGAGAGCTTCAGCGTTAGGGACGATTGAGGGAGAAGCTTGACACAAGGAGTTTTACGTGGTTCAGGCCGCCAGAGCGTAAAACCCTACGTCCACGGTGAGCAGAGGTGCTCGCTGTATTGCTTGCTGCTCAGAACCGGAGTCCTGAGCTTGAGGGTGTGAGATGGCTAGAGTGCGAGTCAACAGAGTTCGAACCCTTGCTAACGTTGCCTACCCGAGCCTTTTATAGTCCAAGACTCATGCGGCTTACAAGGTGGCTCGTGACCCAACATGTGGTCCCGGGGAGATTCCCTGCCATCTACCGTATCTGCAGTTATGCCGGTAGTTGTCTCTGGCAAAGGCTTCCGAGTCTTTGTTCTGCCGCCCTGCCCATGCTGCAAGCTAATCGTAGTGGTTGATGATGGCAGGGGCGGCAGGGGATGTCTTGTCGCTGTGTTTATTGGTGGGCAGGCGCTGACACAGCGCGCCAGTCTTGCGATGTGACTGTGCGCAACGGCACCTGACAGAGGCGTGCTCCGTGTCTCTGCGTCTTGGGAAGGCGCGGGCCTTGAATACCTTGTCCGGGCAAGGTATGGCGCGTCTTTACGCCTGCTGCCTACCGTGCGGGTGCAGGCAGCGTTGCTCTGCTGGCCACGTGGCGGGCCCGGAGCTCTCCTCTGAGGAGAGGGAAGTCCGGCCCCGTGGGACACGTGGAGCCTTCGGACCTCTCCCCGCGGAGGGGGGAGGTCCGGCTGCTGCTGGCCACGTGGCGGGCCCAGAGCTCTCCTCTGAGGAGAGGGAGGTCCGGTCCCGCAGGACACGTGGAGCCTTCGGAGCTCTCCCCACGGAGGGGGGAGGTCCGGCTCAGTTGGCCGCGTGGCAGGTCCGGAGCTCTCCTCTGAGGAGAGGGAGGTCCGGCCCCGCTGGGCATGTGGCGCCTTCGGAGCTCTCCCTGCGGAGAAGGGCGAGGTCTTTAGGCATTTTCCCCTGTGCGCGGGGGTACCCCATATCGAGGGTACCGACAGTTGGTGTTCTCTCAACTTCTGCAACACTAGTCTTAGATGCTTCTTGTGTTCTTCTTCATCTTTATAGAAGATGAGAATGTCATCAATGAAAACCACCACAAATTTGTCCAAATACTCCATAAATACCTTGTTCATGAGATATATGAAGTACGCCGGGGCATTAGTTAGCCCGAACGGCATGACGGTGTACTCATACAGCCCGTACCGAGATACGAAAGTTGTCTTGGGGATGTCGGTTGGTCTTATCTTCAGTTGGTGATATCCCGACCTGAGATCAATTTTTGAGAATACACAAGCTCCCCTCAACTGATCAAATAGGTCTTCAATGCGGGGTAATGGGTACTTATTCTTGATGGTTACCTCATTCAACGCACGGTAGTCTACGCATAGCCTTTGGGTTCCGTCCTTCTTGGGCACAAAGATCGCTGGAGCTCCCCATGGCGAGGAACTAGGACGAATATATCCCTTCTCTGTCAATTCTCGTATATGTTCTTTGAGCGCTTTCAATTGTTTGGAGTCCATCCGGTAAGGCCTTTTGTATATCGGGGCTGTCCCAGGCACGAGTTCAATCGCAAACTCCACTTAACGGTCCGGGGGCATACCTGGCAACTCCTCAGGAAAAACATCTGGGTATTCCTTGATGACCCTTATCTCTTCCAATTTCACGTCCATCTGATTGAGTTAATGTCCCTCCTAGGTCCTTGGACAGCTACGAATTTTACTTTGGTGCCACTAGTGTGAGTTAGTTCCACCGTTCTAGTTGAACAATGGATAATGCCTTTATGCTTGGTCAACCAGTCCATACCCAAAATAATATCTGACCCTTGTGAGCTTATCACTATGAGGTTTGCAGTAAATACTACGCCATTAATGTCTAGACTCACTTTGGGGCACACTTGTCTTGTTCTTATTTCTCCCCCTGGAGAGTTCACTGCTAACATATGATTCATTTGTGTGGTTGATAGATCATGCTTCTTAACAAACTCTTGAGCAATAAATGAATGGGTAGCACCAGAATCGAATAATATGGTTGCAATGTGTAAATTTGCAGGGAACTTACCAATCACCACGTCAGGTGCCTCTTGCGCTTCCTCCATGGTCACGTGGTTCACCCGTCCTCGCATCACATTCTGCTGTTGTGGCTGCATAGGCTTCTTCTTTGGGCACTTATGAGCGTAGTACCCCACTTCACCACAGTTGAAGCATTGCACCCCAACTTTAGGTGCCTGGCCTTTTTTATCTTGGGGTTGGTTCTGTGGCCCTTGTGACACGACCCCAACGGTCTTGTCGAGCCAGGATCACGCTGAGGGGTGCTGCGTTGCACAGCACCGGATAACACACGTCAAAGGTACAAAGCGGAAGCGAAATTTTATTACATAAACAAGTTTATGATCATGTTTACATCAAATAGTTCCAGTCTACACTCACGGGCGTAGACTATGCATCAAGTCCAGGTTCAGCCCTTGAACGTGTCCTTGCTAGCACACACGCACACTAACTCTGCGGCGTGCACGACTCCCACTCGACGGGGTTCCCCTCCTGGGGTTCCGTCTCCTCTTCGGGGGTCCCTTCCTCATAGAACCCTGCAAAAGCTTCAAACACAAGCAGTGAGCATGAAGGCTCAGCAAGTCTGACCCGTCTCACCTAAACATAGAACTTCTACATGAGGGGTAATGGGTTATATGAGGTAAAAATCATTTGCAAGGACTCGCCTAATTAGTAGAACCTTATTTTCAGGTCTTAGCAGCAGGTTGTGGAGAACCTTACGCTAAGGCACATGAGAGAGCCGCAATCAGACAAGAAACGCATTTCTCTCATGTACTTTGCCCAAAGCTGAAAGGAACTTTAGTTAGCTCTGAACTACAACAAACCATTAACAAGCAAATTCCATCTTTCAATCAGCAGCATTTTAACATGTAACTAGCCTGTTCTTTCTACGTCACGGTACAGTGAACAAGTGGTACTCACTGACCGCGAGGGACGGCGATTATAATCGATTTACACCTGCAGGGTTACCCGAACAACCCATCACGTACGCCCGTACTCGATGTTGCCTACAACAACCATCACGGACGCCGTACGCGACTACCTTTCACCCGTTAGCCAAATGTTGAACCGGTCCAATCGTCCCGAGCAAGAGGTCTCTGCACGCGCATCTCAGTGCCTCCAGCCGATTTACACCTCAAGCTCTCAACCTACCCTCTGAACGACCAGCTATGCCTCAACACCCAGCTACCCGAGTTACATCAGTTTCCCGGTTCCCATATAGCCGGTAGGTCTTCGGTACTGTTCTAGCTTGTTCAACAGGCCCGCACACGGCTCGGTCCTCAATCGACACAAGCGGACCTACAGCACACAGGCCCCAAAGTCCTGCTGCCCTTACCCTCCGCTTGGTCTCATTTTCTTGCCATGTGTTTCATGTGCTATCACTACCCGAGTCGAGTGCCTCTAGCCTATGCTCGCGAGTAGTTCCAACTACTCGACTTGTACCGAATCCTACACTATCTTAGCATGGCAGTAGCTAACGGGGTTTGAAATCCTAACCAAACCCAAGGTTTTCTTGGCTATGCAATTAGGTTTTCAAACAAGACTCTAATGCAAAGAATAAAATAATCAAGTATGTGATCAAAACAATAAGAACTTATAAAAAGGTTAATGCAAACCGGAGCTTGCCTTGCTGCTCTTGGTCGTAGGCTAGCTGTTCCTCCGGAGTAACGAAGTCTAGGACTCCGGGTTCCTCCTCGACCTTAGCGACTACATGACAGAAGCAATACATGTATTAATTTAAATGCAGTTGTATTAACTTTTAATCTTGTGAAGTTTATAACTCTTACAAGACAAGCCCAATGACTGTGAAACTTTTACTGTGGCTGGGTTACAACCTAAACAGAGACTTGGTCAAGTTTTAGTTGCAGCAAAGCTCAATTGAGCCCTCCACAATTAATTATGTCCTTGACCTTAATTGAAGGCCCTTAGGGTGTTCTAAGGATTTTCATAGAACAAACTATGACTTTCTGAAAACTAGTTTTCAGAGGGTTCTAATGGAGTTGGTCTCACTTAATTTGAAAGTTCCTAGCTAAACAATTTCAGAGAAAATTCTGAAAATGTTTTCTGAACATTTTCTATTTTCTCTGGAACAGTTTCACTAATCACACCATTAGGTGTATCAAATGAGCTCAAATGGATCTGAAATTTTTAGGGTAGTTCAGGGATATTTTGTGAACATCACAGCTTTATTTCAGGATTTTCCTCCAAAGGATTCTCCAGTTAAAATTCCAAACAGTTTAAACTTTGAGGAATTAATTCTGGAGAAATAAGGATTTTCATAAAGTGAAACTTGATTTGCTGGAAAGTGCTCAGAGAGCTGAATCCAACAAAATTTGGTTCACTTGATTTGGAGATTTCTAGCCAAAGTTATGAGGATTTGAAGTTTGGAAGGAATCTGAAAATCGGGGGAAAAGTTTAAACTCTCGGGGGCCCGCGGGGACACGTGTTGAGCGCGGAGGTGTCCGGCACACCGGGGCTCACAGGGTATTTGTGCGCCAGCACAGCCGATCCCGGCCATACCCGATCCCGATTTAAATTCTTCAGCCGCTGACACGTGGGCCAGCCGGCTTCGTCTTCCTCCTGCCGTTCTCTCGTGCCCGAACCGCCGACCTCGCCGGAGCAGACCCGGAGCTCGCCGGCTCGCCGCTGCCGGACCTCCCATGGTCTGAAACTCACCGCCCGGGGATTGTTGACGTCGAGGAACACGCCGGTGGTGTCAGGTCGGGCTGGGGGTGACCGGAAATAGCCTGGCGACGTGCCGCGGCCTCGGTTGAGGTTCGGCGCCGTCGACCGTGGGTTCTAACCCGCCAACACCTCAAATAAACGGTCCTACAGCATCAGTGTACTTCTAGGAAGCTCGACAAGGTGTCAAAAGGGTTCAAGGATGGCGGCAAGTCGGTCGGCACCGTGTGACCGATCGTGCCTGCCATGACCGCCCTTGATCGAGCTCGAAATTCATCACTCCTAGACAGTTTCACGCCATGGATGCAGAAAAGAAATTGATCGCCGGCTAGTCCAGCGTCTATGTGCAAGATTTGATAACCACCGAAAGATCATAGAGCAAGAATTTGAAGAATCCGTACCGGAGCTCGGTTTACGGTCGCCGGAGCAAAAACTGGAAATTCTCTGTGGATTCTTCACGGTTTGCTTCCAAACTTGGAGGAGAGCAGCACGGTGGTCGCACACTCCTGTTGCCTCTCTTGCTGGACCGTGAAAACGCCTGTGGAACGCTGTCCACGGGCGCCTGACTCTCGGCTGAGGCTAGGTCGCCGCGGTGGGATCGTTTTCGGGTAAAGGAGGTCGGAGCTCGGGGTTTCTGGTGTTGGGGAGGTAGAGTGCGATCTCAGGTTGCTGTCTAGCAGCTTAGGAACGAAGAAGGAGATTGTTTTGCTGGTTTTCCCGATTGAGAAGAGAGCTGCGGTGAGAAACAATGCCGCTGCTCGGGTTTGCCCGAGAGAAGATAAAGCCGGTCGACTCCTGCTCGGCTGAGGCGGTGCCGGTCACGTGGGGGCGCGAGCAAGCCGCCCTGGGCGCCAGCGCGCGTAGAGGGGAAGCAGCTGGTGGCGCCGGTGGCTGCTCGGTGGCACAGCCAACAGCTGCTCGGTGGAATTTCCCACCGAGGCAGTGACTTTGTGTGCAAGTTTTGCCTCCTTCTCTCTATGCCATGTGGGTCCCACCCGGGGTTTTAACCTCTGAAATTTACTCCTAATCACTGTTGTAAACAGTGAGCCCCATAATACCCCTGGTGATTCAAATTATTCACCCATGAGCTATTTGAATTGAATAGAATTCAAATTGGGTTTGGTTTGAATGAATTTCAGCACAAGTTCAGTTTTGAATTCAAATAAAGTTTGAATTTGTCCCACTTAGCTCATGTCAAGATCAGCTCCAAATGGAGTGAAAATTGGTGTGTGAACTCACAAAAATGTGCTGAGTAAGAATATGCCTCCCACTTTTAAATTCATGGGGTAAAAACAGTTTGAATTTGAATATGGTTTCAAACTGCCCTCCTTCTAGCTATACCCCAAAATAACCTCAAAAGGTTTTGAATTTGGGTGAAACTTGACATGGAAATCCTTAGTAATGTGTAGGAGTTTTCATATGTCCAGCCCACCTATATCACATGTGGGAAATACCACTTTTGCCATATGTGAGTTTGTTCTCTAATGAGCATGTTGATGGTGGTTACTTGCTCTTCATTTGTGTTCATCATCTTTCCTCAAATGAGATGTGTGTGTATGGTGATGAACACTTCAAATATGTGTTAAAAACTGAGGCCCTTACATTCCTCCCCCCTTAAAAGAATCTCGTCCCGAGATTATAAGGTGAAAATGAGAGAGAGGACGGTGGAAAATTACCGGATATGCGACGTGAAAAAGTCGGGGTAGTTAATGCGAAGAAATTCTTCGCTCTCCCATGTCACTTCATCCACGGAGTGATTACTCCATAGAACCTTGTAGAACCACAACGTGCGGTTGCGTGTGGTTTGGGCCTTTTCATCAATAATCTGCACCGGTTCCTCCCGATCGGTGAGATCCGGTTGCAGTTCTTCAATATCTTCCAGCTGAACGGTAGTTGATAGCTTAAGACACTTCCTCAGCTGGGCAATGTGAAAGACATCGTGCACACCGGAAAGTGCTTCTGGTAATTTCAGCCGGTATGCCACTGATCCACATCTTTCAGTAATCTGGAATGGACCGATGAATCGGGGTGCTAACTTTCCTCTCACCCTGAATCTGTTTACGCCCTTCATTGGAGATACACGTAGATAAACGTGATCTCCGACTTCAAACTGCAATGGACGTCTTCTCCGGTCCGCATACTGTTTCTGACGGGATTGGGCGGCTTTTAGGTTCGCTTGAATCAGTCGAACATTCTCTTCCGCGTTGTTGACGAGGTCAATCCCGAAGGTAACCCTTTCGCCAGTCTCACACCAATTCAATGGTGTGCGGCATTTCCGCCCGTATAGCGCCTCGTAGGGCGCCATCTTTATACTGGCTTGGTCCCATTGTTGTATGAGAACTCGGCTAACGGCAAATGAGCATCCCAATTGTTGCCGTGGTTGATAGTGCAAGCTCGTAGCATGTCTTCTAAGATTTGATTTACCCGCTCGGTTTGCCCATCCGTCTGCGGGTGGTATGCTGAACTATGGATCAGCTTCGTCCCCAAGGCAGCATGCAGCTGCTCCCAAAAACGGGACACAAATAAAGTGCCCCGATCCAATATGATGGTACGGGGTACGCCGTACAAGCATAGGATCCGTGAGATGTACAGTTCAGCGTACTTCTTGGTGTTGTAGTTTGTGTTGACCGGGATGAAATGGGCAACTTTGATGAGCCGATCGACGATCACCCACACAGAATCATGCTTCTGAAAAGTGGTGGGTAAACCGACGATGAAGTCCATGCTCACGTCCTCCCACTTCCATGCAGGAATGCCCAGTGGTTGCAACAGTCCCGGTTTCCGCATATGGTCTGCCTTCACCCTTCGACATGTATCACACTCGGACACGTATTTTGCAGTCTCACGCTTCATCCGTGTCCACCAAAACTTGCTTCTGAGTTCTTGATACATCTTGTTGCTGCCGGGGTGAATAGAAAACTTTGACAAGTGAGCCTCATCAAAGATTTTCTTCCGTAACTCCGGGTTACGGGGTACGACGATCCGGTCCTTGAACCATAGGACGTCGTCTCCGTCCTTCCGGAAACATTTCAACTCCCCACTGTCTACACGTCTCCGCAAATGCGACATGCCCTTATCATTCTTCTGGGCTGCCGCTATCTCTTCACGGATGGTGGGGATCAAAGCTAGGTTGTAGAGAGCTCCATGTGGAATTACATGTAGTGGTGGTTCGCTCTCTTCCAACGGTGTGATGGTCATATTGTTGACGTGTGACTTGCGGCTCAGCGCATCTGCCACTACGTTTGCCTTGCCCAGATGATAATGGATCTCTATTTCGTAATCCTTTATCAGTTCTAACCATCTTCGTAGCCTCATGTTCAGCTCCTTCTGAGTGAATATGTACTTGAGGCTTTTGTGGTCGGTATACAAATATACGAGGTTACCGAGTAGGTAGTGCCTCCACATTTTCAGTGCAAGTACCACGGCAGCGAGCTCCAAGTCGTGGGTTGGATAATTCTGCTCATGGTTTCTAAGCTGCCGTGATCCATACGCGACCACTCTTCGGTCTTGCATCAGCATACATCCGAGCCCAATGCCGGATGCATCACAGTACACATCGAGCGGTTTTGTTGTGTCCGGCTGCGCCAAAACCGGTGCTGATGTCAGGTGCTTGACTAAAGCCTTGAACGCTGCTTCACATGCTGGACTCCAAACATATTTGGTAGCCTTCTTCAGCAGCTCTGTCATTGGCTTGACAATCTTTGAGAAGTTCGGAATGAACCTCCGATAATATCCCGCGAGTCCGAGGAAACTCCGTACCTCATGAACAGTCCTCGGGGATTTCCAATTCAGCACTTGAGTGATCTTGCTCGGGTCTACAGCGATACCCTCCGCTGAGACGAAATGCCCGAGGAAAGGCACTTGCGATATCCAGAACTCGCATTTGCTGAATTTCGCGTATAGCTTGTGATCCCGCAGCCGTTGCAAGACTATACGCAGATGCTTCTTGTGATCTTCCTCCGACTTGGAATATACCAGGATGTCGTCGATGAAGACCACGACAAACTTGTCCAGCTCCGGCATGAATACCGAGTTCATTAAGTACATGAAGTGAGCTGGAGCATTGGTGAGGCCGAAGGACATGACTAGGTACTCATAAAGTCCGTACCTCGTTGAGAAAGCTGTCTTTGGAATGTCCTCCGCCCGCATCTTAATCTGATGGTACCCTGATCTTAAATCCATTGTGGAAAAGATCTTCGCTTCGACCAACTGATCAAACAATATGTCGATCTGTGGTAACGGGTACTAGTTCTTGATTGTCACAGTGTTAAGCAGACGAGAACTACACAAAGTTGTAGTGTTTCGTGCTTCTCTTTTGCAAACAATGCTTAATAACCCCAAGGTAACGACCCAGACGTATAAAACCTTTGCTCATAGGGTTATTCAGCGGTGTCTTCCACTCTGCCCATTCATTGGGTGCCATTTTGTATGGCCTTTGTGAACTCAGTGGCGTTGCTGGTGCAAGTTCAATCTTGAACTCTATGTCCTGTTCGGGTGGTATGCCCGGTAAACAATTGGGAAACACCTCCTGAAATTTACGTACCACTGGACTGCCCTCTATCTAACAGTTTCCGAGTGGTTCAATATTGCAATCTGTTGCCGACTGACGCCCAAAACTAATGTATGAAGACCGTGCCGTGAGGAGTTTGAGCTTACAGTTCGAAACTGATGTTGTGAACCGCTTTGTGGTAATCAATCACGACATCCCCAAAATAATGTCGATCTTCAGACCCCAAGAATAAGGAGGGTCGTGGGTTATAGTATAACCCGCAAACAAAGAGGTGCTCGGAAAACAACATCACTTCTTGTAATGCTGCCCCGGCGAAGATATGAGGTATTACCTCTTTGTAAAAGTGGTTTGGAGCTGATGTTGAGCCACAAAAGATTGACTAACAAAGCTAGGTGTGGCACCTAAGTCCAAGAGAATTAATACTGGTAGCTGATTCAGAGAAAACATCTCTGCTAACACGGCTTCTCCTTCTGGAACATCTTCACTCACTGTGTAGTGAATGTCACCCCTTGTCTGCCCTCTTTTCTGTAGATATCGGTACGGGTCTGAACATTTTTAATATGATGACCCGCACCCTTGAATTCCCTCCAGACAATACCTAGCACAATGGTACATCCGACCACAATTAGAGCACGGATGTCTCTCCGGCTCTTCTCTAACTTGTGGTTGGAAGCCAGATACATATAGCTGCAGCGATGGAATACAAACCACCGTCTGATGCTGCTGCTCTGGAGGTGGTGCAAGTTGTGGTACTTGACCAGCAATCAATCTCTAAGGAGTTAATCGTACAGGGGCCTACATATCACCGAATGGCGTTCAGAACACCAACAAGTGCTTTTGGGGCACATAACTTGTACTAGCCTGCACGATATCACTCATTTTTCTCCTTTGTACAAAACAGACCTTGATGCACTAAATCTACACTTTGATCCAGTTAGAAGCATTTTCATCACTCAAGTTGTATACCAAAGTTAAAGTTAACTCCAATATCTTTCCAACGAGTATTCACATGCTTCTATATCACTTCTGGATCAAGAGTTATGATTTTTCAACATTAACAGAATTCCTGGATAAAATTTGCCAGCATCTCCTTTGTATGTGGCTGGTTTTATCACAGTTCTATATGCAAATACAATAGGAATCTGAACAAACTCTGAATTACAACAATGTTGCTTATCTCATAACCTTTCTAATGGTGTGACATATGACCCTTAAGGATTTTTCTACAGAATGTTATACGTGTTTTACAGAAACATCCAGGGAGATTTGCATCTATCCTGTTTTCTGAACAGTTTGCATTCAACTGGACATTTAACCAATTTGGCGTGTGATGTTGCTCTGGAGTTCTACAAAGAAGTTGTAGAGCAATTAAAAACCTTTCCAGAACTTGATCATACACCTCCATTGGGTCAATCTTTTCATAGTTATGCTCTATTTACAGAGAGTTTACAGAGAGTCTTTGCTCTGCCCTGTTTTCTGGACAGTTTCAACTCCACTGCATTTTTCGATTGGTTAAGGGATGAAACACCTCTGGACCTCAACAGAAAAGTTGTAAAGCTCTTCCAAAGCTTTCCAGAAATGTATCATATGACCCCAACCTCGAAAGAACTCAACCTCTAACCTCTGATTAACTTCAGCCATGATTCGGCTGAAAACAGAGTGCTCTGCCCTTAACATCCTATAAGTTGGAAACTTGTTAATTTTGAATATCCTGTTCAAGGTAAGGAGTTACATCAAGTTTTACTACTTTGGATCAAAACCTTCAAGTTTTAAATGAAGTTGTTCATTTAATGGGGTGTGACGTCGATGCATCACCAGATTATGTCGGTACTACGTCCTCACAAAGGAAAAACCTATACCGGACTTAGCCGGCTTCGTTATTTCAGTGGCACTACACGTCACTCGCACACGGATGCTACACGTCTACCGTTTCGTGGTCAGGCTACCTGCAGAAACTCAAACAATTGTCAGACTCGGCTGCACACCGAGCCCGGAATCCATACAGTTCGTACACCCGACCGTCATCACTCGCCCCGATGTTCTCAAACCAAACACGCCTTGAGTTACGTGTTCACGTTTCAGACCACGTGACGGGGTCTCCCAAGTTGCACCACGCACGCCAGGGACAGACGGTGCTCGAATACCCCAAACGACATGAAGAGTCGTAGAGGATATTAAAGCGGGTCGGGTTACCTGCCACCCGTGGGGCTCCACCCTTCAGCTTGTGTGCACTGGTGGACAGCGCTTTCGTGTACCCCCCAAGACATAAACGTCCCGAGATACACGACTTTCCGACATAAACAAATAGGTTAGTATGCCACTTTCTATATTCTAATAACATCCTTATACGGGCTACTAACTCGTTCCTCACTGGATTTTTGGAAAAAGATGACCTTTGTACGGTGTTAAACCCCAAGCGAGCTCTGATACCACGCTGACACGATCCCAACGGTCTTGTCGAGCCAGGATCACGCTGAGGGGTGCTGCGTTGCACAGCACCGGATAACACACGTCGAATGTACAAAGCGGAAGCAAAATTTTATTACATAAACAAGTTTATGAACATGTTTACATCAAAATAGTTCCAGTCTACACTCACGGGCGTACACTACGCATCAAGTCCACGTTCAGCCCTTGAACGTGTCCTTGCTAGCACACACGCACACTAACTCTGCAGCGTGCATGACTCCCACTCGACGGGGTTCCCCTCCTGGGGTTCCGTCTCCTCTTCGGGAGTCCCTTCCTCATAGAACCCTGCAAAAGCTTCAAACACAAGCAGTGAGCACGAAGGCTCAGCAAGTCTGACCCGTCTCACCTAAACATGGAACTTCTACATGAGGGGTAATGGGTTACATGAGGTAAAAATCATTTGCAAGGACTCGCCTAATTAGTAGAACCTTATTTTCAGGTTTTAGCAGCAGGTTGTGGAGAACCTTACGCTAAGTCACATGAGAGAGCCGCAATCAGACAAGAAACACATTTCTCTCATGTACTTTGCCCAAAGTTGAAAGGAACTTTAGTTAGCTCTGAACTACAACAAACCATTAACAAGCAAAGTCCATCTTTCAATCAGCAGCATTTTAACATGTAACTAGCCTGTTCTTTCTACATCACGGTACAGTGAACAAGTGGTACTCACTGACCACGAGGGACGGCGATTATAATCGATTTACACCTGCAGGGTTACCCGAACAACCCGCCACGTACGCCCGTACTCGATGTTGCCTACAACAACCATCACGGGCGCCGTACGCGACTACCTTTCACCCGTTAGCCAAATGTTGAACCGATCCAATCGTCCCGAGCAAGAGGTCTCTACACGCGTATCTCAGTGCCGCCAGCCGATTTATACCTCAAGCTCCCAACCTACCCTCTGAACGACCAGCTATGCCTCAACACCCAGCTACCCGAGTTACATCAGTTTCCCGGTTCCCATATAGCCGGTAGGTCTTCGGTACTGTTCTAGCTTGTTCAACAGGCCCGCACACGGCTCGGTCCTCAATCGACACAAGCGGACCTACAGCACACAGGCCCCAAAGTCCTGCTGCCCTTACCCTCCGCTTGGTCTCATTTTCTTGCCATGTGTTTCATGTGCTATCACTACCCGAGTCGAGTGCCTCTAGCCTATGCTCGCGAGTAGTTCCAACTACTCGACTTGTACCGAACCCTACACTATCTTAGCATGGCAGTAGCTAACGGGGTTTGAAATCCTAACCCAACCCAAGGTTTTCTTGGCTATGCAATTGGGTTTTCAAACAAGACTCTAATGCAAAGAATAAAATAATCAAGTATGTGCTCAAAACAATAAGAACTTATAAAAAGGTTAATGCAAACCGGAGCTTGCCTTGCTGCTCTTGGTCGTAGGCTAGCTGTTCCTCCGGAGTAACAAAGTCTAGGACTTCGGGTTCCTCCTCGACCTTAGCGACTACATGATAGAAGCAATACATGTATTAATTTAAATGCAGTTGTATTAACTTTTAATCTTGTGAAGTTTATAACTCTTACTAGACAAGCCCAATGACTGTGAAACTTTTACTGTGGCTGGGTTACAACCTAAACAGAGACTTGGTCAAGTTTTAGTTGCAGCAAAGCTCAATTGAGCCCTCCACAATTAATTATGTTCTTGAACTTAATTGAAGGCATTAGGGTGTTCTAAGGATTTTCATAGAACAAACTATGACTTTCTGAAAACTAGATTTTCATAGGGTTCTAATGGAGTTGGTCTCACTTAATTTGAAAGTTCCTAGCGAAACATATGAGCTAAACAATTTCAGAGAAAATTCTGAAAATGTTTTCTGAACATTTTCTATTTTCTCTGGAACAGTTTCACTAATCACACCATTAGGTGGATCAAATGAGCTCAAATGGATCTGAAATTTTTAGGGTAGTTCAGGGATATTTTGTGAACATCCCAGCTTTATTTCAGGATTTTCCTCCAAAGGATTCTCCAGTTAAAATTCCAAACAGTTTAAACTTTGAGGAATTAATTCTGGAGAAATAAGGATTTTCATAAAGTGAAACTTGACTTGCTGGAACGTGCTCAGAGAGCTGAATCCAACAAAATTTGGTACACTCGATTTGGAGCTTTCTAGCCAAAGTTATGAGGATTTGAAGTTTGGAAGGAATCTGAAAATCGGGGGAAAAGTTTAAACTCTCGGGGGCCCGCGGGGACACGTGTTGAGCGCAGAGGTGTCTGGCACACCGGGGCTCACAGGGTATTTGCGTGCTGTAAAAGCCCAAGAAAAGGGGACTTGCAAAAACTTTTCATCACCTCACAACACCCCAGTTCTTGTTATGGGTAGATGCTGAAAAAGTGGGAAGAGCAAGTGACCTCCATCAAAAGAGTGATTAGAGGGGAAAGTCTTCCTTTTTACAAAGTGGGATTTGGACACATGAACATGAGAGGTTGAGCTCACCCCTAGAACTTAAAATGTCTTGGGAAGGTTCAGTCCAAGTTTCATAGAAATCCAACACTTTTTGAGGCACTTTTGGAGGTATTTGAAAAAGAGGCCAATTTGAATGTAAATTCAAATTGCAGCAACTTTCATCACTCAAATTCAAAAAGTAGCTTCATATTCAAACTCAGCACATTTTTCTGAGTTAGCCCACCAATTTTCATCCCTATTGGAGTTCATCTTGTCGGGAGCTAAATTTGCAATAATTCAAAACTGAATTTGAACTTCAGTTTAAACATGAAGCAAATTTAACCAAACAAAGTTTGAATTTGAAAACTCAAATTAAAACCAAGAATTGGGGGCTAAGTCTCCCATTCAATGTTCAGTAGCTGGGATATTTACAACAGAAAGGGGGAGAAGGAATTAGAGGGGAGAAGAGGGCCCACTGGTCAGCCACCCTGAGAACCAAACCGACTCAGGCACAAGGTCGAACACCCCCGCGGGCGACAACGCACGGGGTCAACCCCGTCCCAACGCGGCCACCGCACGGTGAAAGCGCGGAGTCACCACGCCAGCACGACGCTCGCTCGGCTGTTTTCACGGTGCCCCGGCTGTCCCAGGTTCCCCCTCCCACAATCGCCCAGCGCGCAAACTTGTTCCTCGCCGCTCTCTTGTCGCCGGCATCCGAGCAACCCAGGCACTCTCGTGCCCGGCAAGCAACACAAGAAAGAACCACCTCGAGGTACTGATCACCACCGTACTGACCTCGCCCTCTCTCTCGCACGGTCGGCAAAGAATTTGGGGGATTAGTGTGTCGGGGTGTTTAGAACCGAACCATGCGAAATTTGGAAATTCGCAGCAAGTAGGTCACCACTCCTTAGGCCGAGCTAAAGACATGATCTAGACTCGCCCACGCGTCTCTGAGATCAGAAATCATCGAGTTTCATCGAGTATGGGCGATGTTCTTCGAGCTTTTTGCATCGGCGCCGATTTCCGGTCTAGGTCACCGGTGAGGTCGTAGTTGCAGTTGTTTTCACAGAGATCAGTGCCCATATCCATGATCAGCGGGTGTCAGCGGAGCTCCCCGAGCAAACCACATCGAAAAAGGTGCAGGGGATGCTGAGTTTGACGTCGCCGATGAGCTCCCGGCCGCTGTTGCCGGAGGGAGCACTGTTCCGGCCGTTTTCAAGCTCCGGTGAGGGCACCAGTGTGTTCTCCGAGTCGAGTTAGGCGCAGGCGGCAATTTCCGTCGAAGTTCGGGCAGTGAAACGCCCGGCGGCGAGCGCTCCGGCGAGGCGCCGCCGCGGGCGCTGCGGGAGAGCGCGAGGTAGACGAAGGGGAGTTTGCGGCCGGGATTTGGTGCGGCAGCACGGGTAAAACCCCGTGGGCCGCAGTGTGGCTGCATTCTGAGTGGGCCGGCTCGAGGAGTGGGTCCCACCCGCAGGATTTAAACATTTTTGGAATTTCCAGTTTTAGTTCAAACTTCAAATGCATAGAACTTTGGCTAGGAAACTCCAAATTCGATGAACCAAATTTTGCTGAACTCAGAATTCTGAGTACTTTCCAGCAACACCAAATTCAGCTCGTGAAAGTGAATAGGTTTCCAGAATTAAATCCCTAAATTTTAAACTGTGGGGAATTTTATCTGGAGAACTACTTTATGAAAAATTCTGAGATTTGGCTGAGAGGTTCATTAGAAAATCCCTGAATTCCAGTAAAATTTTTAGACTCATCCAAGTTCATTTAGTTACCCTAATAGGGTGATTAAGAGAACTGCCCTGAGAAAATAGAAAAATGTACAGAAACATTTTTCAGATTTTCTCAAATCTTAATTAGGGCATAACTTTCTTTAGAATTCTTCAAATGATATGAAACCAACTCCATCAGAACCATCCAAAATTCTAGTTTCCAGAAAGTAATGGCTGGAGCCATGAAAACCCCTGGAATTAGTTGGAGGCTCAATTAGTGACCAAATGGGCTTCTATTTGTACAAGGTTCAAATGAACTTTGTTTCAAATAAAACTTGGTCACAACTCTGATTAGGACCCTACCAATCCACCATTTAAATTTCAGAACCCAAGGGGAGGGCTAGATAGAGTTATTAGTAGTTAAGTATTCAAGTTTACACATTGCATTTAAATTTACATGTCGAATTTCATTAAACGTGTAGTCACTGAAGAAGAGACTCCGGAAGTGCTGGACTTCCTCCTTCCAGAAGAAGAGCTAACTACTGACCAGCAGCAACAAGGCAAGCCCCGGTTTGCATTAACCTTTTTATAAGTTTTTACTTTGTTTACATGTGTCATATGAAGTATGTATGTGCATTAGGTATAGGATGAATGAAACCCCACTTTCATAACCAAAGGTTCCTAAAAGAGTGAGGGTAGTGTCAAGGACCTCGAGTAGACGTGCTATGCTTAATGATTCATAGGACTTCGGTACAAGTCGAGTAGTTGGAATCTACTTGCGAGATAGGCTTGGGACACACGGGTTCGGTTGAGTGATGTGAGATCACTTTAGTAATGAAAATGAGACTAGGCAGGGGCTAGGGCGCAGCAAGAGGAAGTCTTGTGTGCGCAGCCCTGCCCGTGTCGATTGAGGACCGATCCGTGTGCGGCCCTGCTGAGCAAGTATTGAACGTACCGAAGGCATATCGGATATATTGGCCCGATAAACCGATGTAGCCTAAACCTCCGGGCGTCGAGGCATAACGCACCGATTTATAGGTGTAGGCTGAGGGCAGCAAGGTGGAAATCTGCCAACGGGCATAGAGAGATGCTCCGTGTGGGGAACCTCCTGTTCGTTTTGGTGCGACCGGTTCGACGTTTGGGCTGTTGGGTGAAAGGTTGTCCCGTACGACATCGAGTGAGCGTGCGGTGCAGCTCCACGGATGGGCGTACGTGACGTTCTCTTTGGGTTTCCCTGCAGGTGTATATCGAGTCGATTCGCCGTCCCTCGCGGTGACGAGTACCGCTTGTTCACTGTGTAGTAACGTAGACTAATGAATGAAATGTTATGATTCAATATTGCTGTTATGATATAATTGTATTGCTACATGTGTGCCACCAAATATTGCTCACTAAATTTCATCTTCATGAACCATTAACTTGTTGCTAAAATATGAACTAAGGATGAACCTGTAGGCGTGTCCATTTGCTGCAACATTGCTATCCTATGTCATGGTACACCTCATGTAGAGTTTCATGCTTAGGTGAGTCGGTTAAGCCTTGTTGAGCCATCGTGCTCATGGTTGCTCATCGTGCTGAGTGGGAGCCGTACACGCCACGCTGAGCTGAGACGTGCAGCTAGTGTGGGTTGCCCTAGGGCTGGGCAACCAACTTTTGCTAGATAGGCGGGCGTGAGTTGTACAAAAGAAACTTCCGCTGTATAATAAAGACCCTAGTTTGTAACTAAGAAGTGTACTACTTTGTACATTCAGTTTGTTTTCCCATGTAATATGATGTGTTCTTATGACGTGTGCTGTCGGGTGTCGCATCGCGCGGCACCACCCTATGCGATCCTGGATGAGCGGATTCCGGTCCGCCACAGCCTGGTATCAGAGCTGCAGTGGGGATAGCACAGTACTTAAGGACTGCATTATGGGAAAAACTTAGGTATACGGTGAGGATTCGGTAGTTGCCCAAGTAAGGACTATATTAGCATAGTTACTTAAAGTGGCAAAGACTAACTTATGTGTTATAATTCTGAACTTCAATTATGTAACGACGCACCTACGCTTGGTAAGCATGGTAAGGAACGCCACCGAAAGCGGTTCAATTTCGGTTAGCTCCCCCTGACGAGGAACGTGGTTCAGGGATAGGTCTCACAGCTTGGTGTGAGACGTCAATATGAAACTCTTGGACTCTTCATGTTCCTGAGTTCATATGAAACGCTGATCCCTAGCGTGCATTAGGCAAGTAAGTGGAGACCCCATCGCGTGGTCAGTAACGCGAGAGTGTGTTCGTCTAGAAGTAGCTCAGGAGGACATACGCAGCGCTTGCCATCGGCGTGCCCTGCAGGGCAGTAGGTGGTATCTGTTGGGTTGATAACATTCCCAACCGTGATGACCCGTTCATAATATACTCGGGTTCCCTGTCTTGTGGTGTTGAAACACGATCACGTACCTTGAGACGTGACCTAACTCAAGGACGGCCGTATGACAATGATACGGGTGTTTGTATTTACTTTTAAATATGGAACTGCCTGGAATGAACAACCTTTGAGTGCACCATTATTGTGTGGTCTTCTGCAGGTACTAACCACGTATGCATCCGTGTAGTAAACGTGTGCGAGAGACCGTTTAGTGCCACAATTGAGACGTATATGCCGGTATAATCCGGTTAGGACTTTCTTTTGTGAGGAACGTAGTACCGAGATATTGTAGGCATATGCATGAAAATATTGATAACAATGAAGTAAAAATCTATAGGTTCAACATTTAGGACCCTGGTTGGGTATAGGAATGGGATAGTGGAGCAGTATAGCCAAAAGTATGAAAAGCAGAGTGCTCTGTTTTGGGCAGCAAGTTGCTGATCTTCAACAGGGCATAACTCACAGGTCTTTTAGCCCAGGGAGGTGTGTTATATAGTTCTGGAAAGGTATCTGAGTACCCTACAATTTTGTTGTAGACTTCCAGAGCTGAAACACACCTTAAGATGGCTGAAATCCCAGAGGAATGTAAAACTGTCCAGAACCAGGACAAAGTAAAACATTCTCTGAATTGTTCTGTTTTTCAAACATAACTCCCAGTTGAAAAATCTAAAATTGTCACATAATACATCCTTAGAAAGAGTAGAAGATGTGTGACATCTTTGCAATTCAAAGTTCCTGAAATTTCAGCATAGAATTTAGTGGAAATCAGAGTTGAAAACAGCAACTTCCAAGGGAGGTTCTGTTAAAATTCTTCCAGAAATTCTGCTGGCTTTGAATTACCATAACTTTTTCACCAGAGCTGATCTGAGGGCAAATAAGTACTCGGTGGAAATATACTGAAGTTAACTTTAACTTTGGTATTCAACTTGAGTCATGAAAATGCCCAGAACCAGATCAAAACTTGGAATAGGTAGAAACTGGTCATTCTGACAGAAGAATGACAGTTGAACTCATTGGAGGGGGTGTTGTACCCTAAGGGTGGTGTACGTGATGGCAACGCGATAGAAATGTCTCGTAGTGACCAAAACTAGTTACGGTGAGCTTCCAAAGTGGAGGTTCATTAAGTTGGATTAAACTAGCTTGTGTTTGGTCTGGTAATGGTGTAGCTTGGGCAAAGTTATTACATTATCTGCGTACGAGATGTATCGCATATTCTCAATGTCATTATGTTGTTACGCCTGTTTTCATTTGGACTGCATGCAATATGTTGCGGGACTGATGTTTATTGTCGTATGGTTGCAGATGGTTCGCACTAGGACCACGCACGAGGTTGGTGGCTCTAGCCAAGGGGGAGGCGATGACTCCCAGCCACCGGCCTACGACAGCACCCCGCAGCAGCAGCCACCACCGCCTCCGCTTACTTTGGCGGATGTGATAGCGGCATTGGTGGGAGGTCGTGAGGAGAAGACCGACCTGCTCCGCACGATCGTGCGGAATACGTCCCAGGCGGGGGGACGTCAAGACAGAGGGCCTCGTGAGCCCCGGGAATTGTCGTACTCGGACTTCATGAGTACGCACCCTCCAGTGTTCACAGAAGCCGAAGAACCACTGGAGGCTGACAACTGGCTGCGGACCATCGAGTCCAAGTTCGGGCTGCTCCAATGTACGGAGCGGCAGAAGACTCTGTTCGCAGCGCAGCAACTCCACGGTGCCGCTGGTGCATGGTGGGCGAATTATGTCGCCTCACGTCCGGCTGGCCATGCCGTGGAATGGCAAGAGTTCCGGGAGGCGTTCCGCGCCTATCACATTCCTCCCGGGATCATGAAGAGGAAGTTCCAAGAATTCTTGGAGCTGAAGCAGGGCGGGAGGAGTGCCCACGACTACTCCCGTGCCTTCAACCATCTGGCGCAGTACACGTCAGATTATATCTCCACCGAGGAGAAGAAGCGAGAACACTTCTATCGGGGGTTACACCCCGAAATGAAGACGCACCTCGTTCAATGGAATCGCGGCACGTTCAACGACCTAGTCAATGCCACGATCATGCAAGAGGATGCTCAGTGGGAGTTGGCAGCTGAGCAGAGGAAGCGCAGCGCTCCACCTAGCAGCGGTTGGAGTGGCGCTCCCCAGAAGTACCGTATGGTGTATCGGACACCATCCGGACAGCAGTGGCATCCACCGGTGTGACCTCAACGGTTCGGGGGACGTCCGTTCCAGTCACCCTTGTTCCGTCCGCCGATGCCACCACCAAGACAGCAGCAGCAGCAGCAAACGGTACCCCGGGCGTTTCCACCGCCACAACGCGCCCCGGGATTCCGTCCACCGATCAGCGGGGGACCGCCCCGTTTCACCTGCTTCACGTGTGGCCAGGCGGGCCACTTCGCGAAGGACTGTCCCCAGGGGCAGCAGAGCAGCGGGCAAGCCCAGTTCCAGGGCGGTGCTCGAGGCCGACCTCCGGTGAAGAAGGTTGGTCAGCGGACTGGGGGCGTTCGCAACCTCGACAATGAGGACGCCCCAGAGGGAGACAACATGCTGGCGGGTACGTTCACTCTCAACCATCAAGCCATCATAATATTGTTCGATTCTGGTGCAACCCACAACTTCATAAGTGCATCATATGTGGTTAAGCATCAGCTGGAAGTCTTTCCAACCGAGTGTTCGTATATGATCTGCTCACCGGGAGGAAAGATTTCAGCAACGATGATGGTTCCGAAAGCACCACTGTGCTTAGGTGGGAAGATATATCCCACCACTATGATTATCCTTGAGGGGCAGAAGATTGATGCAATCTTGGGAATGTCATGGCTAAGTTACCATGGCGCTGTCCTGGAAACCCTATCGCGGACGGTTCACCTCAACTCCCCATTACACCGTCCGCAGTCCCTCTTATTAGATAATCCGGTCCGGGAAGTTTCAGTGATCAACAATACTGAAGCTCTCAAGTTGGAGGACATCCCCGTAGTCCGGGAGTATCCCGACGTGTTCCCGGATGATCTTCCGGGCATGCCACCTGAGCAGGATGTCGAGTTCAAGATCGAGCTTGCACCCGGGACTACGCCCATATCACGGAGACCATACAAGATGGCTCCAAATGAGCTGGCGGAACTGAAGAACAGCTCAATGATCTATTGAGCAAGGGTTTCATTAGGCCGAGTTCCTCGCCTTGGGGATGCTCGGTGCTGTTCGTGAAGAAGAAGGATGAAACCCTGAGGTTGTGTGTGGATTACCGGCCGCTCAACGCCGTCACCATCAAGAATAAGTACCCACTGCCCCGCATCGACATATTGTTTGATCAACTTGTGGGTGCAAGTGTATTCTCCAAGATGGACCTTCGCTCTGGATATCACCAGATCAAGATCCGGGCAGAGGATATCTCGAAGATGGCTTTCTCGATGAGATATGGATTATATGAATATCTCGTCATGTCCTTTGGTCTCACAAATGCTCCAGCCCATTTCATGTATCTCATGAACTCGGTGTTCATGCCGGAGCTGGACAAGTTCGTGGTAGTGTTCATCGATGATATCTTGGTTTACTCCAAGACAGAAGCCGAACATGCCAAACACTTGCGGATTGGTATCATAAGCTCTACGCCAAGTTCAGTAAATGCGAGTTTTGGATCAGCCAAGTGCCATTCTTGGGACATATCATCTCAGCGGAAGGCATTGCGGTTGACCCAAGTAAAATAGAGCAAGTGCTGAAATGGAAAGCTCCCACTTCAGTTCATGAAGTCCGAAGTTTCCTCGGGTTAGTGGGATACTATCGGAGATTTATTCCAAGTTTCTCCAAGCTCGCTAAGCCGATGACAGAATTGCTGAAGAAGGGAACGAAATATGTTTGGAATACGGCGTGTGAAGGAGCATTCCAAACATTGGTGAAGCATCTCACCACAGCCCCGGTCTTAGCTCAGCCGGATACAACAAAGCCCTTCGACGTGTACTGTGACGCGTCGGTATTGGGCTTGGCTGAGTGTTGATGCAGGAAGGACGTGTGGTCGCTTATGGCTCACGCCAACTTCGGAACCATGAGCAGCATTATCCAACTCATGATCTGGAGCTTGCTGCAGTGGTTTTGGCGCTGAAAATGTGGAGGCACTATCTCCTGGGGAATTTGGTGCATCTCTACACGGACCACAAGAGCTTGAAATACATTTTCACCCAGAAGGAGCTGAACATGAGGCAACGGAGGTGGTTAGAATTAATCAAGGACTATGAAATTGAGATTCACTACCACCCCGGCAAGGCGAATGTGGTTGCCGACGCGCTGAGTCAGAAATCGCATGTCCATCACCTCACCATTACACCGGTGGAGGAGGAAGAGCCAAGTTTATACTTGGTTCCTTATGGGTCGCTGTACAACCTTTCCCTCATCCCTACTATTAGGGAGGACATCATTGCAGCTCAGAAGATGGATAAAGGCATGGCTCATCTCCGGAGACGGATAGACAACGGAGAGATTAAATGTTTCCGGAAGGATGATGAGGGACGCTGTGGTTCAATGACCGCTAGTCGTACCCCGGGATATGGAGTTGAGAAAGAAGATCCTCAATGAAGCTCACTTGTCAAAGTACTCCATTCATCCGGGCAGCAACAAAATGTACCAAGATTTGAAAAAGAAATTTTGGTGGATGCGGATGAAGCGGGAGGTAGCTAAGTACGTATCCGAGTGCGATACGTGCCGACGAGTGAAAGCTGATCACATGAAGAAGTCAGGGCTGCTACAACCCCTGAAGATCCCGGCATGGAAATGGGAAGATGTGAGCATGGATTTCATTGTGGGATTACCCCTAACATCCAACAAGCATGGTTCCATATGGGTAATCGTTGATCGGTTAACCAAGACGGCTCACTTCATCCCGGTGAATACACGTTACAATGCCGGCAAATATGCAGAGCTATACATAGCGAAGATTCTATGCCTATACGGGGTACCCAAGACCATTGTCTCAGATCGAGGTGCATTATTTGTATCTCACTTTTGGGAGCAGCTACACGCTGCATTGGGTACTAAGTTGATCAGGAGCTCCGCCTATCACCCTCAGACAGATGGCCAGACAGAGAGGGTGAATCAAGTTCTGGAAGACATGTTGAGAGCATGTGCCATCCACCATGGTAGGAACTGGGATGATCACCTACCATTGGTGGAATTCTCGTACAACAATGGCTATCAGGCGAGTATCAAGATGGCACCCTACGAAGCTCTCTACGGTCGCAAATGCCGCACCCCATTAAACTGGTGCGAGTCCGGTGAAAGGGTCACATTCGGGGTTGACGTGGTCAACGACGCTGAAGAGCGCGTTCGGACAATTCAAGCCAATTTGAAGGCCGCTCAATCCCGACAGAAGAGCTACGCTGATAAGAGGCGTAGACCGTTGCACTTCGACATTGGGGAACATGTGTACCTCCGCGTGTCTCCGATGAAGGGCGTGCACCGGTTCGGTGTGAAGGGGAAGCTCGCTCCCCGTTTCATTGGACCCTATGCCATCACCGAGAAGTGTGGACCAGCGGCGTATCGATTGGAGTTACCTGCATCCCTTGCTGGTGTCCATGATGTTTTCCATGTTTCGCAACTGCGAAAATGTTTGAAACATACGGCTGCTGTTCCTATCGAAGACATCGGCGAGTTGAAACCGGATTTAACATGTGATGAATATCCGGTGGAAATTCTTGATGAGAAAGCCCGAACAACGCGTAGCAGAACGTTGTGGTTCTACAAGATCCTCTGGAGCAATCACACCGCTGAAGAAGCGACGTGGGAGAGCGAGGAGTTCCTTCGCTCAAATTACCCGGAGTTCATGGCTTCTCAACATGGGTAAGTCCCTATTACATCGCTATCTCTGCTTTTGTAATCTCGGGATGAGATTCTTTTAAGGGGGAGGGATGTAAAAGCCCAAGAAAAGGGGACTTGCAAAAACTTTTCATCACCTCACAACACCCCAGTTCTTGTTATGGGTAGATGGTGAAAAAGTGGGAAGAGCAAGTGACCTCCATCAAAAGAGTGATTAGAGGGGAAAGTCTTCCTTTTCACAAAGTGGGATTTGGACACATGAACATGAGAGGTTGAGCTCACCCCTAGAACTTAAAAAGTCTTGGGAAGGTTCAGTCCAAGTTTCATAGAAATCCAACACTTTTTTAATCACTTTTGGAGGTATTTGAAAAAGAGGCCAATTTGAATGTAAATTCAAATTGCAGCAACTTTCATCACTCAAATTCAAAAAGTAGCTTCATATTCAAACTCAGCACATTTTCCTGAGTTAGCCCACCAATTTTCATCCCTATTGGAGTTCATCTTGTCGGGAGCTAAATTTGCAATAATTCAAAACTGAATTTGAACTTCAGTTTAAACATGAAGCAAATTTAACCAAACAAAGTTTGAATTTGAAAACTCAAATTCAAACCAAGACTTGGGGGCTAAGTATCCCATTCAATGTTCAGTAGCTGGTATATTTACAACAGAAAGGAGGAGATGGAATTAGAGGGGAGAAGAGGGCCCACTGGTCAGCCACCCTGAGAACCAAACCGACTCAGGCACAAGGTCGAACACCCCCGCGGGCGACAACGCACGGGGTCGACCCCGTCCCAACGCGGCCACCACACGGTGAAAGCGCGGAGTCACCACGCCAGCACGACGCTCGCTCGGCTGTTTTCACGGTGCCCCGGCTGTCCCAGCGTTCCCCCTCCCACAATTGCCCAGCGCGCAAACTTGTTCCTCGCCGCTCTCTGGTCGCCGGCGTCCGAGCAACCCAGGCACTCTCGTGCCCGGCAAGCAATACAAGAAAGAACCACCTCGAGGTACTGATCACCACCGTACTGACCTCGCCCTCTCTCTCGCATGGTCGGCAAAGAATTTGGGGGATTAGTGTGTCGGGGTGTTTAGAACCGAACCATGCGAAATCTGGAAATTCGCAGCAAGTAGGCCACCACTCCTTAGGCCGAGCTAAAGACATGATCTAGACTCGCCCACGCGTCTCTGAGATCAGAAATCATCGAGTTTCATCGAGTATGGGCGATGTTCTTCGAGCTTTTTGCATCGGCGCCGATTTCCGGTCTAGGTCACCGGTGAGGTCGTAGTTGCAGTTGTTTTCACAGAGATCAGTGACCATATCCATGATCAGCGGGTGTCAGCGGAGCTCCCCGAGCAAACCGCATCGAAAAAGGTGCAGGGGATGCTGAGTTTGACGTCGCCGATGAGCTCCCGGCCGCTGTTGCCGGTGGGAGCACTGTTCCGGCCGTTGTCAAGCTCCGGTGAGGGCACCAGTGTGTTCTCCGAGTCGAGTTAGGCGCAGGCGGCAATTTCCGTCGAAGTTCGGGCAGTGAAACGCCCGGCGGCGAGCGCTCCGGCGAGGCGCCGCCGCGGGCGCTGCGGGAGAGCGCGAGGTAGACGAAGGGGGGCCGGGTCCACCGGTCAGCCTCTGACCTCGCACGGGGATCGGTTTGTGGCTGGGATTTGGTGCGGCAGCGCGGGTAAAACCCCGTGGGCCGCGGTGTGGCCGCATTCTGAGTGGGCCGGCTCGAGGAGTTGGTCCCACCCGCAGGATTTAAACATTTTTGGAATTTCCAGTTTTAGTTCAAACTTCAAATGCATAGAACTTTGGCTAGGAAACTCCAAATTCGATGAACCAAATTTTGCTGAACTCAGAATTCTGAGTACTTTCCAGCAATACCAAATTCAGCTCATGAAAGTGAATAGGTTTCCAGAATTAAATCCCTGAATTTTAAACTGTGGGGAATTTTATCTGGAGAACTACTTTACGAAAAATTCTGAAATTTGGCTGAGAGGTTCATTAGAAAATCCCTGAATTCTAGTAAAATTTTTAGATTCATCCAAGTTCATTTAGTTACCCTAATAGGGTGATTAAGAGAACTGCCCTGAGAAATAGAAAAATGTACAGAAACATTTTTCAGATTTTCTCAAATCTTAATTTGGGCATAACTTTCTTTAGAATTCTTCAAATGACATGAAACCAACTCCATCAGAACCATCCAAATTTCTAGTTTCCAGAAAGTAATGGCTGGAGCCATGAAAACCCCTGGAATTAGTTGGAGGCTCAATTAGTGACCAAATGGGCTTCTATTTGTACAAGGTTCAAATGAACTTTGTTTCAAATAAAACTTGGTCACAACTCTGATTAGGACCCTACAAATCCAACATAAAAATTTCAGAACCCAAGGGGAGGGCTAGCTAGAGTTATTAGTAGTTAAGTATTCAAGTTTACACATTGCATTTAAATTTACATGTCGAATTTCATTAAACGTGTAATCACTGAAGAAGAGACTCCGGAAGTGCTGGACTTCCTCCTTATGGAAGAAGAGCTAACTACTGACCAGCAGCAACAAGGCAAGCCCCGGTTTGCATTAACCTTTTTATAAGTTTTTACTTTGTTTACATGTGTCATATGAAGTATGTATGTGCATTAGGTATAGGATGAATGAAACCCCACTTGCATAACCAAAGGTTCCTAAAAGAGTGAGGGTAGTGTCAAGGACCTCGAGTAGACAGGCTATGCTTAATGATTCATAGGACTTCGGTACAAGTCGAGTAGTTGGAATCTACTCGCGAGATAGGCTTGGGACACACAGGTTCGGTTGAGTGATGTGAGATCACTTTAGTAATTAAAATGAGACTAGGCAGGGGCTAGGGCGCAGCAAGAGGAAGTCTTGTGCGCGCAGCCCTGCCCGTGTCGATTGAGGACCGATCCGTGTGCGGCCCTGCTGAGCAAGTATTGAACGTACCGAAGGCATATCGGATATATGGGCCCCGATAAACCGATGTAGCCTAAACCTCCGGGCGTCGAGGCATAACGCACTGATTTATAGGTGTAGGCTGAGGGCAGCAAGGTGGAAATCTGCCAACGGGCATAGAGAGATGCTCCATGTGGGGAACCTCCTGTTCATTTCGGTGCGACCGGTTCGACGTTTGGGCTGTTGGGTGAAAGGTTGTCCCGTACGACATCGAGTGAGCGTGCGGTGCAGCTCCACGGATGGGCGTACATGACGTGCTCTTTGGGTTTCCCTGCAGGTGTATATCGAGTTGATTCGCCGTCCCTCGCGGTGACAAGTACCGCTTGTTCACTGCGTCATAACATAGACTAATGAATGAAATGTTATGATTCAATATTGCTGTTATGATATAATTGTATTGCTACATGTGTGCCACCAAATATTGCTCACTAAATTTCATCTTCATGAACCGTCAACTTGTTGCTAAAAGATGAACTAAGGATGAACCTGTAGGCGTGTCCATTTGCTGCAACATTGCTATCCTATGTCATGGTACACCTCATGTAGAGTTTCATGCTTAGGTGAGTCGGTTAAGCCTTGTTGAGCCATCGTGCTCACGGTTGCTGCTTAAGTGTTTTTCAGGTGAGGAGCCACCCACGGACTCGGAGTACGAGTCCACCGGCGAGGGTTACCCTCCGTCGGGGACCACGGCTGAGTGGGAGCCGTACACGCCGCCCTGAGCTGAGACGTGCAGCTAGTGTGGGTTGCCCTAGGGCTGGGCAACCGACTTTTGCTAGATAGGTGGGCGTGAGTTGTACAAAAGAAACTTCCGCTGTATAATAAAGACCCTAGTTTGTAACTGAGAAGTGTACTACTTTGTACATTCAGTTTGTTTTCCCATGTAATATGATGTGTTTTTATGACGTGTGCTGTCGGGCGTTGCATCGCGCGGCACCACCCTCTGCGATCCTGGATGAGCAGATTCCGGTCCGCCACACGCGCCAGCACAGCCGATCCCGGCCACACCCGATCCCGATTTAAATTCTTCAGCCGCTGACACGTGGGCCAGCCGGCTTCGTCTTCCTCCCGCCGTTCTCTCGTGCCCGCGCCGCCGACCTCGCCGGAGCAGACCCGGAGCTCGCCGGCTCGCCGCTGCCGGACCTCCCATGGTCTGAAACTCGCCGCCCGGGGGTTGTCGACGTCGAGGAACACGCCGGTGGTGTCAGGTCGGGTTGGGGGTAACCGGAAATAGCCCGGCGACGTGCCGCGGCCTCGGTTGAGGTTCGGCGCCGTCAACCGTGGGTTCTAACCCGCCAACACCTCAAACAAACAGTCCTACAGCATCAGTGTACTTCTAGGAAGCTCGACAAGGTGTCAAAAGGGTTCAGGGATGGCGGCAAGTCGGTCGGCACCGTGTGACCGATCGTGCCCGCCATGACCGCCCTTGATCGAGCTCGAAATTCATCACTCCTAGACAGTTTCACGCCACGGATATAGAAAAGAACTTGATCGCCGGCTAGTCCAGCGTCTATGTGCAAGATTTGGTAACCACCGAAAGATCATAGAGCGAGAATTTGAAGAATCCGTACCAGAAGCTCAGTTTACAGTCGCCGGAGCAAAAACTAGAAATTCTCTGTGGATTCTTCACGGTTTGCTTCCAAACTTGGAGGAGAGCAGCACGGTGGTCGCGCGCTCCTGTTGCCTCTCTTGCTGGACCGTGAAAACGCCTGTGGAACGCTGTCCACGGGCGCCTGACTCTCGGCTGAGGCTAGGTCGCCGCGGTGGCGATCGTTTTCGGGCAAAGGAGGTCGGAGCTCGGGGTTTCTAGTGTTGGGGAGGTAGAGTGCGATCTCAGGTTGCTGTCTAGCAGCTTAGGAACGAAGGAGGAGATTGTTTTGCTGGTTTTCCCAATTGAGCAGAGAGCTGCGGCGAGAAACAATGCCGCTGCTCGGGTTTGCCCGCAAGAAGGTAAAGCCGGCCGACTCCTGCTCGGCTGAGGCGGTGCCGGTCGCGTGGGGGCGCGAGCAAGCCTCCCTGGGCGCCAGCGCGTGTAGAGGGGAAGCAGCTGGTGGCGCCGGTGGCTGCTCGGTGGCACAGCCGACAGCTGCTCTGTGGAATTTCCCACCGAGGCTGTGACTTTGTGTGCAAGTTTTGCCTCCTTCTCTCTATGCCATGTGGGTCCCACCCGGGGTTTTAACCTCTGAATTTTACTCCTAATCACTGTTGTAAACAGTGAGCCCCATAATACCCCTGGTGATTCAAATTATTCACCCATGAGCTATTTGAATTGATTATAATTCAAATTGGGTTTGGTTTGAATGAATTTCAGCACAAGTTCAGTTTTGAATTAAAATAAAGTTTGAATTTGTCCCACTTAGCTCATGTCAAGATCAGCTCCAAATGGAGTGAAAATTGGTGTGTGAGCTCACAAAAATGTGCTGAGTAAGAATATGCCTCCCACTTTTAAATTCATGGGGTAAAAACAGTTTGAATTTGAATATGGTTTCAAATTGCCCTCCTTCTAGCTATACCCCAAAATAACCTCAAAAGGTTTTGAATTTAGGTGAAACTTGGCATGGACATCCTTAGCAATGTGTAGGAGTTTTCATATGTCCAGCCCACCTATATCACATGTGGGAAATACCACTTTTGCCATATGTTTGTTCTCTAATGAGCATGTTGATGGTGGTTACATGCTCTTCATTTGTGTTCATCATCTTTCCTCAAATGAGATGTGTGTGTATGGTGATGAACACTTCAAATATGTGTTAAAAACTGAGGCCCTTACACCTTGTCCTGCTGGTCGAGGTTGATAAGTGGGGTGTGGCTGCTGCACAAACTGACGCTGCGGCTGTACTGGTGCTGATGGAGGCCTGAAGCTCGGGTTGTACCCTCTCGTTGTTGAGTAGGGTACTACAGCACGGCTCATCTGCCCTGCAGGTTGCTGCATCAGACGTGGACGTGTGTTGCTGCTTGATGCTTGGTGTGACCATCCCATCTTCCTCTTGTTTTCATTCTCCAAGGCCTTCAGCTTCCTCTCCACAACAAACGCCCTGTCCACCATCTTTTGGAAACTTTCATATTCGTTGGAGGACATTGCACATTGCATTTCCAAGGTAAGTCCTTCCACAAAACAGTCTTGTTTCGGCTCATCAGTTTTGATGTCCGGTGGTGCATAACGGGACATTTGGGTGAACTTGGTGAGGTACTCCCTCACAGTCATGTTGCCCTGCTGCAGTCACAAGAACTCCTTCCTCTTGTTCTTGAGTTCTCCCCTTGGTATCTAGTGGTTGCGGAAACTGCGCTTGAACTCTTCCCAAGTTATGTTCTCGGGGTCGTGATGGGCTGCCACGTAAGCGGTCCACCAATCAGCAGCGGGTCCATGCAATTGATGAGAGGCAAACAGCACCCTCTCATACCCTTGGCATTGTATGATCCTCATCTTGTTCTCAATGGTTTTGAGCCAATCATCTGCCTCCAGAGCTTCAGTAGCACTCGCAAACTTTGGGGGTTGAGTTCCCAGAAACTCACTCAACCTTGGTTGACGTGGTACAGCCTGTGGGGGTGGAGCTTGGTGCAAGTTGGCCACCACTTGAGTCAAATTCTGGATGAGCTGATTTTGATTGTCGATCATTTGGTAGATAGGATCAGCTCCTCCTCGGCGACCACCTCTGCCTTGCCATCCAGGAAGGTGAGGATTGGCAGCCTCATTGTTGTTGTTGCTGTTGGGGTTGGCACCACGACCCCTTCCTCTTCCGGCCATCTATTATGATTAACCAAATGTCAACTTAATCATTACGCATTAATTTCCCACATTGCTTGTATAAACTTAAACTTTTGAGACATTAAAATTTAGACAATTTCTGAAAATCTCGCATAGATTCTTAGGCACCATGTCTCATACAAAAACAAATGCAACTATTGATTCGTAAGGTTTCACACACAAAAACAAATGCAATCATAAAGACGAGGTTGTGGACAAGTGCCCATGGCTCCCACAACTCACGTCACACACCAAACATTAACAAGCAAATAGATAGGTTCTTGACTCGACTACTCGATGACATGCTGAAATAAGGGAGATAACTCTAAATGACCCCACTGAGCTGGCTCGTCGGGGTCTTCCTCATCATTGCGGCTGCCCTTGGACTCCGCTCTAGGTGGGGAAGATGCTGGTGGAGAAGTGCGGCGACGCTTGTTCGCCCGGCGGTCTGGGGAGTCAGGAGTCCATGTGTCATTCTCCGTGACACACAATTCGTTCACATCTCCTCTCTCCCTCGCCCTCAAGCTGGCGTGAAGCAACGCCTCAGTCTCCTTCAGGGTGTCATGGACATCCTGAAGCTCCTGCTGGCACTCCTGCAGTCGAGTGCTGAACATAGCTGCATCCTCCAAGCACAGGTCCATGTGCTCATGAGAAGTCCCCTGCTGCACCGGCGGGTACATGTACTCCGCGGTGCCACTCTCACGCTGGAGAACATACATGTACTTGGTCCTGTCCAGGTGGCCACGGTTGATGTAACTCTGGCAGGTGATGGCCTCCCAGGTGACATCCTTCTCAGCATCGGCCTGAGTCGCTCGACAAGCTGGAGAGCGGTGGATCTTGAGCAGCTTGTTGTCATGGATTATCCTCATCTCTGAGCTCCATTCTTCACGCTCTTCACGGATGGTCCTGGTGGAGCTGTAGTGTATGATCAGCTTGCCAACATTGCCGGCGGCGTGGAGCATACGCCGAAGACGGCACAACAAGCCTCCTACTGCCAACCCGTAGGAGTGGTACGTCACCGGGTGGTTCTCCTCCCTCAAGGCAAGGGCAGCTACAGGAACTCTCCCTCCGGTGGACTTGCGAGCGGTGCGGACCATGTGAACCATCTAAAACATAAAATATTTAAAATCAAGTTAGAATCATTTAAAATTCAAGTTAGACAATAATCAAGTAATTACTGTATTTTGAACAAAAATTGAGGCAAGATAAGCAAATAAAATAAAGTGACAACCTTAAATAACACCTTCACCTCACACCTTTTATAAAATAGTTTTTAAGAATATAGGGTCCTTAAATACGTCCATTTCTACCTAGGTCCACGTTCCTACGGGCAACCTGGCTCTGATACCACTTCTGTCACACCCGGTTATTTCGCGGAACACCCGAGTGAATATCACATGCATGCCAGGATCATTTTCTCATACGTGACGACAAATAGTGAAATATCATTAGATTACAGCCAAGTGTTCGAATATGAATAAGTCTTACATAGCGTCTCGAAGGACGATAATATGTTCACAATAATGTAGATAGACAAATAGCGGAAGATAAGTCTTTTGGGCTCCATCATAGGCGTTGCCCGGGGGACTCCGTGAACCTAGAATCGGTCTGAAGTCTTGGTCGTTGTACACCACGTCATTCCCTTGGCCTGAGCGGAATTTGAAACCAACAGAAAAGCAAGTTTGAGTACCGTAGGTACTCAGCAAGTGTGGGAAAGTTATGTCATGCATGGCTAGAACAAGGAGAGGTTGAACTCATGGTTAAAACACTACGCAATTAATACCTATCACCTTGGCTTATTTAGCACCTACATTACTACATAGGTGAAATGGTCCCAATCCCCTAACCCATCATCAATGTCATGTAATCATAACTTCATTTCCAATGTTAAGCTCCCAGCTTAACATCTTCCACTTCCCAATTCATCATCATCGAATCACGAATAAGTCCAAGCCGCTCTTGACCGTGAGCACGGCTGTCATGATAGTTTTGACTCTACATAGTTTGCACCACTGTACCCACATGTAGTGATTTCATCCCCCGTTGCCGGGTGGACTAAAAGAACCTCCATTATGCCAGTGGCTGCGAACCATGTTCACACTTCCGAGGTGTGTAGCCAGGAGATCACTACGAGGCCTATACAAAGGGATTCCCAACGAGTGTGGGCCCACTGAGGTTTCACCCCTAACAGCATCCAAGAGGCTCCAACCCCGCTGCATTGGCCCCCTCTTGATCCTTGTGGTTCATATGGTAGTCCAGCTGACACCTATTCCCCGCACCATCCAATCACCCATACTACGCCGGGGACGCACCTAATTAATTGGCCAAGCTGCCCCATCTCAGCAAGTGGTTGGCACGGTAAAGCCAGGTTACATGCTCCATGAACCGGTCCTTAGGATCCAGGCAAGTACTATACACAAACCCGAGTCGAGTGCACGCAGCACCAACCAAAGCATCTAACTTGCCTAGATCCCTACCTTTACAGAATTCATAATATCTCATTCAAGGGTAAAGTAAACAAGTTGATGATCTCATATCCCATTTATCCCATTCTAAGCATGGCTAAGCATGAGTAGTGTAAATGAATGACATAATAACATAACTCCCAACCCAGGCTACAAGGAAGCAAGATAATGAAAATCTAGGGAAACTTTCTAGCATGGGTATCACATTCCAAATTGGCAATGCAATTTAATTCTAACTACACATCCTAGTATAGGATCAAAGTGGTCAAGGACACTTGCCTTCTTCCTGCTGCTCCCGGAATGGAAAGTCTTGATCTTGAAAGGTGAGAACCTGCTCTGGGGCTGGTTCTAATCATGCCATCATACACATAACAAAAGAAAGCACATTCCATAAGCAATAGTCCACATTTCCACTCATGCAACCCACACATACATACATATGAAAGTCATACACCTATTTAAGTTTTGTGTTTACCCTAGATATGTTGATTCTAGGCATACATGCACTTTTAAACATGTATATTATTTCTAACTTTAATATTCAGATTTCTAAGTGCACATTATACATGAATTCCCAATTTGGACAAATTTTCTATATTAGATAATACCCTTCTTAGCCACAAAAGTTGCATGAAAGATAATTTCCCACTCCAAATGGGTTTTCAGACCTTCTACACTATTCTTAACTTGAAGTTTTAAGTGTGGGGACCTCACTTGACATTTTCTAATTATGTATACCTATTTTCCTATATTTTCAGATTTATTTTGAAAACTTAAAAGTGAACTTTAATACTAAAATAGCAAGACATGTCACCTACACAGAATATAATCTGATCTAAAATGTCCAACAAAATATCTTTTGACTTCCTCTCTGATGGGATTAATTTATATTTGTTTTTATCTATTTTTCAGAATTATTTCTAGCCAAAGAATGAATTTCCAGCAATAATAAAAGCAAATAGCCCTTAGTCAGATTTCATTTCAGCCTAAAATCAGTCCTCAATTTATTCTAACCCTTTTCCAGGTGCAAAATGGATTTGACTTATCATTACATAATAGTTGGAACCACTTATTTGAATTTAGATCCTATTCACATATTCAAATTCCTGAAATTTATAATCCTCAGGGGCTGATGTGCAAATCCACACTGCAGTGGGGCCCCATTTCTCATTTTGTAAATTTCCAGGGGTTCAAGTGTGCAAAATAGGGAGGTTTTCCTAATTTTTATTAAGTCCAGGGGCTAAAACTGATTTTTAAATGCATTTACATGAATTTCCGAGGGTCCAGGGGCTAGATCAGAAGTTTCCGGGGGCTAGATCCTTTTTCCTCAGAAACCCGGGGGGTAGCCTGCAAGATTCCCGACCTTTTATAACGCGGGGCTGATGTGGGCCGTTGGATTTTAAATGAAGGGCCGAGATTAGATCGCGAAGGGGTACGCGGGGGTTCTGTTTTCATCCGCCCGATTTAAAATGGACGAGCCGCAGAGGGCCACGTCGCCCTGGCCGGAGCCAGTCCACGCGCGCGGCAGCGGGGGGCGGCGATCTCGCCGGCGCAGCCTCGGTTTTCGTTGCTATGCGCTAGAACTCAATTTTCTTTGCATGGATCGGCTGCGGAGGAGTAGGGGAACTCACTAGTGGGCCTTTCTTGACCCCGAAGTGGCCGGAGACTGCTCGTCGACGACGTCCGAGGGTGGAGCTCGGGGTTGCTCGTCGGGGCGGCGGCTAGGTCGCGACACATGGCGTTTCTTTCACCTGCAAGGCTCCCCGGTGGCGGTGGAACAATCTACGCACGTTAGATCGGCGAAATCGGGAGGAATTCAGAAGAAACGGCGGTGTGGACTTTGGTTCTCACCGGAGGAGAAAACTGAGCGGGCGAGGGAGGACTGGGGAGTTTCTTTGGCGTTTAAATGGACGCGGGAGGGCGGCGGGGTCGGTTGAGGCCGTGTGGAACTGAGTGGGCCGGAGATCGTGGCCTGATTGCGCGGACTTCGGAGAGGGCGGACGCGATCGAGCGCGGGAGGAGCGGTGGCGGTTGGGAGAAGAAGGAGCTGACGGCCGGGCCCCGTGCGGCAGAGAGAGAGGGGAGGGGGAAAACGGCCGCGGGCTGCTGGGCTGACTGGGGCTGCTGAGGTGGGTTTCGGCCCAGTGGCCGTTTTTCTTTTTCCTTTCCTTTTTCTTTTTCTGTTTTTGCTTCAAATTTTAATTCCGGTTTGAATTTGAAATTTCCTTCAACATGGATCACGTCCAATAAATTTAAATTCATATTTTCCCGCATTTTGGGGTGTTACAGCTTGTGCACTCAAGAACAGCAGAAGTAGGGACAAGAACTTACCATATGCTGAGTTCTCCTATAACAATAGCTACCACGCTAGTATGAAGATGTCACCCTTTGAGGCGTTGTATGGGAGAAGGTTCAGAACTCAATTGTTTTGGAATTAAACTGGAGAAAGCGAAGTATTTGGGCCAGAAGTGCTATAGGATGCCGAGGCGAAAGTGAGAGGAATCCGTAACAACTTGAATACAGCTCAGACCAGACAAAAGAGCTATGCGTATATACGGAGAAGAGAGCTCACCTTCAATGTAGGGGACTACGTCTATCTCAAAGTGTCTCCGATCAGAGGGCTTTGTCGATTCAAAGTGAAAGGGAAACTGTCACCTTAGTATATTAGACCTTTCCAGATTCTAGAGAGGAATGGCAAAGTTGCATATCAGTTGGAATTACCGGCTCGCCTATCAGATGTGCACAACGTGTTCCATGTGTCACAACTCATGAAATGCTTGAGGACACCTGAAGAGAGGTTACTAATGAATGAGATAGACATCCGAGAAGACCTTTCATATGCCGAACACCTGGTCAAGATTCTTGAGACGATAGAACGCATTACAAGGAACAAAAGAGTTCGAATGTGCAAAGTGCAGTTGAAGCATCACTCGGAAGAAGAAGCCACATGGGAGAGAGAAGACGAACTCAAGGCACAGTTCCTGGATCTATTCCCCTAGGGTCACAAAATCTCGAGGACGAGATTTCTTTTAAGGCGGGAAGAGTTGTAACATCCCAAAAATTTGGAAAGACAAATTCAAATCAAATGGACGTAAAGAATGTTGAGAAGAAATTGAAATTCAAACCGGAATTCAAATTTGAAGGAAAAACAGAAAAGAAAAGGGGAAGAAAAAGGAAAACTGGCT
The DNA here is from genome assembly GCA_030760725.1 of Neostapfia colusana. Classification (NCBI taxonomy): domain Eukaryota; kingdom Viridiplantae; phylum Streptophyta; class Magnoliopsida; order Poales; family Poaceae; genus Neostapfia; species Neostapfia colusana. The sequence continues at coordinate 36,745,871 of JASWHV010000008.1, forward strand.
ACTGGGCCGAAACCTACCTGAACCAGCCCAGCCGGCCCACGCTCCCTCCCCCTCTCCTTCCACTGACCCGCCGGCCCCACTTGGCAGATTCGTCTTCCCCAACCGCCGCGTTTTTTCCGTGTCGAGCTCGCCGCACCGCTGCCTCCGAATCTCTCGCGCACGCACCCACGATCCCCGGCCCCGCTCAGTTCAGCACGATCTCAACCGACCCCGCTGCCCCCTCGTCCATTTAAATGCAGAAACCTCGTCTGTTTTCCTCCTCGCTTGACCCATCCTCGTCCCCGGTGAGAACCGAAAATCCCGCCGCTGTTTCCCTTCCGATTTTCTTCAGTTTTTTTGATCTAACAAGCGTGTTACGTTCCACCGCTGTCGGGGAAGCTTGCAGGTGAAGGATACTCCGAGAGTCGCACCCTAACCACCGCTCCAACGAGCACCGAAGGTCACCGCCGTTGGAGCTCATCGCCGACCACCTTTCGGCCACTTAGGGATCAGGAAAATCGTCGAGGTCAGATCCCCTACCCCTCCTCTACCGAATTATGCAAAGAAATGCAAGTTTCCGCGTAGATAGAGGCAGTTCCGAGACTTCACCGGGGAGATCACCGTCCCTGCCACCGAGCACCGCCGCGCGCGCGGGCTGATTCCGGCCAGGGAGACGTGGCCCTCTGTGTCCCATCCATTTTAAATCGGACAGCCGAGAATAGAACCCCGCGTACCCCTTCGGTGATCTAATCGGGATCGTCCATTTAAAATCCAACGGCCCATATTCGAAGTCCCGATTCCCGCCAGGAGTTTAGCACGCTACCCCCTGGGATTTTCAGAAAGCGCGCGCTAGCCCCGGGATTTTTCCGAGCTAGCCCCTGGATCCTCTGGAAATTATGCAAACACATGAAAATACTAGTGTTAGCCCCTGGACTTAATGGAAATTAGGAGAATCTTTCTGTAATTAATGCATTGACCCCTGGGCTTTATGGAAAATACAATTTTGGACCCTGCAGCAGTACAGGATTTAAATTTCAACCCTGTGGAATATCTGATTTAGAAATTTAAGCATTTGAGTATGATTTAAATTCAAATAGGAAGACAAACACATGTGCAATTTCGGTTTAAACTTTCCTAGCACTTTGAAAACAATTGGAATAATCTGAGAACTGGTTTTAAATTGTAAATGAAATCTGAAAGTGCCACTTAAATTTTATTATTGCTGAAAACTCATTCTTAGGCATAAGACAATTCTGAAATATGTGTTAAAAATGAATCTAAAATGACCTAAATAGTTAGGAAATCTATAAGTGTTCTGTTTGATACTTTGAGCAATATGTATTCTGTGTATGTGTTTATTTTGCTATTTTTGATGCTGAAATTCACTTTTAGGCATAGAAAATAAATCTGAAAATATGGAAAATATGTATACACACTTAAATGTCATATAAGGTTCTGGAATCCAAAACTTCAAGTTTAAAGTTGAGTAGGGGATCCGAAATCCTGTTTGGAGTTGGAATATACATTTTTGTGCAAAGTTGGTAGCTAATAAGTGTAGTATTCAATATAGGAATTGGTTCAAATTGAAAATCTAGATTAGGTGTCCATTTAAAATCTGAATATCAAATTTAGAAACAATATATATGTTTTAAAAGTGTATGTATGCATAGAAACAACCCATCTAGGTGAAATTTGGCTAAAAGTAAAATTTAGATGTGATATATATGCACACATACACACCAGGTTTTGTTTAATATGTTATCGGAAACTAAAAAGAAGAATTTCACCATGAGACACCCAAGAGGATTATATATATGTAGACCTTTGTAATTTTAGGCTAAATAAATAAAGTGAAGCAATGTGTATGTATGTATGTATGTATGTATGTATGTATGTATGTATGTATGTATGTATGTATGTATGTATGTATGTATGTATGTATGTATGTATGTATGTATGTATGTATGTATGTATGTATGTATGTATGTATGTATGTATGTATGTATGTATGTATGTATGTATGTATGTATGTATGTATGTATGTATGTATGTATGTATGTATGTATGTATGTATGTATGTATGTATGTATGTATGTATGTATGTATGTATGTATGTATGTATGTATGTATGTATGTATGTATGTATGTATGTATGTATGTATGTATGTATGTATGTATGTATGTATGTATGTATGTATGTATGTATGTATGTATGTATGTATGTATGTATGTATGTATGTATGTATGTATGTATGTATGTATGTATGTATGTATGTATGTATGTATGTATGTATGTATGTATGTATGTATGTATGTATGTATGTATGTATGTATGTATGTATGACTTGCATGAGATTATGTGTGGGTGATTGCTTATGAAATGTTATTTGCTTTTTGCTATGTGTATGTTGGCATGAGTAGAACCAGCCCCGGAGCCGGTTCTCAACTTCTAGGAGCAAGACTTCCCGTTTCCCGAGCAGCGGGAAGAAGGCAAGTGTCCTTGACCACTTTGATCCTAAGCTAGGATGTGTAGCTAGAATTATTTGCATTGTCAATTGAATTATGAAACCCATGCTAGAAAGTTTTTCCTAGATTTTCAATATCTTGCTTCCTTGTAGCCTGGGTTGGGAGTTATTTTATTATGTTATTTTTTTATATTACTCATGCTTAGCCATGCTTAGAATGGGATAAATGGGATATGAGATCATCACCTTGATTATTTACCCTTGAATGGAATATTATGAATTATGGTAGAAGTAGGAATCTAGGCAAGCTGGATGCTTTGGTTGGTGCTACGTGCACGAGACTCGGGTGTGTATTTAGTGCTTGCCTAGGTTCTAAAGACCGGTTCATGGAGCATGTAACCTGGCTTTACCATGCCAACCACATGCTGAGATGAGGCAGCTTGGCCAATTAATTAGGTGTATTTCCGACGTAGTGTGGGTGTTTGGATGATGCGGAGAATAGGTGTCAGCTGAACTACCATAGGAACCGCAAGGCTCAAGAGGGGGCCACTGCAGCGTGGGTTGGAGCCTTCTGGATGCTGTTAGGGGTGAAACCTCAGTGGGCTCATACTCGTCGGGAGTCCCTTTGTAAAGGCCTCGTAGTGATCTCCTGGCTACACACCTGGGAAGTGTGAACGTTGTTCTCGGCCACGGGCAGAATGAAGGTTCTTAGTACACCCGGCAAGGGGGGATGAAATCACTACATGTGGGTACAGTGGTGCAAACTCTGCAGAGTTAAAACTGTCATGACAGCCGTGCTCACGGTCAAGAGCGGCTTGGACTTATTCATGATTAGATGATGATGATGAATGGAGATGTTGAGGATGTTAAGCGGGGATCTTAACAATGGGATTGGGTGTATGGGATTGGGACCACTTTACTTACATAGTAATGTAGGTGCTTAATAAGCTAAGGAGATAGGTATTAATTGCGTAGTGCTTTAACCATGTGTTCAGCCTTTCCTTGTTCGAGCCTGCATGACATAAATTCCCACACTTGCTGAGTACCAATGGTCCTCAAGCTTGCTTTTTGTTGGTTTTACTTGCTGCTCAGCCCAAAGAAATGAAGTGATGTACAACAGTGAAGACTTTGGTCCCGAAGAAGGGTTCTAGGTTCACGGAGTCTGCCGGGCAATGCCTGTGACGAAGCCCACAAGACCCTATTTCCGCTGCTTTGTTTATTTACATGTTATGAACATTTTATCGTCCTTTGAGACACTATGTAAGACTTGTTTGTATTCGAACACCTGGCTTGTAATATTATGATGTTTCACTATTTATCGTCACATGTATGAGAAAATGATCCTGGCATACATGTGGGAATCACTTGGTTGTTCTTCGGAAAAACCAGGTGTGACAAAAGCGCCTTCTCATCATCCTCTTCATCTAATTCCTTCCATGTGTTCATATGATCTTGTCCCAACACAAGTTGACTTTCTTGTATTAGATTCTACCAAGTGAGAGTAGAACTAAAGAATTCAATGGAAGTAAGGTTTACACGCCTATGATCAGAGAGATTATGTGACACGACCCCACTGGTCCTGTCGAGCCAGGATCACGCTGAGGGGTGCTGCGTTGCACAGCACCGTATAACACACGTCAAAGGTGCAAAGCGGAAGCGGAAGCTTTATTACATAAACAAGTTTATGCACATGTTTACATCAAAATAAGTTTAGTCCACACTCGCGGGCGTAGACTAAGCATCAAGTGCACGTTCAGCCCTCGAACGTGTCCTTGCTAGCACACACTCACACTAACTCTGCGGCGTGCACGACTCCCACTCGACGGGGTTCCCCTCCTGGGGTTCCGTCTCCTCTTCGGGAGTCCCTTCCTCATAGAACCCTGCAAAAGCTTCAAACAC